>JAUPFT010000027.1:34090058-34654274 GCA_036936625.1 Parnassius smintheus behrii
AGTCTCTTATTTACGTGAATTCATCAATAAAAACACGTATTCATCTATAACTCGGCTGAAAATTGGCCTTTTCCTTTTAAATTTTCTATTTAAATAGTGTAACTAACTGCCCTCCGTAATCCTCTACAGTTTTCTTGGATAATTCCTGACGTTATATATATAATTTTCATATTTTCAGTCTCTTTTTTACGTGAATTCATCAATAAAAACAGGTATTCATCTATAACTCGGCTGAAAAGTGGGCTTTTACTTTTAAATTTTCTATTTTAATAGTGCAAATAACTGCCCCCCGTAATTCTATTCAGTTTTCTTGGTTAATTCCTAACGTTTTATATTTAATTTTCATATTTTCATTCTCTTATTTACGTGAATTCATCAATAAAAACACGTATTCATCTATAACTCCGCTGAAAAGTGGTCTTTTCCTTTTAAATTTTCTATTTAATAGTGTAACTAACTGCCCACCGTAATCCTACACAGTTTTCTTGGTTAATTCCTAACATTATATATATAAAACTTTCATATTTTCAGTCTCTTATTTACGTGAATTCATCAATGCAAACACGTATTCATCTATAACTCGGCTGAAAAGTGGCCTTTTCCGTTTAAATTTTCTTTGTTAATAGTGTATTTAACCGCCCCCCGTAATAATCTATAGTTTTTATATTATATTTCGACCGCTAAAATATTGATTTCCACATAATTCGTTTTCCCATAATCGAAATTTCCTTAAATCAATATAAATAAAATCACGTTTTCATCTATTGCACGGCTGAAAATAGGCCTTTTTCTTTTTAATTTTCTTTTTAAATAGTGTAACTAATTGCCCCCCGTAATCCTACATAGTTTTCTTGGTTAATTCTTAACGTTATATTATATATAATTTTCATATTTTCAGTCTCTTATTTACGTGAATTCATCAATAAAAACACGTATTCATCTATAACTCGGCTGAAAAGTGGTCTTTTCCTTTTAAATTGTCTATTTAAATAGTGTAACTAACTGCCCTCCGTTATTCTCTAAAGTTTTCTTGGTTAATTCCTGACGTTATATATATAATTTTCATATTTTCAGTCTCTCTTTTACGTGAATTCATCAATAAAAACACGTATTCATCTACAACTCGGCTGAAAAGTGGCCTTTTACTTTTAAATTTTCTATTTAAATAGTGCAAATAACCGCCCCCCGTAATCCTATATAGTTTTCTTGGTTAATTCCTAACGTTTTATATTTAATTTTCATATTTTCATTCTCTTATTTACGTGAATTCATCAATAAAAACACGTATTCATCTATAACTCGGCTGAAAAGTGGCCTTTTCCGTTTTAATTTTCTTTGCTAATAGTGTATTTAACCATTTGCCGTATTTATCCATAGTTTTTATATTAAATTTCTACCGCTAAAATATTGATTTCCACATAATTCGTTTTCCCATAATCGTAATTTCCTAAAATTTATAAAATTTCTCAAATCTTCATTTCTTTCGCTTTATTTGCTTTTATTAGGTCCGTCTAGTGTAGAAACTACCATCTGCATTCTTGTTTGCTTTATTAAATATACAGAACTGAACAAAATCACTATTTACCTAAACCGAGGTATAGTGATTAATCAATAGAATCACATAAATTCAACTAAAAATTCGCTAATTACTTTTCTAAAAATTGGTATATTTCGTTCAAATCTTCTTTAAATTTCGTAGTTAATTGCTCCCCACATTTCCTTATAGTTTTCTCAGTAAATTCGTAACGTTATATATTTTATTTTCATATTTTCATTCTATTTCTTATTTAAATTCATCAATAAAAACACGTTTTCATCTATAGCACGGCTGGAAATTGGCCTTTTCCATTTAAATTTTCTATTTATATAGTGTAACTAATAGCCCCCCGTAATACTATATTGTTTTCTTGGTAAGTTCCTAACGTTATATTATAATTTTCATATTTTCATTCTCTTATTTACGTGAATTCATCAATAAAAACACGTATTCATCTATAACTCGGCTGAAAATTGGCCTTTTCCTTTTAAATTTTCTATTTAAATAGTGTAACTAACTGCCCTCCGTAATCCTCGACAGTTTTCTTGGTTAATTCCTGACGTTATATATATAATTTTCATATTTCAGTCTCTCTTTTACGTGAATTCATCAATAAAAACACGTATTCATCTATAACTCGGCTGAAAAGTGGCCTTTTACTTTTAAATTTTCTATTTAAATAGTGCAAATAACTGCCATCCGTAATCCTATACAGTTTTCTTGGTTAATTCCTAACATTATATATATAAAACTTTCATATTTTCAGTCTCTTATTAACGTGAATTCATCAATGAAAACACGTATTCATCTATAACTCGGCTGAAAAGTGGCCTTTTACGTTTAAATTTTCTTTGTTAATAGTGTATTAAACCGCCCCCCGTAATTATCTATTGTTTTTATATTATATTTCGACCGCTAAAATATTGATTTCCACATAATTCGTTTTCCCATAATCGAAATTTCCTTAAATCAATATAAATAAAATCACGTTTTCATCTATTGCACGGCTGAAAATAGGCCTTTTCCTTTTTAATTTTCTTTTTAAATAGTGTAACTAATTGCTCCCCGTAATCCTATATAGTTTTCTTGGTTAATTCTTAACGTTATATTATATATAATTTTCATATTTTCAGTCTCTTATTTACGTGAATTCATCAATAAAAACACGTATTCATCTATAACTCGGCTGAAAAGTGGTCTTTTCCTTTTAAATTTTCTATTTATGTAGTGTAACTAACTGCCCTCCGTAATCCTCTACAGTTTTCTTGGTTAATTCCTGACGTTATATATATAATTTTCATATTTTCAGTCTCCTTTTTACGTGAATTCATCAATAAAAACAGGTATTCATCTATAACTCGGCTGAAAAGTGGCCTTTTACTTTTAAATTTTCTATTTAAATAGTGCAAATAACTGCCCCCCGTAATTCTATTCAGTTTTCTCGGTTAATTCCTAACGTTTTATATTTAATTTTCATATTTTCAGTCTCTTATTTACGTGAATTCATCAATAAAAACACGTATTCATCTATAACTCGGCTGAAAAGTGGCCTTTTCCGTTTTAATTTTCTTTGTTAATAGTGTTTTCAACCGTTCCCCGTATTTATCTATAGTTTTTGTATTAAATTTCTACCGCTAAAATATTGATTTCCACATAATTCGTTTTCCCATAATCGTAATTTCCTAAAATTTTTAAAATTTCTCAAATCTTCATTTCTTTCGCTCTTTTTGCTTTTATTAGGTCCGTCTAGTGTAGAAACTACCAACTGCACTCTTATTTGCTTTACAAAACATACAGAACCGAACAAAATCACTATTTACCTAAACCGAGGTATAGTGATCAATCAATACAATCACATAAATTCAACTATAAATTCGCTAATAACTTTTCTAAAAATTGGTATATTTCGTTCAAATCTTCTTTGAATATCGTAGTTAATTGCTCCCCACATTTCCTTATAGTTTTCTCAGTAAATTCGTAACGTTATATATTTAATTTTCATATTTTCAGTCTATTTCTTATTTAAATTCATCAATAAAACACGTTTTCATCTATAGCACGGCTGAAAATTGGCCTTTTCCATTTAAATTTTCTATTTATATAGTGTAACTAATCGCCCCCCGTAATACTATATAGTTTTCTTGGTAAGTTCCTAACGTTATATTATAATTTTCATATTTTCAGTCTCTTATTTACGTGAATTCATCAATAAAAACACGTATTCATCTATAACTCGGCTGAAAATTGGCCTTTTCCTTTTAAATTTTCTATTTAAATAGTGTAACTAACTGCCCTCCGTAATCCTCTACAGTTTTCTTGGATAATTCCTGACGTTATATATATAATTTTCATATTTTCAGTCTCTTTTTTACGTGAATTCATCAATAAAAACAGGTATTCATCTATAACTCGGCTGAAAAGTGGGCTTTTACTTTTAAATTTTCTATTTTAATAGTGCAAATAACTGCCCCCCGTAATTCTATTCAGTTTTCTTGGTTAATTCCTAACGTTTTATATTTAATTTTCATATTTTCATTCTCTTATTTACGTGAATTCATCAATAAAAACACGTATTCATCTATAACTCCGCTGAAAAGTGGTCTTTTCCTTTTAAATTTTCTATTTAATAGTGTAACTAACTGCCCACCGTAATCCTACACAGTTTTCTTGGTTAATTCCTAACATTATATATATAAAACTTTCATATTTTCAGTCTCTTATTTACGTGAATTCATCAATGCAAACACGTATTCATCTATAACTCGGCTGAAAAGTGGCCTTTTCCGTTTAAATTTTCTTTGTTAATAGTGTATTTAACCGCCCCCCGTAATAATCTATAGTTTTTATATTATATTTCGACCGCTAAAATATTGATTTCCACATAATTCGTTTTCCCATAATCGAAATTTCCTTAAATCAATATAAATAAAATCACGTTTTCATCTATTGCACGGCTGAAAATAGGCCTTTTTCTTTTTAATTTTCTTTTTAAATAGTGTAACTAATTGCCCCCCGTAATCCTACATAGTTTTCTTGGTTAATTCTTAACGTTATATTATATATAATTTTCATATTTTCAGTCTCTTATTTACGTGAATTCATCAATAAAAACACGTATTCATCTATAACTCGGCTGAAAAGTGGTCTTTTCCTTTTAAATTGTCTATTTAAATAGTGTAACTAACTGCCCTCCGTTATTCTCTAAAGTTTTCTTGGTTAATTCCTGACGTTATATATATAATTTTCATATTTTCAGTCTCTCTTTTACGTGAATTCATCAATAAAAACACGTATTCATCTACAACTCGGCTGAAAAGTGGCCTTTTACTTTTAAATTTTCTATTTAAATAGTGCAAATAACCGCCCCCCGTAATCCTATATAGTTTTCTTGGTTAATTCCTAACGTTTTATATTTAATTTTCATATTTTCATTCTCTTATTTACGTGAATTCATCAATAAAAACACGTATTCATCTATAACTCGGCTGAAAAGTGGCCTTTTCCGTTTTAATTTTCTTTGCTAATAGTGTATTTAACCATTTGCCGTATTTATCCATAGTTTTTATATTAAATTTCTACCGCTAAAATATTGATTTCCACATAATTCGTTTTCCCATAATCGTAATTTCCTAAAATTTATAAAATTTCTCAAATCTTCATTTCTTTCGCTTTATTTGCTTTTATTAGGTCCGTCTAGTGTAGAAACTACCATCTGCATTCTTGTTTGCTTTATTAAATATACAGAACTGAACAAAATCACTATTTACCTAAACCGAGGTATAGTGATTAATCAATAGAATCACATAAATTCAACTAAAAATTCGCTAATTACTTTTCTAAAAATTGGTATATTTCGTTCAAATCTTCTTTAAATTTCGTAGTTAATTGCTCCCCACATTTCCTTATAGTTTTCTCAGTAAATTCGTAACGTTATATATTTTATTTTCATATTTTCATTCTATTTCTTATTTAAATTCATCAATAAAAACACGTTTTCATCTATAGCACGGCTGGAAATTGGCCTTTTCCATTTAAATTTTCTATTTATATAGTGTAACTAATAGCCCCCCGTAATACTATATTGTTTTCTTGGTAAGTTCCTAACGTTATATTATAATTTTCATATTTTCATTCTCTTATTTACGTGAATTCATCAATAAAAACACGTATTCATCTATAACTCGGCTGAAAATTGGCCTTTTCCTTTTAAATTTTCTATTTAAATAGTGTAACTAACTGCCTTCCGTAATCCTCCACAGTTTTCTTGGTTAATTCCTGACGTTATATATATAATTTTCATATTTTCAGTCTCTTTTTTACGTGAATTCATCAATAAAAACAGGTATTCATCTATAACTCGGCTGAAAAGTGGTCTTTTACTTTTAAATTTTCTATTTAAATAGTGCAAATAACTGTCCCCCGTAATTCTATTCAGTTTTCTTGGTTAATTCCTAACGTTTTATATTTAATTTTCATATTTTCAGTCTCTTATTTACGTGAATTCATCAATAAAAACACGTATTCATCTATAACTCGGCTGAAAAGTGGTCTTTTCCTTTTAAATTTTCTATTTAATAGTGTTACTAACTGCCCACCGTAATCCTACACAGTTTTCTTCGTTAATTCCTAACATTATATATATAAAACTTTCATATTTTCAGTCTCTTATTTACGTGAATTCATCAATGAAAACACGTATTCATCTATAACTCGGCTGAAAAGTGGCCTTTTCCGTTTAAATTTTCTTTGTTAATAGTGTATTTAACCACCCCCGTAATTATCTATAGTTTTTATATTATATTTCTACCGCTAAAATATTGATTTCCACATAATTCGTTTTCCCATAATCGAAATTTCCTTAAATCAATATAAATAAAATCACGTTTTCATCTATTGCACGGCTGAAAATAGGCCTTTTTCTTTTAAATTTTCTTTTTAAATAGTGTAACTAATTGCCCCCCGTAATCCTATATAGTTTTCTTGGTTAATTCTTAACGTTATATTATATATAATTTTCATATTTTCAGTCTCTTATTTACGTGAATTCATCAATAAAAACACGTATTCATCTATAACTCGGCTGAAAAGTGGTCTTTTCCTTTTAAATTTTCTATTTATGTAGTGTAACTAACTGCCATCCGTAATCCTCTACAGTTTTCTTGGTTAATTCCTGACGTTATATATATATAATTTTCATATTTTCAGTCTCCTTTTTACGTGAATTCATCAATAAAAACAGGTATTCATCTATAACTCGGCTGAAAAGTGGCCTTTTACTTTAAAATTTTCTATTTAAATAGTGCAAATAACTGCCCCCCGTAATTCTATTCAGTTTTCTCGGTTAATTCCTAACGTTTTATATTTAATTTTCATATTTTCAGTCTCTTATTTACGTGAATTCATCAATAAAAACACGTATTCATCTATAACTCGGCTGAAAAGTGGCCTTTTCCGTTTTAATTTTCTTTGTTAATAGTGTTTTCAACCGTTCCCCGTATTTATCTATAGTTTTTGTATTAAATTTCTACCGCTAAAATATTGATTTCCACATAATTCGTTTTCCCATAATCGTAATATCCTAAAATTTTTAAAATTTCTCAAATCTTCATTTCTTTCGCTCTTTTTGCTTTTATTAGGTCCGTCTAGTGTAGAAACTACCAACTGCACTCTTATTTGCTTTACAAAACATACAGAACTGAACAAAATCACTATTTACCTAAACCGAGGTATAGTGACCAATCAATACAATCACATAAATTCAACTATAAATTCGCTAATAACTTTTCTAAAAATCGGTATATTTCGTTCAAATCTTCTTTGATTATCGTAGTTAATTGCTCCCCACATTTCCTTATAGTTTTCTAAGTAAAAACGTAACGTTATATATTTAATTTTCATATTTTCAGTCTATTTCTTACTTAAATTCATCAATGAAAACACGTATTCATCCATAGCACGGCAGAAAATTGGCCTTTTCCATTTAAATTTTCTATTTATATAGTGTAACTAATTGCCCCCCGTAATACTATATAGTTTTCTTGGTAAGTTCCTAACGTTATATTATAATTTTCATATTTTCAGTCTCTTATTTACGTGAATTCATCAATAAAAACACGTATTCATCTATAACTCGGCTGAAAATTGGCCTTTTCCTTTTAAATTTTCTATTTAAATAGTGTAACTAACTGCCCTCCGTAATCCTCGACAGTTTTCTTGGTTAATTCCTGACGTTATATATATAATTTTCATATTTCATTCTCTCTTTTACGTGAATTCATCAATAAAAACACGTATTCATCTATAACTCGGCTGAAAAGTGGCCTTTTACTTTTAAATTTTCTATTTAAATAGTGCAAATAACTGCCCCCCGTAATCCTATATAGTTTTCTTGGTTAATTCCTAACGTTTTATATTTAATTTTCATATTTTCACTCTCTTATTTACGTGAATTCACCAATAAAAACACGTATTCATCTATAACTCGGCTGAAAAGTGGTCTTTTCCTTTTAAATTTTCTATTTAAATAGTGTAACTAACTGCCCTCCGTAATGCTCTACAGTTTTCTTGGTTAATTCCTGACGTTATATATATAATTTTCATATTTTCAGTCTCTCTTTAACGTGAATTCATCAATAAAAACACGTATTCATCTATAACTCGGCTGAAAAGTGGTCTTTTCCTTTTAAATTTTCTATTTAATAGTGTAACTAACTGCCCACCGTAATCCTACACAGTTTTCTTGGTTAATTCCTAACATTATATATATAAAACTTTCATATTTTCAGTCTCTTATTTACGTGAATTCATCAATGAAAACACGTATTCATCTATAACTCGGCTGAAAAGTGGCCTTTTCCGTTTAAATTTTCTTTGCTAATAGTGTATTTAACCGCCCGCCGTATTTATCCGTAGTTTTTATATTAAATTTCTACCGCGAAAATATTGATTTCCACATAATTCGTTTTCCCATAATCGTAATTTCCTAAAATTTATAAAATTTCTCAAATCTTCATTTCTTTCGCTCTTTTTGTTTTTATTAGGTCCGTCTAGTGTAGAAACTACCATCTGCATTCTTGTTTGCTTTATTAAACATACAGAACTGAACAAAATCACTATTTACCTAAACCGAGGTATAGTGATTAATCAATAGAATAACATAAATTCAACTAAAAATTCGCTAATAACTTTTCTAAAAATTGGTATATTTCGTTCAAATCTTCTTTGAATTTCGTAGTTAATTGCTCCTCACATTTCCTTATAGTTTTCTCAAAAAATACGAATTTTTACGTTATATATTTAATTTTCATATTTTCAGTCTATTTCTTATTTAAATTCATCAATAAAAACACGTTTTCATCTATAGCACGGCTAAAAATTGGACTTTTCCTTTTAAATTTTCTATTTATATAGTGTAAATACTTGCCCCCCGTAATCATATATAGTTTTCTTGGTACTTTCCTAACGTATTATTATAATTTTCATATTTTCAGTCTCTTATTTACGTGAATTCATCAATAAAAACACGTATTCATCTATAACTCGGCCGAAAATTGGCCTTTTCCTTTTAAATTTTCTTTTTAATAGTGTAACTAACTGCCCTCCGTAATCCTCTACAGTTTTCTTGGTTAATTCCTCACGTTATATATATATAACTTTCATATTTCAGTCTCTCTTTTACGTGAATTCATCAATAAAAACACGTATTCATCTATAACTCGGCTGAAAAGTCTCTTATTTACGTGAATTCATCAATAAAAACACGTATTCATCTATAACTCGGCCGAAAATTGGCCTTTTCCTTTTAAATTTTCTTTTTAATAGTGTAACTAACTGCCCTCCGTAATCCTCTACAGTTTTCTTGGTTAATTCCTCACGTTATATATATATAACTTTCATATTTCAGTCTCTCTTTTACGTGAATTCATCAATAAAAACACGTATTCATCTATAACTCGGCTGAAAAGTGGCCTTTTACTTTTAAATTTTCTATTTAAATAGTGCAAATAACTGCCGTCCGTAATCCTATACAGTTTTCTTGGTTAATTCCTAACGTTTTATATTTAATTTTCATATTTTCAGTCTCCTATTTACGTGAATTCATCAATAAAAACAGGTATTCATCTATAACTCGGCTGAAAAGTGGCCTTTTCCCTTTAAATTTTCTTTGTTAATAGTGTATTTAACCGCTCCCCGTATTTATCTATAGTTTTTATAATAAATTTCTACCGCTAAAATATTGATTTCCACATAATTCGTTTTCCCATAATCGTAATTTCCTAAAATTTATAAAATTTCTCAAATCTTCATTTCTTTCGCTCTTTTTGCTTTTATAAGGTCTGTCTAGTGTAGAAACTACCATCTGCATTCTTGTTTGCCTTATTAAACATACAGAACTGAACAAAATCACTATTTACCTAAACCGAGGTATAGTGATTAATCAATAGAATCACATAAATTCAACTAAAAATTCGCTAATAACTTTTCTAAAAATTGGTATATTTCGTTCAAATCTTCTTTGAATTTCTAAGTTAATTGCTCCCCACATTTCCTTATAGTTTTCTCAGTAAATTCGTAACGTAATATATTTAATTTTCATATTTTCAATCTATTTCTTATTTAAATTCATCGATAAAAACACGTTTTCATCTATAGCACGGCTGAAAATTGGCCTTTTCCATTTAAATTTTCTATTTATATAGTGTAACTAATTGCCCCCCGTCATACTGTGTAGTTTTCTTGGTAAGTTCCTAACGTTATATTATAATTTTCATATTTTCAGTCTTTTATTTACGTGAATTCATCAATAAAAACACGTATT
The DNA here is from genome assembly GCA_036936625.1 of Parnassius smintheus behrii. Taxonomy (NCBI): domain Eukaryota; kingdom Metazoa; phylum Arthropoda; class Insecta; order Lepidoptera; family Papilionidae; genus Parnassius; species Parnassius smintheus. The sequence continues at coordinate 34,100,414 of JAUPFT010000027.1, forward strand.
CATCTATAACTCGGCTGAAAATTGGCCTTTTCCTTTTAAATTTTCTATTTAAATAGTGTAACTAACTGCCCTCCGTAATCCTCTACAGTTTTCTTGGTTAATTCCTGACGTTATATATATAATTTTTATATTTTCAGTCTCTTTTTTACGTGAATTCATCAATAAAAACAGGTATTCATCTATAACTCGGCTGAAAAGTGGCCTTTTACTTTTAAATTTTCTATTTAAATAGTGCAAATAACTGCCCCCCGTAATTCTATTCAGTTTTCTTGGTTCATTCCTAACGTTTTATATTTAATTTTCATATTTTCATTCTCTTATTTACGTGAATTCATCAATAAAAACACGTATTCATCTATAACTCCGCTGAAAAGTGGTCTTTTCCTTTTAAATTTTCTATTTAATAGTATAACTAACTGCCCACCGTAATCCTACACAGTTTTCTTGGTTAATTCCTAACATTATATATATAAAACTTTCATATTTTCAGTCTCTTATTTACGTCAATTCATCAATGAAAACACGTATTCATCTATAACTCGGCTGAAAAGTGGCCTTTTCCGTTTAAATTTTCTTTGTTAATAGTGTATTTAACCGCCCCCCGTAATTATCTATAGTTTTTATATTATATTTCGACCGCTAAAATATTGATTTCCACATAATTCGTTTTCCCATAATCGAAATTTCCTTAAATCAATATAAATAAAATCACGTTTTCATCTATTGCACGGCTGAAAATAGGCCTTTTCCTTTTGAATTTTCTTTTTAAATAGTGTAACTAATTGCCCCCCGTAATCTTATATAGTTTTCTTGGTTAATTCTTAACGTTATATTATATATAATTTTCATATTTTCAGTCTCTTATTTACGTGAATTCATCAATAAAAACACGTATTCATCTATAACTCGGCTGAAAAGTGGTCTTTTCCTTTTAAATTGTCTATTTAAATAGTGTAACTAACTGCCCTCCGTAATTCTCTAAAGTTTTCTTGGTTAATTCCTGACGTTATATATATAATTTTCATATTTTCAGTCTCTCTTTTACGTGAATTCATCAATAAAAACACGTATTCATCTATAACTCGGCTGAAAAGTGGCCTTTTACTTTAAATTTTCTATTTTAATAGTGCAAATAACTGCCCCCCGTAATCCTATATAGTTTTCTTGGTTAATTCCTAACGTTTTATATTTAATTTTCATATTTTCAGTCTCTTATTTACGTGAATTCATCAATAAAAACACGTATTCATCTATAACTCGGCTTAAAAGTGGCCTTTTCCGTTTAAATTTTCTTTTTTAATAGTGTATTTAACCGCCCGCCGTATTTATCCATAGTTTTTATATTAAATTTCTACCGCTAAAATATTGATTTCCACATAATTCGTTTTCCCATAATCGTAATTTCCTAAAATTTATAAAATTTCTCAAATCTTCATTTCTTTCGCTCTTTTTGCTTTTATTAGGTCTGTCTAGTGTAGAAACTACTAACTGCTTTCTTGTTTGCTTCATTAAATATACAGAACTGAACAAAATCACTATTTACCTAAACCGAGGTATAGTGGTTAATCAATAGAATCACATAAATTCAACTAAAAATTCGCTAATAACTTTTCTAAAAATTGGTATATTTCGTTCAAATCTTCTTTGAATTTCGTAGTTAATTGCTCCCCACATTTCCTTATAGTTTTCTCAGTAAATTCGTAACGTTATATATTTAATTTTCATATTTTCAGTCTATTTCTTATTTAAATTCATCAATAAAAACACGTTTTCATCTATAGCACGGCTGAAAATTGGCCTTTTCCATTTAAATTTTCTATTTATATAGTGTAACTAATTGTCCCCCGTAATACTATATAGTTTTCTTGGTAAGTTCCTAACGTTATATTATAATTTTCATATTTTCAGTCTTTTATTTACGTGAATTCATCAATAAAAACACGTATTCATCTATAACTCGGCTGAAAATTGGCCTTTTCCTTTTAAATTTTCTATTTAAATAGTGTAACTAACTGCCCTCCGTAATCCTCTACAGTTTTCTTGGTTAATTCCTGACGTTATATATTTAATTTTCATATTTTCATTCTCTTATTTACGTGAATTCATCAATAAAAACACGTATTCATCTATAACTCCGCTGAAAAGTGGTCTTTTCCTTTTAAATTTTCTATTTAATAGTGTAACTAACTGCCCACCGTAATCCTACACAGTTTTCTTGGTTAATTCCTAACATTATATATATAAAACTTTCATATTTTCAGTCTCTTATTTACGTCAATTCATCAATGAAAACACGTATTCATCTATAACTCGGCTGAAAAGTGGCCTTTTCCGTTTAAATTTTCTTTGTTAATAGTGTATTTAACCGCCCCCCGTAATTATCTATAGTTTTTATATTATATTTCGACCGCTAAAATATTGATTTCCACATAATTCGTTTTCCCATAATCGAAATTTCCTTAAATCAATATAAATAAAATCACGTTTTCATCTATTGCACGGCTGAAAATAGGCCTTTTCCTTTTGAATTTTCTTTTTAAATAGTGTAACTAATTGCCCCCCGTAATCTTATATAGTTTTCTTGGTTAATTCTTAACGTTATATTATATATAATTTTCATATTTTCAGTCTCTTATTTACGTGAATTCATCAATAAAAACACGTATTCATCTATAACTCGGCTGAAAAGTGGTCTTTTCCTTTTAAATTGTCTATTTAAATAGTGTAACTAACTGCCCTCCGTAATTCTCTAAAGTTTTCTTGGTTAATTCCTGACGTTATATATATAATTTTCATATTTTCAGTCTCTCTTTTACGTGAATTCATCAATAAAAACACGTATTCATCTATAACTCGGCTGAAAAGTGGCCTTTTACTTTAAATTTTCTATTTTAATAGTGCAAATAACTGCCCCCCGTAATCCTATATAGTTTTCTTGGTTAATTCCTAACGTTTTATATTTAATTTTCATATTTTCACTCTCTTATTTACGTGAATTCATCAATAAAAACACGTATTCATCTATAACTCGGCTTAAAAGTGGCCTTTTCCGTTTAAATTTTCTTTGTTAATAGTGTATTTAACCGCCCGCCGTATTTATCCATAGTTTTTATATTAAATTTCTACCGCTAAAATATTGATTTCCACATAATTCGTTTTCCCATAATCGTAATTTCCTAAAATTTATAAAATTTCTCAAATCTTCATTTCTTTCGCTCTTTTTGCTTTTATTAGGTCCGTCTAGTGTAGAAACTACTAACTGCTTTCTTGTTTGCTTCATTAAATATACAGAACTGAACAAAATCACTATTTACCTAAACCGAGGTATAGTGGTTAATCAATAGAATCACATAAATTCAACTAAAAATTCGCTAATAACTTTTCTAAAAATTGGTATATTTCGTTCAAATCTTCTTTGAATTTCGTAGTTAATTGCTCCCCACATTTCCTTATAGTTTTCTCAGTAAATTCGTAACGTTATATATTTAATTTTCATATTTTCAGTCTATTTCTTATTTAAATTCATCAATAAAAACACGTTTTCATCTATAGCACGGCTGAAAATTGGCCTTTTCCATTTAAATTTTCTATTTATATAGTGTAACTAATTGTCCCCCGTAATACTATATAGTTTTCTTGGTAAGTTCCTAACGTTATATTATAATTTTCATATTTTCAGTCTCTTATTTACGTGAATTCATCAATAGAAACACGTATTCATCTATAATTCGGCTGAAAATTGGCCTTTTCCTTTTAAATTTTCTATTTAAATAGTGTAACTAACTGCCTTCCGTAATCCTCCACAGTTTTCTTGGTTAATTCCTGACGTTATATATATAATTTTCATATTTTCAGTCTCTTTTTCACGTGAATTCATCAATAAAAGCAGGTATTCATCTATAACTCGGCTGAAAAGTGGCCTTTTACTTTTAAATTTTCTATTTAAATAGTGCAAATAACTGTCCCCCGTAATTCTATTCAGTTTTCTTGGTTAATTCCTGACGTTTTATATTTAATTTTCATATTTTCAGTCTCTTATTTACGTGAATTCATCAATAAAAACACGTATTCATCTATAACTCGGCTGAAAAGTGGTCTTTTCCTTGTAAATTTTCTATTTAATAGTGTAACTAACTGCCCACCGTAATCCTACACAGTTTTCTTGGTCAATTCCTAACATTATATATATAAAACTTTCATATTTTCAGTCTCTTATTTACGTGAATTCATCAATGAAAACACGTATTCATCTATAACTCGGCTGAAAAGTGGCCTTTTCCGTTTAAATTTTCTTTGTTAATAGTGTATTTAACCGCCCCCCGTAATTATCTATAGTTTTTATATTATATTTCTACCGCTAAAATATTGATTTCCACATAATTCGTTTTCCCATAATCGAAATTTCCTTAAATCAATATAAATAAAATCACGTTTTCATCTATTGCACGGCTGAAAATAGGCCTTTTCCTTTTTAATTTTCTATTTTAAAAGTGTAGCTAATTGCCCCCCGTAATCCTATATAGTTTTCTTGGTTAATTCTTAACGTTATATTATAATTTTCATATTTTCAGTCTCTTATTTACGTGAATTCATCAATAAAAACACGTATTCATCTATAACTCGGCTGAAAATTGGCCTTTTCCTTTTAAATTTTCTATTTAAATAATGTAACTAACTGCCATCCGTAATCCTATACAGTTTTCTTGGTTAATTCCTAACATTTTATATTTAATTTTCAAATTTTCAGTCGCTTATTTACGTGAATTCATCAATAAAAACACGTATTCATCTGTATCTCGGCTGAAAAGTGGCCTTTTCCGTTTTAATTTTCTTTGCTAATAGTATATTTAACCGCCCCTCGTAGTTATCTATAGTTTTAATATTAAATCTCTACCGCTAAAATATTGATTTCCACATAATTCGTTTTCCTATAATCGTAATTTCCTAAAATTTTTAAAATTTTTCAAATCTTCATGTCTTTCGCTCTTTTTGCTTTCATTAGGTCCTTCTAGTGTAAAAAAAAACCCATCTGCACTCTTATTCTCTTTATAAAACATACAGAACTGGAAAAAAACACTATTTACCTAAACCGAGGTATAGTGGTCAATCAATACAATCACATAAATTCAACTATAAATTCGCTAATAACTTTTCTAAAAATTGGTATTTTTCGTTCAATTCGTCTTTAAATTGTGTAGTTCATTGCTCTTCTTATTTCCTTATGGTTTTCTCATTAAATTCGTAACGTTATATATTTAATTTTCATATTTTCAGTCTCTTATTTACGTGAATTCATCAATAAAAACACGTTTTCATCTATAACTCGGCTGAAAAGTGGCCTTTTACTTTTAAATTTTCTATTTAAATAGTGCAAATAACTGCCCCTCGTAATCCTATATAGTTTTCTTGGTTAATTCCTAACGTTTTATATTTAATTTTCATATTTTCAGTCTCTTATTTACGTGAATTCATCAATAAAAACACGTATTCATCTATAACTCGGCTGAAAAGTGGCCTTTTCCGTTTATCTTTTCTTTGCTAATAGTGTACTTAACCGCCCCCCGTAGTTATCTATAGTTTTTATATTAAATTTCTACCGCTAAAATATTGATTTCCACATAATTCGTTTTCCCATAATCGTAATTTCCTAAAATCAATATCAATAAAATCACGTATTCATCTATTGCACGGCTGAAAATAGGCCTTTTCCTTTTTAATTTTCTATTTTAAAAGTGAAGCTAATTGCCCCCCGTAATCCTATATAGTTTTCTTGGTTGATTCCTAACGTTATATTATATATAATTTTCATGTTTTCAGTCTCTTATTTACGTGAATTCATCAATAAAAACACGTATTCATCTATAACTCGGCTGAAAAGTGGTCTTTTCCTTTTAAATTTTCTATTTAAATAGTGTAACTAACTGCCCTCCGTAATACTCTACAGTTTTCTTGGTTAATTCCTGAGGTTATATATATAATTTTCATATTTTCAGTCTCTCTTTTACGTGAATTCATCAATAAAAATACGTATTCATCTATAACTCGGCTGGAAAGTGGCCTTTTCCGTTTAACTTTTCTTTGCTAATAGTGTACTTAAACGCCCCCCGTAGTTATCTATAGTTTTTATATTAAATTTCTACCGTTAAAATATTGATTTCCACATAATTCGTTTTCCCATAATCGTAATTTCCTAAAATCAATATCAATAAAATCACGTATTCATCTATTGCACGGCTGAAAATAGGCCTTTTCCTTTTTAATTTTCTATTTTAAAAGTGTAGCTAATTGCCCTCCGTAATCCTATATAGTTTTCTTGGTTAATTCCTAACGTTATATTATATATAACTTTCATATTTTCAGTCTCTTATTTACGTGAATTCATCAATAAAAACACGTATTCATCTATAACTCGGCTGAAAAGTGGTCTTTTCCTTTTAAATTTTCTATTTAAATAGTGTAACTAACTGCCCTCCGTAATCCTCTACAGTTTTCTTGGTTAATTCCTGACGTTATATATATAATTTTCATATTTTCAGTCTCTCTTTTACGTGAATTCATCAATAATAACACGTATTCATCTATAACTCGGCTGAAAAGTGGTCTTTTCCTTTTAAATTTTCTATTTAATGGTGTAACTAACTGCCCACCGTAATCCTACACAGTTTTCTTGGTTAATTCCTAACATTATATATATAAAACTTTCATATTTTCAGTCTCTTATTTACGTGAATTCATCAATGAAAACACGTATTCATCTATAACTCGGCTGAAAAGTGGCCTTTTCCGTTTAAATTTTCTTTGTTAATAGTGTATTTAACCGCCCGCCGTATTTATCCATAGTTTTTATATTAAATTTCTACCGCGAAAATATTGATTTCCACATAATTCGTTTTCCCATAATCGTAATTTCCTAAAATTTATAAAATTTCTCAAATCTTCATTTCTTTCGCTCTTTTTGTTTTTATTAGGTCCGTCTAGTGTAGAAACTACCATCTGCATTCTTGTTTGCTTTATTAAACATACAGACCTGAACAAAATCACTATTTACCTAAACCGAGGTATAGTGATTAATCAATAGAATCACATAAATTCAACTAAAAATTCGCTAATAACTTTTCTAAAAATTGGTATATTTCGTTCAAATCTTCTTTGAATTTCGTAGTTAATTGCTCCTCACATTTCCTTATAGTTTTCTCAAAAAATACGAATTTTTACGTTATATATTTAATTTTCATATTTTCAGTCTATTTCTTATTTAAATTCATCAATAAAAACACGTTTTCATCTATAGCACGGCTGAAAATTGGACTTTTCCTTTTAAATTTTCTATTTATATAGTGTAAATACTTGCCCCCCGTAATCCTATATAGTTTTCTTGGTACGTTCCTAACGTTATATTATAATTTTCATATTTTCAGTCTCTTATTTACGTGAATTCATCAATAAAAACACGTATTCATCTATAACTCGGCCGAAAATTGGCCTTTTCCTTTTAAATTTTCTATTTTAATAGTGTAACTAACTGCCCTCCGTAATCCTCTACAGTTTTCTTGGTTAATTCCTCACGTTATATATATAACTTTCATATTTCAGTCTCTCTTTTACGTGAATTCATCAATAAAAACACGTATTCATCTATAACTCGGCTGAAAAGTGGCCTTTTACTTTTAAATTTTCTATTTAAATAGTGCAAATAACTGCCTTCCGTAATCCTATACAGTTTTCTTGGTTAATTCCTAACGTTTTATATTTAATTTTCATATTTTCAGTCTCCTATTTACGTGAATTCATCAATAAAAACAGGAATTCATCTATAACTCGGCTGAAAAGTGGCCTTTTCCCTTTAAATTTTCTTTGTTAATAGTGTATTTAACCGCCCCTCGTATTTATCTATAGTTTTTATAATAAATTTCTACCGCTAAAATATTGATTTCCACATAATTCGTTTTCCCATAATCGTAATTTCCTAAAATTTATTAAATTTCTCAAATCTTCATTTCTTTCGCTCTTTTTGCTTTTATTAGGTCTGTCTAGTGTAGAAACTACCATCTGCATTCTTGTTTGCTTTATTAAACATACAGAACTGAACAAAATCACTATTTACCTAAACCGAGGTATAGTGATTAATCAATAGAATCACATAAATTCAACTAAAAATTCGCTAATAACTTTTCTAAAAATTGGTATATTTCGTTCAAATCTTCTTTAAATTTCTTAGTTAATTGCTCCCCACATTTTCTTATAGTTTTCTCAGTAAATTCGTAACGTAATATATTTAATTTTCATATTTTCAATCTATTTCTTATTTAAATTCATCGATAAAAACACGTTTTCATCTATAGCACGGCTGAAAATTGGCCTTTTCCACTTAAATTTTCTATTTATATAGTGTAACTAACTGCCCTCCGTAATCCTCTACAGTTTTCTTGGTTAATTCCTGACGTTATATATATAATTTTTATATTTTCAGTCTCTTTTTTACGTGAATTCATCAATAAAAACAGGTACTCATCTATAACTCGGCTGAAAAGTGGCCTTTTACTTTTAAATTTTCTATTTAAATAGTGCAAATAACTGCCCTACGTAATTCTATTCAGTTTTCTTGGTTCATTCCTAACGTTTTATATTTAATTTTCATATTTTAATTCTCTTATTTACGTGAATTCATCAATAAAAACACGTATTCATCTATAACTCCGCTGAAAAGTGGTCTTTTCCTTTTAAATTTTCTATTTAATAGTGTAACTAACCGCCCACCGTAATCCTACACAGTTTTCTTGGTTAATTCCTAACATTATATATATATAAAACTTTCATATTTTCAGTCTCTTATTTACGTGAATTCATCAATGAAAACACGTATTCATCTATAACTCGGCTGAAAAGTGGCCTTTTCCGTTTAAATTTTCTTTGTTAATAGTGTATTTAACCGCCCCCCGTAATTATCTATAGTTTTTATATTATATTTCGACCGCTAAAATATTGATTTCCACATAATTCGTTTTCCCATAATCGAAATTTCCTTAAATCAATATAAATAAAATCACGTTTTCATCTATTGCACGGCTGAAAATAGGCCTTTTCCTTTTTAATTTTCTTTTTAAATAGTGTAACTAATTGCCCCCCGTAATCTTATATAGTTTTCTTGGTTAATTCTTAACGTTATATTATATATAATTTTCATATTTTCAGTCTCCTATTTACGTGAATTCATCAATAAAAACACGTATTCATCTATAACTCGGCTGAAAAGTGGTCTTTTCCTTTTAAATTGTCTATTTAAATAGTGTAACTAACTGCCCTCCGTAATTCTCTAAAGTTTTCTTGGTTAATTCCCGACGTTATATATATAATTTTCATATTTTCAGTCTCTCTTTTACGTGAATTCATCAATAAAAACACGTATTCATCTATAACTCGGCTGAAAAGTGGTCTTTTACTTTTAAATTTTCTATTTTAATAGTGCAAATAACTGCCCCCCGTAATCCTATATAGTTTTCTTGGTTAATTCCTAACGTATTATATTTAATTTTCATATTTTCAGTCTCTTATTTACGTGAATTCATCAATAAAAACACGTATTCATCTATAACTCGGCTTAAAAGTGGCCTTTTCCGTTTAAATTTTCTTTGTTAATAGTGTATTTAACCGCCCGCCGTATTTATCCATAGTTTTTATATTAAATTTCTACCGCTAAAATATTGATTTCCACATAATTCGTTTTCCCATAATCGTAATTTCCTAAAATTTATAAAATTTCTCAAATCTTCATTTCTTTCGCTCTTTTTGCTTTTATTAGGTCCGTCTAGTGTAGAAACTACTAACTGCATTCTTGTTTGCTTTATTAAATATACAGAACTGAACAAAATCACTATTTACCTAAACCGAGGTATAGTGATTAATCAATAGAATCACATAAATTCAACTAAAAATTCGCTAATAACTTTTCTAAAAATTGGTATATTTCGTTAAAATCTTCTTTGAATTTCGTAGTTAATTGCTCCCCACATTTCCTTATAGTTTTCTCAGTAAATTCGTAACGTTATATATTTAATTTTCATATTTTCAGTCTATTTCTTATTTAAATTCATCAATAAAAACACGTTTTCATCTATAGCACGGCTGAAAATTGGCCTTTTCCATTTAAATTTTCTATTTATATAGTATAACTAATTGCCCTCCGTAATACTATATAGTTTTCTTGGTAAGTTCCTAACGTTATATTATAATTTTCATATTTTCAGTCTCTTATTTACGTGAATTCATCAATAAAAACACGTATTCATCTATAACTCGGCTGAAAAGTGGCCTTTTACTTTTAAATTTTCTATTTTAATAGTGCAAATAACTGCCCCCCGTAATCCTATATAGTTTTCTTGGTTAATTCCTAACGTTTTATATTTAATATTCATATTTTCAGTCTCTTATTTACGTGAATTCATCAATAAAAACACGTATTCATCTATAACTCGGCTTAAAAGTGGCCTTTTCCGTTTAAATTTTCTTTGTTAATAGTGTATTTAACCGCCCGCCGTATTTATCCATAGTTTTTATATTAAATTTCTACCGCTAAAATATTGATTTCCACATAATTCGTTTTCCCATAATCGTAATTTCCTAAAATTTATAAAATTTCTCAAATCTTCATTTCTTTCGCTCTCTTTGCTTTTATTAGGTCCGTCTAGTGTAGAAACTACTAACTGCATTCTTGTTTGCTTTATTAAATATACAGAACTGAACAAAATCACTATTTACCTAAACCGAGGTATAGTGATTAATCAATAGAATCACATAAATTCAACTAAAAATTCGCTAATAACTTTTCTAAAAATTGGTATATTTCGTTAAAATCTTCTTTGAATTTCGTAGTTAATTGCTCCCCACATTTCCTTATAGTTTTCTCAGTAAATTCGTAACGTTATATATTTAATTTTCATATTTTCAGTCTATTTCTTATTTAAATTCATCAATAAAAACACGTTTTCATCTATAGCACGGCTGAAAATTGGCCTTTTCCATTTAAATTTTCTATTTAATAGTGTAACTAACTGCCCACCGTAATCCTACAAAGTTTTCTTGGTTAATTCCTAACATTATATATATAAAACTTTCATATTTTCAGTCTCTTATTTACGTGAATTCATCAATGAAAACACGTATTCATCTATAACTCGGCTGAAAAGTGGCCTTTTCAATTTAAATTTTCTTTGTTAATAGTGTATTTAACCGCCCCCCGTAATTATCTATAGTTTTCGTATTATATTTCTACCGCTAAAATATTGATTTCCACATAATTCGTTTTCCCATAATCGAAATTTCCTTAAATCAATATAAATAAAATCACGTTTTCATCTATTGCACGGCTGAAAATAGGCCTTTTCCTTTTTAATTTTCTATTTTAAAAGTGTAGCTAATTGCCCCCCGTAATCCTATATAGTTTTCTTGGTTAATTCTTAACGTTATATTATATATAATTTTCATATTTTCAGTCTCTTATTTACGTGAATTCATCAATAAAAACACGTATTCATCTATAACTCGGCTGAAAAGTGGTCTTTTCCTTTTAAATTTTCTATTTAAATAGTGTAACTAACTGCCCTCCGTAATCCTTATACAGTTTTCTTGGTTAATTCCTGACGTTATATATATAATTTTCATATTTTCAGTCTCCTTTTTACGTGAATTCATCAATCATAACAGGTATTCATCTATAACTCGGCTGAAAAGTGGCCTTTTACTTTTAAATTTTCTATTTAAATAGTGCAAAAAACTGCCCCTCGTAATTCTATTCAGTTTTCTCGGTTAATTCCTAACGTTTTATATTTAATTTTCATATTTTCAGTCTCTTATTTACGTGAATTCATCAATAAAAACACGTATTCATCTATAACTCGGCTGAAAAGTGGCCTTTTCCGTTTTAATTTTCTTTGTTAATAGTGTATTCAACCGCCCACCGTATTTATCTATAGTTTTTATATTAAATTTCTACCGCTAAAATATTGATTTCCACATAATTCGTTTTCCCATAATCGTAATTTCCTAAAATTTTTAAAATTTCTCAAATCTTCATTTCTTTCCCTCTTTTTGCTTTTATTAGGTCCGTCTAGTGTAGAAACTACCAACTGCACTCTTATTTGCTTTACAAAACATACAGAACTGAACAAAATCACTATTTACCTAAACCGAGGTATAGTGATCAATCAATACAATCACATAAATTCAACTATAAATTCGCTAATAACTTTTCTAAAAATTGGTATATTTCGTTCAAATCTTCTTTGAATATCGTAGTTAATTGCTCCCCACATTTCCTTATAGTTTTCTCAGTAAAAACGTAACGTTATATATTTAATCTTCATATTATCAGTCTATTTCTTACTTAAATTCATCAATGAAAACACGTATTCATCCATAGCACGGCTGAAAATTGGCCTTTTCCATTTAAATTTTCTATTTATATAGTGAAACTAATTGCCCCCCGTAATACTATATAGTTTTCTTGGTAAGTTCCTAACGTTATATTATAATTTTCATATTTTCAGTCTCTTATTTACGTGAATTCATCAATAAAAACACGTATTCATCTATAACTCGGCTGAAAATTGGCCTTTTCCTTTTAAATTTTCTATTTAAATAGTGTAACTAACTGCCCTCCGTAATCCTCTACAGTTTTCTTGGTTAATTCCTGACGTTATATATATAATTTTCATATTTCTGTCTCTCTTTTACGTGAATTCATCAATAAAAACACGTATTCATCTATAACTCGGCTGAAAAGTTGCCTTTTACTTTTAAATTTTCTATTTAAATAGTGCAAATAACTGCCATCCGTAATCCCATACAGTTTTCTTGGTTAATTCCTAACATTTTATATTTAATTTTCATATTTTCAGTCTCTTATTTACGTGAATTCATCAATAAAAGCACGTATTCATCTATAACTCGGCTGTAAAGTGGCCTTTTACGTTTAAATTTTCTTTGTTGATAGTGTATTTAACCGCCCCCCGTATTTATCTATAGTTTTTATATTAAATTTTACCGCTAAAATATTGATTTCCACATAATTCGTTTTCCTATAATCGTAATTTCCTAAAATTTTTAAAATTTTTCAAATCTTCATGTCTTTCGCTCTTTTTGCTTTTATTAGGTCCTTCTAGTGTAAAAAAAACCCATCTGCACTCTTATTCTCTTTATAAAACATACAGAACTGGAAAAAAACACTATTTACCTAAACCGCGGTATAGTGGTCAATCAATACAATCACATAAATTTAACTATAAATTCGCTAATAACTTTTCTAAAAATTGGTATTTTTCGTTCAAATCATCTTTAAATTGTGAAGTTCATTGCTCTTCTTATTTCCTTATGGTTTTCTCATTAAATTCGTAACGTTATATATTTAATTTTCATATTTTCAGTCTCTTATTTACGTGAATTCATCAATAAAAACACGTATTCATCTATAACTCGGCTGAAAAGTGGCCTTTTACTTTTAAATTTTCTTTTTAAATAGTGCAAATAACTTCTCCCCGTAATCCTATACAGTTTTCTTGGTTAATTCCTAACGTTTTATATTTAATTTTCAAATTTTCAATCTCTTATTTACGTGAATTCATCAATAAAAACACGTATTCATCTATAACTCGGCTGAAAAGTGGCCTTTTCCGTTTTAATTTTCTTTGTTAATAGTGTACTCAACCGCCCACCGTATTTATCTATAGTTTTTATATTAAATTTCTACCGCTAAAATATTGATTTCCACATAATTCGTTTTCCCATAATCGTAATTTCCTAAAATCAATATCAATAAAATCACGTATTCATCTATTGCACGGCTGAAAATAGGCCTTTTCCTTTTTAATTTTCTATTTTAAAAGTGTAGCTAATTGCCCCCCGTAATCCTATATAGTTTTCTTGGTTAATTCCTAACGTTATATTATATATAACTTTCATATTTTCAGTCTCTTATTTACGTGAATTCATCAATAAAAACACGTATTCATCTATAACTCGGCTGAAAAGTGGTCTTTTCCTTTTAAATTTTCTATTTAAATAGTGTAACTAACTGCCCTCCGTAATCCTCTACAGTTTTCTTGGTTAATTCCTGACGTTATATATATAATTTTCATATTTTCAGTCTCTCTTTTACGTGAATTCATCAATAATAACACGTATTCATCTATAACTCGGCTGAAAAGTGGTCTTTTCCTTTTAAATTTTCTATTTAATGGTGTAACTAACTGCCCACCGTAATCCTACACAGTTTTCTTGGTTAATTCCTAACATTATATATATAAAACTTTCATATTTTCAGTCTCTTATTTACGTGAATTCATCAATGAAAACACGTATTCATCTATAACTCGGCTGAAAAGTGGCCTTTTCCGTTTAAATTTTCTTTGTTAATAGTGTATTTAACCGCCCGCCGTATTTATCCATAGTTTTTATATTAAATTTCTACCGCGAAAATATTGATTTCCACATAATTCGTTTTCCCATAATCGTAATTTCCTAAAATTTATAAAATTTCTCAAATCTTCATTTCTTTCGCTCTTTTTGTTTTTATTAGGTCCGTCTAGTGTAGAAACTACCATCTGCATTCTTGTTTGCTTTATTAAACATACAGACCTGAACAAAATCACTATTTACCTAAACCGAGGTATAGTGATTAATCAATAGAATCACATAAATTCAACTAAAAATTCGCTAATAACTTTTCTAAAAATTGGTATATTTCGTTCAAATCTTCTTTGAATTTCGTAGTTAATTGCTCCTCACATTTCCTTATAGTTTTCTCAAAAAATACGAATTTTTACGTTATATATTTAATTTTCATATTTTCAGTCTATTTCTTATTTAAATTCATCAATAAAAACACGTTTTCATCTATAGCACGGCTGAAAATTGGACTTTTCCTTTTAAATTTTCTATTTATATAGTGTAAATACTTGCCCCCCGTAATCCTATATAGTTTTCTTGGTACGTTCCTAACGTTATATTATAATTTTCATATTTTCAGTCTCTTATTTACGTGAATTCATCAATAAAAACACGTATTCATCTATAACTCGGCCGAAAATTGGCCTTTTCCTTTTAAATTTTCTATTTTAATAGTGTAACTAACTGCCCTCCGTAATCCTCTACAGTTTTCTTGGTTAATTCCTCACGTTATATATATAACTTTCATATTTCAGTCTCTCTTTTACGTGAATTCATCAATAAAAACACGTATTCATCTATAACTCGGCTGAAAAGTGGCCTTTTACTTTTAAATTTTCTATTTAAATAGTGCAAATAACTGCCTTCCGTAATCCTATACAGTTTTCTTGGTTAATTCCTAACGTTTTATATTTAATTTTCATATTTTCAGTCTCCTATTTACGTGAATTCATCAATAAAAACAGGAATTCATCTATAACTCGGCTGAAAAGTGGCCTTTTCCCTTTAAATTTTCTTTGTTAATAGTGTATTTAACCGCCCCTCGTATTTATCTATAGTTTTTATAATAATTTTCTACCGCTAAAATATTGATTTCCACATAATTCGTTTTCCCATAATCGTAATTTCCTAAAATTTATTAAATTTCTCAAATCTTCATTTCTTTCGCTCTTTTTGCTTTTATTAGGTCTGTCTAGTGTAGAAACTACCATCTGCATTCTTGTTTGCTTTATTAAACATACAGAACTGAACAAAATCACTATTTACCTAAACCGAGGTATAGTGATTAATCAATAGAATCACATAAATTCAACTAAAAATTCGCTAATAACTTTTCTAAAAATTGGTATATTTCGTTCAAATCTTCTTTAAATTTCTTAGTTAATTGCTCCCCACATTTTCTTATAGTTTTCTCAGTAAATTCGTAACGTAATATATTTAATTTTCATATTTTCAATCTATTTCTTATTTAAATTCATCGATAAAAACACGTTTTCATCTATAGCACGGCTGAAAATTGGCCTTTTCCACTTAAATTTACTATTTATATAGTGTAACTAACTGCCCTCCGTAATCCTCTACAGTTTTCTTGGTTAATTCCTGACGTTATATATATAATTTTTATATTTTCAGTCTCTTTTTTACGTGAATTCATCAATAAAAACAGGTACTCATCTATAACTCGGCTGAAAAGTGGCCTTTTACTTTTAAATTTTCTATTTAAATAGTGCAAATAACTGCCCTACGTAATTCTATTCAGTTTTCTTGGTTCATTCCTAACGTTTTATATTTAATTTTCATATTTTAATTCTCTTATTTACGTGAATTCATCAATAAAAACACGTATTCATCTATAACTCCGCTGAAAAGTGGTCTTTTCCTTTTAAATTTTCTATTTAATAGTGTAACTAACCGCCCACCGTAATCCTACACAGTTTTCTTGGTTAATTCCTAACATTATATATATATAAAACTTTCATATTTTCAGTCTCTTATTTACGTGAATTCATCAATGAAAACACGTATTCATCTATAACTCGGCTGAAAAGTGGCCTTTTCCGTTTAAATTTTCTTTGTTAATAGTGTATTTAACCGCCCCCCGTAATTATCTATAGTTTTTATATTATATTTCGACCGCTAAAATATTGATTTCCACATAATTCGTTTTCCCATAATCGAAATTTCCTTAAATCAATATAAATAAAATCACGTTTTCATCTATTGCACGGCTGAAAATAGGCCTTTTCCTTTTTAATTTTCTTTTTAAATAGTGTAACTAATTGCCCCCCATAATCTTATATAGTTTTCTTGGTTAATTCTTAACGTTATATTATATATAATTTTCATATTTTCAGTCTCTTATTTACGTGAATTCATCAATAAAAACACGTATTCATCTATAACTCGGCTGAAAAGTGGTCTTTTCCTTTTAAATTGTCTATTTAAATAGTGTAACTAACTGCCCTCCGTAATTCTCTAAAGTTTTCTTGGTTAATTCCCGACGTTATATATATAATTTTCATATTTTCAGTCTCTCTTTTACGTGAATTCATCAATAAAAACACGTATTCATCTATAACTCGGCTGAAAAGTGGTCTTTTACTTTTAAATTTTCTATATTTATAGTGCAAATAACTGCCCCCCGTAATCCTATATAGTTTTCTTGGTTAATTCCTAACGTTTTATATTTAATTTTCATATTTTCAGTCTCTTATTTACGTGAATTCATCAATAAAAACACGTATTCATCTATAACTCGGCTTAAAAGTGGCCTTTTCCGTTTAAATTTTCTTTGTTAATAGTGTCTTTAACCGCCCGCCGTATTTATCCATAGTTTTTATATTAAATTTCTACCGCTAAAATATTGATTTCCACATAATTCGTTTTCCCATAATCGTAATTTCCTAAAATTTATAAAATTTCTCAAATCTTCATTTCTTTCGCTCTTTTTGCTTTTATTAGGTCCGTCTAGTGTAGAAACTACTAACTGCATTCTTGTTTGCTTTATTAAATATACAGAACTGAACAAAATCACTATTTACCTAAACCGAGGTATAGTGATTAATCAATAGAATCACATAAATTCAACTAAAAATTCGCTAATAACTTTTCTAAAAATTGGTATATTTCGTTAAAATCTTCTTTGAATTTCGTAGTTAATTGCTCCCCACATTTCCTTATAGTTTTCTCAGTAAATTCGTAACGTTATATATTTAATTTTCATATTTTCAGTCTATTTCTTATTTAAATTCATCAATAAAAACACGTTTTCATCTATAGCACGGCTGAAAATTGGCCTTTTCCATTTAAATTTTCTATTTATATAGTATAACTAATTGCCCTTCGTAATACTATATAGTTTTCTTGGTAAGTTCCTAACGTTATATTATAATTTTCATATTTTCAGTCTCTTATTTACGTGAATTCATCAATAAAAACACGTATTCATCTATAACTCGGCTGAAAAGTTGCCTTTTACTTTTAAATTTTCTATTTTAATAGTGCAAATAACTGCCCCCCGTAATCCTATATAGTTTTCTTGGTTAATTCCTAACGTTTTATATTTAATATTCATATTTTCAGTCTCTTATTTACGTGAATTCATCAATAAAAACACGTATTCATCTATAACTCGGCTTAAAAGTGGCCTTTTCCGTTTAAATTTTCTTTGTTAATAGTGTATTTAACCGCCCGCCGTATTTATCCATAGTTTTTATATTAAATTTCTACCGCGAAAATATTGATTTCCACATAATTCGTTTTCCCATAATCGTAATTTCCTAAAATTTATAAAATTTCTCAAATCTTCATTTCTTTCGCTCTTTTTGTTTTTATTAGGTCCGTCTAGTGTAGAAACTACCATCTGCATTCTTGTTTGCTTTATTAAACATACAGACCTGAACAAAATCACTATTTACCTAAACCGAGGTATAGTGATTAATCAATAGAATCACATAAATTCAACTAAAAATTCGCTAATAACTTTTCTAAAAATTGGTATATTTCGTTCAAATCTTCTTTGAATTTCGTAGTTAATTGCTCCTCACATTTCCTTATAGTTTTCTCAAAAAATACGAATTTTTACGTTATATATTTAATTTTCATATTTTCAGTCTATTTCTTATTTAAATTCATCAATAAAAACACGTTTTCATCTATAGCACGGCTGAAAATTGGACTTTTCCTTTTAAATTTTCTATTTATATAGTGTAAATACTTGCCCCCCGTAATCCTATATAGTTTTCTTGGTACGTTCCTAACGTTATATTATAATTTTCATATTTTCAGTCTCTTATTTACGTGAATTCATCAATAAAAACACGTATTCATCTATAACTCGGCCGAAAATTGGCCTTTTCCTTTTAAATTTTCTATTTTAATAGTGTAACTAACTGCCCTCCGTAATCCTCTACAGTTTTCTTGGTTAATTCCTCACGTTATATATATAACTTTCATATTTCAGTCTCTCTTTTACGTGAATTCATCAATAAAAACACGTATTCATCTATAACTCGGCTGAAAAGTGGCCTTTTACTTTTAAATTTTCTATTTAAATAGTGCAAATAACTGCCTTCCGTAATCCTATACAGTTTTCTTGGTTAATTCCTAACGTTTTATATTTAATTTTCATATTTTCAGTCTCCTATTTACGTGAATTCATCAATAAAAACAGGAATTCATCTATAACTCGGCTGAAAAGTGGCCTTTTCCCTTTAAATTTTCTTTGTTAATAGTGTATTTAACCGCCCCTCGTATTTATCTATAGTTTTTATAATAAATTTCTACCGCTAAAATATTGATTTCCACATAATTCGTTTTCCCATAATCGTAATTTCCTAAAATTTATTAAATTTCTCAAATCTTCATTTCTTTCGCTCTTTTTGCTTTTATTAGGTCTGTCTAGTGTAGAAACTACCATCTGCATTCTTGTTTGCTTTATTAAACATACAGAACTGAACAAAATCACTATTTACCTAAACCGAGGTATAGTGATTAATCAATAGAATCACATAAATTCAACTAAAAATTCGCTAATAACTTTTCTAAAAATTGGTATATTTCGTTCAAATCTTCTTTAAATTTCTTAGTTAATTGCTCCCCACATTTTCTTATAGTTTTCTCAGTAAATTCGTAACGTAATATATTTAATTTTCATATTTTCAATCTATTTCTTATTTAAATTCATCGATAAAAACACGTTTTCATCTATAGCACGGCTGAAAATTGGCCTTTTCCACTTAAATTTACTATTTATATAGTGTAACTAACTGCCCTCCGTAATCCTCTACAGTTTTCTTGGTTAATTCCTGACGTTATATATATAATTTTTATATTTTCAGTCTCTTTTTTACGTGAATTCATCAATAAAAACAGGTACTCATCTATAACTCGGCTGAAAAGTGGCCTTTTACTTTTAAATTTTCTATTTAAATAGTGCAAATAACTGCCCTACGTAATTCTATTCAGTTTTCTTGGTTCATTCCTAACGTTTTATATTTAATTTTCATATTTTAATTCTCTTATTTACGTGAATTCATCAATAAAAACACGTATTCATCTATAACTCCGCTGAAAAGTGGTCTTTTCCTTTTAAATTTTCTATTTAATAGTGTAACTAACCGCCCACCGTAATCCTACACAGTTTTCTTGGTTAATTCCTAACATTATATATATATAAAACTTTCATATTTTCAGTCTCTTATTTACGTGAATTCATCAATGAAAACACGTATTCATCTATAACTCGGCTGAAAAGTGGCATTTTCCGTTTAAATTTTCTTTGTTAATAGTGTATTTAACCGCCCCCCGTAATTATCTATAGTTTTTATATTATATTTCGACCGCTAAAATATTGATTTCCACATAATTCGTTTTCCCATAATCGAAATTTCCTTAAATCAATATAAATAAAATCACGTTTTCATCTATTGCACGGCTGAAAATAGGCCTTTTCCTTTTTAATTTTCTTTTTAAATAGTGTAACTAATTGCCCCCCGTAATCTTATATAGTTTTCTTGGTTAATTCTTAACGTTATATTATATATAATTTTCATATTTTCAGTCTCTTATTTACGTGAATTCATCAATAAAAACACGTATTCATCTATAACTCGGCTGAAAAGTGGTCTTTTCCTTTTAAATTGTCTATTTAAATAGTGTAACTAACTGCCCTCCGTAATTCTCTAAAGTTTTCTTGGTTAATTCCCGACGTTATATATATAATTTTCATATTTTCAGTCTCTCTTTTACGTGAATTCATCAATAAAAACACGTATTCATCTATAACTCGGCTGAAAAGTGGTCTTTTACTTTTAAATTTTCTATTTTAATAGTGCAAATAACTGCCCCCAGTAATCCTATATAGTTTTCTTGGTTAATTCCTAACGTTTTATATTTAATTTTCATATTTTCAGTCTCTTTTTTACGTGAATTCATCAATAGAAACACGTATTCATCCATAACTCGGCTGAAAATTGGCCTTTTCCTTTTAAATTTTCTATTTAAATAGTGCAAGTAACTACCCCTCGTAATACTATACAGATCTCTTGGTTAATTCCTAACATTATATATATAATTTTCATATTTTCAATCTCTTATTTACGTGAATTCATCAATAAAAACACGTATTCATCTATAACTCGGCTTAAAAGTGGCCTTTTCCGTTTAAATTTTGTTTGTTAATAGTGTCTTTAACCGCCCGCCGTATTTATCCATAGTTTTTATATTAAATTTCTACCGCTAAAATATTGATTTCCACATAATTCGTTTTCCCATAATCGTAATTTCCTAAAATTTATAAAATTTCTCAAATCTTCATTTCTTTCGCTCTTTTTGCTTTTATTAGGTCCGTCTAGTGTAGAAACTACTAACTGCATTCTTGTTTGCTTTATTAAATATACAGAACTGAACAAAATCACTATTTACCTAAACCGAGGTATAGTGATTAATCAATAGAATCACATAAATTCAACTAAAAATTCGCTAATAACTTTTCTAAAAATTGGTATATTTCGTTAAAATCTTCTTTGAATTTCGTAGTTAATTGCTCCCCACATTTCCTTATAGTTTTCTCAGTAAATTCGTAACGTTATATATTTAATTTTCATATTTTCAGTCTATTTCTTATTTAAATTCATCAATAAAAACATGTTTTCATCTATAGCACGGCTGAAAATTGGCCTTTTCCATTTAAATTTTCTATTTATATAGTATAACTAATTGCCCTTCGTAATACTATATAGTTTTCTTGGTAAGTTCCTAACGTTATATTATAATTTTCATATTTTCAGTCTCTTATTTACGTGAATTCATCAATAAAAACACGTATTCATCTATAACTCGGCTGAAAAGTGGCCTTTTACTTTTAAATTTTCTATTTTAATAGTGCAAATAACTGCCCCCCGTAATCCTATATAGTTTTCTTGGTTAATTCCTAACGTTTTATATTTAATATTCATATTTTCAGTCTCTTATTTACGTGAATTCATCAATAAAAACACGTATTCATCTATAACTCGGCTTAAAAGTGGCCTTTTCCGTTTAAATTTTCTTTGTTAATAGTGTATTTAACCGCCCGCCGTATTTATCCATAGTTTTTATATTAAATTTCTACCGCTAAAATATTGATTTCCACATAATTCGTTTTCCCATAATCGTAATTTCCTAAAATTTATAAAATTTCTCAAATCTTCATTTCTTTCGCTCTTTTTGCTTTTATTATGTCCGTCTAGTGTAGAAACTACTAACTGCATTCTTGTTTGCTTTATTAAATATACAGAACTGAACAAAATCACTATTTACCTAAACCGAGGTATAGTGATTAATCAATAGAATCACATAAATTCAACTAAAAATTCGCTAATAACTTTTCTAAAAATTGGTATATTTCGTTAAAATCTTCTTTGAATTTCGTAGTTAATTGCTCCCCACATTTCCTTATAGTTTTCTCAGTAAATTCGTAACGTTATATATTTAATTTTCATATTTTCAGTCTATTTCTTATTTAAATTCATCAATAAAAACACGTTTTCATCTATAGCACGGCTGAAAATTGGCCTTTTCCATTTAAATTTTCTATTTAATAGTGTAACTAACTGCCCACCGTAATCCTACAAAGTTTTCTTGGTTAATTCCTAACATTATATATATAAAACTTTCATATTTTCAGTCTCTTATTTACGTGAATTCATCAATGAAAACACGTATTCATCTATAACTCGGCTGAAAAGTGGCCTTTTCAATTTAAATTTTCTTTGTTAATAGTGTATTTAACCGCCCCCCGTAATTATCTATAGTTTTCGTATTATATTTCTACCGCTAAAATATTGATTTCCACATAATTCGTTTTCCCATAATCGAAATTTCCTTAAATCAATATAAATAAAATCACGTTTTCATCTATTGCACGGCTGAAAATAGGCCTTTTCCTTTTTAATTTTCTATTTTAAAAGTGTAGCTAATTGCCCCCCGTAATCCTATATAGTTTTCTTGGTTAATTCTTAACGTTATATTATATATAATTTTCATATTTTCAGTCTCTTATTTACGTGAATTCATCAATAAAAACACGTATTCATCTATAACTCGGCTGAAAAGTGGTCTTTTCCTTTTAAATTTTCTATTTAAATAGTGTAACTAACTGCCCTCCGTAATCCTCTACAGTTTTCTTGGTTAATTCCTGACGTTATATATATAATTTTCATATTTTCAGTCTCCTTTTTACGTGAATTCATCAATCATAACAGGTATTCATCTATAACTCGGCTGAAAAGTGGCCTTTTACTTTTAAATTTTCTATTTAAATAGTGCAAAAAACTGCCCCTCGTAATTCTATTCAGTTTTCTCGGTTAATTCCTAACGTTTTATATTTAATTTTCATATTTTCAGTCTCTTATTTACGTGAATTCATCAATAAAAACACGTATTCATCTATAACTCGGCTGAAAAGTGGCCTTTTCCGTTTTAATTTTCTTTGTTAATAGTGTATTCAACCGCCCACCGTATTTATCTATAGTTTTTATATTAAATTTCTACCGCTAAAATATTGATTTCCACATAATTCGTTTTCCCATAATCGTAATTTCCTAAAATTTTTAAAATTTCTCAAATCTTCATTTCTTTCGCTCTTTTTGCTTTTATTAAGTCCGTCTAGTGTAGAAACTAC
The DNA here is from genome assembly GCA_036936625.1 of Parnassius smintheus behrii. Classification (NCBI taxonomy): domain Eukaryota; kingdom Metazoa; phylum Arthropoda; class Insecta; order Lepidoptera; family Papilionidae; genus Parnassius; species Parnassius smintheus. The sequence goes on from JAUPFT010000027.1 coordinate 34,124,016, forward strand.
CAACTGCACTCTTATTTGCTTTACAAAACATACAGAACTGAACAAAATCACTATTTACCTAAACCGAGGTATAGTGATCAATCAATACAATCACATAAATTCAACTATAAATTCGCTAATAACTTTTCTAAAAATTGGTATATTTCGTTAAAATCTTCTTTAAATATCGTAGTTAATTGCTCCCCACATTTCCTTATAGTTTTCTCAGTAAAAACGTAACGTTATATATTTAATCTTCATATTATCAGTCTATTTCTTACTTAAATTCATCAATGAAAACACGTATTCATCCATAGCACGGCTGAAAATTGGCCTTTTCCATTTAAATTTTCTATTTATATAGTGAAACTAATTGCCCCCCGTAATACTATATAGTTTTCTTGGTAAGTTCCTAACGTTATATTATAATTTTCATATTTTCAGTCTCTTATTTACGTGAATTCATCAATAAAAACACGTATTCATCTATAACTCGGCTGAAAATTGGCCTTTTCCTTTTAAATTTTCTATTTAAATAGTGTAACTAACTGCCCTCCGTAATCCTCTACAGTTTTCTTGGTTAATTCCTGACGTTATATATATAATTTTCATATTTCTGTCTCTCTTTTACGTGAATTCATCAATAAAAACACGTATTCATCTATAACTCGGCTGAAAAGTTGCCTTTTACTTTTAAATTTTCTATTTAAATAGTGCAAATAACTGCCATCCGTAATCCCATACAGTTTTCTTGGTTAATTCCTAACATTTTATATTTAATTTTCATATTTTCAGTCTCTTATTTACGTGAATTCATCAATAAAAGCACGTATTCATCTATAACTCGGCTGTAAAGTGGCCTTTTACGTTTAAATTTTCTTTGTTGATAGTGTATTTAACCGCCCCCCGTATTTATCTATAGTTTTTATATTAAATTTTACCGCTAAAATATTGATTTCCACATAATTCGTTTTCCTATAATCGTAATTTCCTAAAATTTTTAAAATTTTTCAAATCTTCATGTCTTTCGCTCTTTTTGCTTTTATTAGGTCCTTCTAGTGTAAAAAAAAACCCATCTGCACTCTTATTCTCTTTATAAAACATACAGAACTGGAAAAAAACACTATTTACCTAAACCGCGGTATAGTGGTCAATCAATACAATCACATAAATTTAACTATAAATTCGCTAATAACTTTTCTAAAAATTGGTATTTTTCGTTCAAATCATCTTTAAATTGTGAAGTTCATTGCTCTTCTTATTTCCTTATGGTTTTCTCATTAAATTCGTAACGTTATATATTTAATTTTCATATTTTCAGTCTCTTATTTACGTGAATTCATCAATAAAAACACGTATTCATCTATAACTCGGCTGAAAAGTGGCCTTTTACTTTTAAATTTTCTTTTTAAATAGTGCAAATAACTTCTCCCCGTAATCCTATACAGTTTTCTTGGTTAATTCCTAACGTTTTATATTTAATTTTCAAATTTTCAATCTCTTATTTACGTGAATACATCAATAAAAACACGTATTCATCTATAACTCGGCTGAAAAGTGGCCTTTTCCGTTTAACTTTTCTTTGCTAATAGTGTATTTAACCGCCCCCCGTAATTATCTATAGTTTTTATATTAAATTTCTACCGCTAAAATATTGATTTCCACATAATTCGTTTTCCCATAATCGTAATTTCCTAAAATCAATATCAATAAAATCACGTATTCATCTATTGCACGGCTGAAAATAGGCCTTTTCCTTTTTTAATTTTCTATTTAAATAGTGTAACTAATTGCCCCCCGTAATCCTATATAGCTTTCTTGGTTAATTCCTAACGTTATATTATATATAATTTTCATATTTTCAGACTCTTATTTACGTGAATTCATCAATAAAAACAAGTATTCATCTATTCCTCGGCTGAAAAGTGGTCTTTTCCTTTTAAGTTTTCTATTTAAATTGTGTAACTAACTGCCCTCCGTAATCCTCTACAGTTTTCTTGGTTAATTCCTGACGTTATATATATAATTTTCATATTTCAGTCTCTCTTTTACGTGAATTCATCAATAAAAACACGTATTCATCTATAACTCGGCTGAATAGTGGCCTTTTACTTTTAAATTTTCTATTTAAATAGTGCACATAACTGCCCCCCGTAATCCTATATAGTTTTCTTGGTTAATTCCTAACGTTATATTATATATAATTTTCATATTTTCAGTCTCTTATTTACGTAAATTCATCAATAAAAACACGTATTCATCTATAACTCGGCTGAAAAGTGGCCTTTTCCGTTTAACTTTTCTTTGCTAATAGTGTACTTAACCACCCCCCGTAGTTATCTATAGTTTTTATATTATATTTCGACCGCTAAAATATTGATTTCCACATAATTCGTTTTCCCATAATCGTAATTTCCTAAAATCAATATCAATAAAATCACGTATTCATCTATTGCACGGCTGAAAATAGGCCTTTTCCTTTTTAATTTTCTATTTTAAAAATGTAGCTAATTGCCCCCCGTAATCCTATATAGTTTTCTTGGTTAATTCCTAACGTTATATTATATATAATTTTCATATTTTCAGTCTCTTATTTACGTGAATTCATCAATAAAAACACGTATTCATCTATAACTCGGCTGAAAAGTGGTCTTTCCTTTTAAATTTTCTATTAAAATAGTGTAACTAACTGCCCTCCGTAATCCTCTACAGTTTTCTTGGTTAATTCCTGATATTATATATATAATTTTCATATTTTCAGTCTCTCTTTTACGTGAATTCATCAATAAAAACACGTATTCATCTATAACTCGACTGAAAAGTGGCCTTTTACTTTTAAATTTTCTATTTAAATAGTGCAAATAACTGCCCTCCGTAATCCTATATAGTTTTCTTGGTTAATTCCTAACGCTTTATATTTAATTTTCATATTTTCACTCTCTTATTTACATGAATTCATCAATAAAAACACGTATTCATCTATAACTCGGCTGAAAAGTGGCCTTTTCCGTTTAAATTTTCTTTGTTAATAGTGTTTTTAACCGCCCGCCGTATTTATCCATAGTTTTTATATTAAATTTCTACCGGTAAAATATTGATTTCCACATAAATCGTTTTCCCATAATCGTAATTTCCTAAAATTTATAAAATTTCTCAAATCTTCATTTCTTTCGCTCTTTTTGCTTTTATTAGGTTTGTCTAGTGTAGAAACTACCATCTGCATTCTTGTTTGCTTTATTAAACATACAGAACTGAACAAAATCACTATTTACCTAAACCGAGGTATAGTGATTAATCAATAGAATCACATAAATTCAACTAAAAATTCGCTAATAACTTTTCTAAAAATTGGTATATTTTGTTCAAATCTTCTTTGAATTTCGAAGTTAATTGCTCCCCACATTTCCTTATAGTTTTCTCAAAAAATACGAATTTTTACGTTATATATTTAATTTTCATATTTTCAGTCTATTTCTTATTTAAATTCATCAATAAAAACACGTTTTCATCTATAGCACGGCTGAAAATTGGCCTTTTCCTTTTAAATTTTCTATTTATATAGTGTAAATACTTGCCCCCCGTAATCCTATATAGTTTTCTTGGTACGTTCCTAACGTTATATTATAATTTTCATATTTTCAGTCTCTTATTTACGTGAATTCATCAATAAAAACAAGTATTCATCTATAACTCGGCCGAAAATTGGCCTGTTCCTTTTAAATTTTCTATTTAAATAGTGTAACTAACTGCCATCCGTAATCCTCTACAGTTTTCTTGGTTAATTCCTGATATTATTTATATAATTTTCATATTTTCAGTCTCTCTTTTACGTGAATTCATCAATAAAAACACGTATTCATCTATAACTCGACTGAAAAGTGGCCTTTTACTTTTAAATTTTCTATTTAAATAAAGCAAATAACTGCCCTCCGTAATCCTATATAGTTTTCTTGGTTAATTCCTAACGCTTTATATTTAATTTTCATATTTTCACTCTCTTATTTACGTGAATTCATCAATAAAAACACGTATTCATCTATAACTCGGCTGAAAAGTGGCCTTTTCCGTTTAAATTTTCTTTGTTAATAGTGTATTTAACCGCCCGCCGTATTTATCCATAGTTTTTATATTAAATTTCTACCGGTAAAATATTGATTTCCACATAAATCGTTTTCCCATAATCGTAATTTCCTAAAATTTATAAAATTTCTCAAATCTTCATTTCTTTCGCTCTTTTTGCTTTTATTAGGTCCATCTAGTGTAGAAACTACCATCTGCATTCTTGTTTGCTTTATTAAACATACTGAACTGAACAAAATCACTATTTACCTAAACCGAGGTATAGTGATTAATCAATAGAATCACATAAATTCAACTAAAAATTCGCTAATAACTTTTCTAAAAATTGGTATATTTTGTTCAAATCTTCTTTGAATTTCGAAGTTAATTGCTCCCCACATTTCCTTATAGTTTTCTCAAAAAATACGAATTTTTACGTTATATATTTAATTTTCATATTTTCAGTCTATTTCTTATTTAAATTCATCAATAAAAACACGTTTTCATCTATAGCACGGCTGAAAATTGGCCTTTTCCTTTTAAATTTTCTATTTATATAGTGTAAATACTTGCCCCCCGTAATCCTATATAGTTTTCTTGGTACGTTCCTAACGTTATATTACAATTTTCATATTTTCAGTCTCTTATTTACGTGAATTCATCAATAAAAACACGTATTCATCTCTAACTCGGCTGAAAAGTGGCCTTTTACTTTTAAATTTTCTATTTAAATAGTGCAAATAACTGCCATCCGTAATCCTATATAGTTTTCTTGGTTAATTCCTAACGTTTTATATTTAATTTTCATATTTTCTGTCTCCTATTTACGTGAATTCATCAATAAAAACACGTATTCATCTATAACTCGGCTGAAAAGTGGCCTTTTACGTTTAAATTTTCTTTGCTAATAGTGTATTTAACCGCCCCCCGTAATTATCTATAGTTTTTATATTAAATTTCTACCGCTAAAATATTGATTTCCACATAATTCGTTTTCCCATAATCGTAATTTCCTAAAATCAATATCAATAAAATCACGTATTCATCTATTGCACGGCTGAAAATAGGCCTTGTCCTTTTTAATTTTCTGTTTTAATAGTGTAACTAATTGCCCACCGTAATTCTATACAGTTTTCTTGGTTAATTCCTAACGTTATATTATATATAATTTTCATATTTTCAGTCTCTTATTTACGTGAATTCATCAATAAAAAAACGTATTCATCTATAACTCGGCCGAAAATTGGCCTTTTCCTTTTAAATTTTCTATTTAAATAGTGTAACTAACTGCCCTCCGTAATCGTCTACAGTTTTCTTGGTTAATTCCTGACGTTATATATATAATTTTCATATTTCAGTCTCTCTTTTACGTGAATTCATCAATAAAAACACGTATTCATCTCTAACTCGGCTGAAAAGTGGCCTTTTACTTTTAAATTTTCTATTTAAATAGTGCAAATAACTGCCATCCGTAATCCTATATAGTTTTCTTGGTTAATTCCTAACGTTTTATATTTAATTTTCATATTTTCTGTCTCCTATTTACGTGAATTCATCAATAAAAACACGTATTCATCTATAACTCGGCTGAAAAGTGGCCTTTTACGTTTAAATTTTCTTTGCTAATAGTGTATTTAACCGCCCCCCGTAATTATCTATAGTTTTTATATTAAATTTCTACCGCTAAAATATTGATTTCCACATAATTCGTTTTCCCATAATCGTAATTTCCTAAAATCAATATCAATAAAATCACGTATTCATCTATTGCACGGCTGAAAATAGGCCTTGTCCTTTTTAATTTTCTGTTTTAATAGTGTAACTAATTGCCCACCGTAATTCTATACAGTTTTCTTGGTTAATTCCTAACGTTATATTATATATAATTTTCATATTTTCAGTCTCTTATTTACGTGAATTCATCAATAAAAAAACGTATTCATCTATAACTCGGCTGAAAAGTGGTCTTTTCCTTTTTAATTTTCTATTTAAATACTGTAACTAACTGCCCTCCGTAATCTTCTACAGTTTTCTTGGTTAATTCCTGATGTTATATATATAATTTTCATATTTTCAGTCTCTCTTTTACGTGAATTCATCAATAAAAACACGTATTCATCTATAACTCGGCTGAAAAGTGGCCTTTTACTTTTAAATTTTCTATTTAAATAGTGCAAATAACTGCTCTTCGTAATCCTATACAGTTTTCTTGGTTAAGTCCTAACGTTTTATATTTAATTTTCAAATTTTCAGTCTCTTATTTACGTGAATTCATCAATAAAAACACGTATTCATCTATAACTCGGCTGAAAAGTGGCCCTTTCCGTTTAACTTTTCTTTGCTAATAGTGTATTTAACCGCCCCCCGTAATTATCTATAGTTTTTATATTAAATTTCTACCGCTAAAATATTGATTTCCACATAATTCTTTTTCCCATAATCGTAATTTCCTAAAATCAATATCAATAAAATCACGTATTCATCTATTGCACGGCTGAAAATAGGCCTTTTCCTTTTTAATTTTCTATTTTAAAAGTGTAACTAATTGCCCCCCGTAATCCTATATAGTTTTCTTGGTTAATTCCTAACGTTATATTATATATAATTTTCATATTTTCAGTCTCTTATTTACGTGAATTCATCAATAAAAACACGTATTCATCTATAACTCGAATGAAAAGTGGTCTTTTCCTTTTAAATTTTCTATTTAAATAGTGAAACTAACTGCTTTCCGTAATCCTCTACAGTTTTCTTGGTTAATTCCTGACGTTATATATACAATTTTCATATTTTCAGTCTCTCTTTTACGTGAATTCATCAATAAAAACACGTATTCATCTATAACTCGGCTGAAAAGTGGCCTTTTACTTTTAAATTTTCTATTTAAATAGTGCAAATAACTGCTCCCCGTAATCCTATACAGTTTTCTTGGTTAATTCCTAACGCTTTATATTTAATTTTCAAATTTTCAGTCTCTTATTTACGTGAATTCATCAATAAAAACACGTATTCATCTATAACTCGGCTGAAAAGTGGCCTTTTCCGTTTAACTTTTTTTTGCTAATAGTGTATTTAACCGCCCCCCGTAATTATCTATAGTTTTTATATTAAATTTCTACCGGTAAAATATTGATTTCCACATAATTCTTTTTCCCATAATCGTAATTTCCTAAAATCAATATCAATAAAATCACGTATTCATCTATTGCACTGCTGAAAATAGGCCTTTTCCTTTTTAATTTTCTATTTTAAAAGTGTAACTAATTGCGCCCCGTAATCCTATATAGTTTTCTTGGTTAATTCCTAACGTTATATAATATATAATTTTCATATTTTCAGTCTCTTATTTACGTGAATTCATCAATAAAAAAAAGTATTCATCTATAACTCGGCTGAAAAGTGGTCTTTTCCTTTTTAATTTTCTATTTAAATGGTGTAACTAACTGCCCTCCGTAATCTTCTACAGTTTTCTTGGTTAATTCCTGATGTTATATATATAATTTTCATATTTTCAGTCTCTCTTTTACGTAAATTCATCAATAAAAACACGTATTCATCTATTACTCGGCTGAAAAGTGGCCTTTTACTTTTAAATTTTCTACTTAAATAGTGCAAATAACTGCTCTTCGTAATCCTATACAGTTTTCTTGGTTAATTCCTAACGTTTTATATTTAATTTTCAAATTTTCAGTCTCTTATTTACGTGAATTCATCAATAAAAACACGTATTCATCTATAACTCGGCTGAGAAGTGACCCTTTCCGTTTAACTTTTCTTTGCTAATAGTGTATTTAACCGCCCCCCGTAATTATCTATAGTTTTTATATTAAATTTCTACCGCTAAAATATTGATTTCCACATAATTCGTTTACCCATAATTGTAATTTCCTAAAATCAATATCAATAAAATCACGTATTCATCTATTGCACGGCTGAAAATAGGCCTTTTCCTTTTTAATTTTCTGTTTAAATAGTGTAGCTATTTGCCCCCCGTAATCCTATATAGTTTTCTTGGTTAATTCCTAACGTTATATTATATATAATTTTCATATTTTCAGTCTCTTATTTACGTGAATTCATCAATAAAAACACGTATTCATCTATAACTCGGCTGAAAAGTGGTCTTTTCCCTTAAAATTTTCTATTTAAATAGCGTAACTAACTGCCCTCCGTAATCTTCTACAGTTTTCTTGGTTAATTCCTGACGTTATATATATATAATTTTCATATTTTCAGTCTCTCTTTTACGTGAATTCATCAATAAAAACACGTATTCATCTATAACTCGGCTGAAAAGTGGCCTTTTACTTTTAAATTTTCTATTTAAATAGTGCAAATAACTGCTCTTCGTAATCCTGTACAGTTTTCTTGGTTAATTCCTAACGTTTTATATTTAATTTTCAAATTTTCAGTCTCTTATTTACGTGAATTCATCAATAAAAACACGTATTCATCTATAACTCGGCTGAAAAGTGGCCTTTTCCGTTTAACTTTTCTTTGCTAATAGTGTATTTAACCGCCCCCCGTAATTATCTATAGTTTTTATATTAAATTTCTACCGCTAAAATATTGATTTCCACATAATTCTTTTTCCCATAATCGTAATTTCCTAAAATCAATATCAATAAAATCACGTATTCATCTATTGCACGGCTGAAAATAGGCCTTTTCCTTTTTAATTTTCTATTTTAAAAGTGTAACTAATTGCCCCCCGTAATCCTATATAGTTTTCTTGGTTAATTCCTAACGTTATATTATATATAATTTTCATATTTTCAGTCTCTTATTTACGTGAATTCATCAATAAAAACACGTATTCATCTATAACTCGAATGAAAAGTGGTCTTTTCCTTTTAAATTTTCTATTTAAATAGTGAAACTAACTGCTTTCCGTAATCCTCTACAGTTTTCTTGGTTAATTCCTGACGTTATATATACAATTTTCATATTTTCAGTCTCTCTTTTACGTGAATTCATCAATAAAAACACGTATTCATCTATAACTCGGCTGAAAAGTGTCCTTTTACTTTTAAATTTTCTATTTAAATAGTGCAAGTAACTGCCCCCCGTAATCCTATATAGTTTTCTTGGTTAATTCCTAACGTTTTATATTTAATTTTCATATTTTCAGTCTCTTATTTACGTGAATTCATCAATAAAAACACGTATTCATCTATAACTCGGCTGAAAAGTGGCCTTTTTCCTTTAAATTTTCTTTGTTAATAGTGTATTTAACCGCCCCCCGTATTTATCTATAGTTTTTATAATAAATTTCTACCGCTAAAATATTGATTTCCACATAATTCGTTTTCCCATAATCGTAATTTCCTAAAATTTTTAAAATTTTCAAATCTTTATTTCTTTCGCTCTTTTTGCTTTTATTAGGTCCTTCTAGTGTAAAAAAACCCATCTGCACTCTTATTCTCTTTATAAAACGTACAGAACTGGAAAAAAACACTATTTACCTAAACCGAGGTATAGTGGTCAATCAATACAATCACATAAATTCAACTATATATTCGCTAATAACTTTTCTAAAAATTGGTATTTTTTTTTCAAATCGTCTTTAAATTGTGAAGTTCATTGCTCTTCTGATTTCCTTATAGTTTTCTCATTAAATTCGTAACGTTATATATTTAATTTTCATATTTTCAGTCTTTTATTTACGTGAATTCATCAATAAAAACACGTATTCATCTATAACTCGGCTGAAAAGTGGCCTTTTCCGTTTAACTTTTCTTTGCTAATAGTGTACTTAACCGCCTTCCGTAGTTACCTATAGTTTTTATATTAAATTTCTACCGCTAAAATATTGATTTCCACATAATTCGTTTTCCCATAATCGTAATTTCCTAAAATCAATATCAATAAAATAACGTATTCATCTATTGCACGGCTGAAAATAGGCCTTTTCCTTTTTAATTTTCTATTTTAAAAGTGTAGCTAATTGCCCCCCGTAATCCTATATAGTTTTCTTGGTTAATTCCTAACGTTATATTATATATAATTTTCATATATTCAGTCTCTTATTTACGTGAATTCATCAATAAAAACACGTATTCATCTATAACTCGGCTGAAAAGTGGTCTTTTCCTTTTAAATTTTCTATTTAAATAGTGTAACTAACTGTTTTCCGTAATCCTCTACAGTTTTCTTGGTTAATTCCTGACGTTATATATATAATTTTCATATTTTCAGTCTCTCTTTTACGTGAATTCATCAATAAAAACACGTATTCATCTATAACTTGGCTGAAAAGTGGCCTTTTACTTTTAAATTTTCTATTTAAATAGTGCAAATAACTGCCCTCCGTAATCTTATATAGTTTTCTTGGTTAATTCCTAACGTTTTATATTTAATTTTCATATTTTCACTCTCTTATTTAAGTGAATTCATCAATAAAAACACGTATTCATCTATAACTCGGCTGAAAAGTGGCCTTTTCCGTTTAAATTTTCTTTGTTAATAGTGTATTTAACCGCCCGCCGTATTTATCCATAGTTTTTATATTAAATTTCTACCGCTAAAATATTGATTTCCACATAATTCGTTTTCCCATAATCGTGATTTCCTAAAATTTATAAAATTTCTCAAATCTTCATTTCTTTCGCTCTTTTTGCTTTTATTAGATCCGTCTAGTGTAGAAACTACCATCTGCATTCTTGTTTGCTTTATTAAACATACAGAACTGAACAAAATCACTATTTACCTAAACCGAGGTATAGTGATTAATCAATAGAATCACATAAATTCAACTAAAAATTCGCTAATAACTTTTCTAAAAATTGGTATATTTCGTTCAAATCTTCTTCGAATTTCGTAGTTAATTGCTCCTCACATTTCCTTATAGTTTTCTCAAAAAATTCGTAACGTTATATATTTAATTTTCATATTTTCAGTCTATTTCTTATTTAAATTCATCAATAAAAACACGTTTTCATCTATAGCACGGCTGAAAATTGGCCTTTTCCTTTTAAATTTTCTATTTATATAGTGTAAATACTTGCCCCCCGTAATCCTATATAGTTTTCTTGGTACGTTCCTAACTTTATATTATAATTTTCATATTTTCAGTCTCTTATTTACGTGAATTCATCAATAAAAACACGTATTCATCTATAACTCGGCCGAAAATTGGCCTTTTCCTTTTAAATTTTCTATTTAAATAGTGTAACTAACTGCCCTCCGTAATCCTCTACAGTTTTCTTGGTTAATTCCTGACGTTATATATATAATTTTCATATTTCAGTCTCTCTTTTACGTGAATTCATCAATAAAAACACGTATTCATCTATAACTCGGCTGAAAAGTGGCCTTTTACTTTTAAATTTTCTATTTAAATAGTGCAAATAACTGCCATCCGTAATCCTATGTAGTTTTCTTGGTTAATTCCTAACGTTATATTATATATAATTTTCATATTTTCAGTCTCTTATTTACGTGAATTCATCAATAAAAACACGTATTCATCTATAACTCGGCTGAAAAGTGGCCTTTTCCGTTTAACTTTTCTTTGCTAATAGTGTACTTAACACCCTGTAGTTATCTATAGTTTTTATATTAAATTTCTACCGCTAAAATATTGATTTCCACATAATTCTTTTTCCCATAATCGTAATTTCCTAAAATCAATATCAATAAAATCACGTATTCATCTATTGCACGGCTGAAAATAGGCCTTTTCCTTTTTAATTTTCTATTTTAAAAGTGTAACTAATTGCCCCCCGTAATCCTATATAGTTTTCTTGGTTAATTCTTAACGTTATATTATATATAATTTTCATATTTTCAGTCTCTTATTTACGTGAATTCATCAATAAAAACACGTATTCATCTATAACTCGGCTGAAAAGTGGTCTTTTCCTTTTAAATTTTCTATTTAAATAGTGAAACTAACTGCCCTCCGTAATCCTCTACAGTTTTCTTGGTTAATTCCTGACGTTATATATATAATTTTCATATTTTCAGTCTCTCTTTTACGTGAATTCATCAATAAACACACGTATTCATCTATAACTCGGCTGACAAGTGGCCTTTTACTTTTAAATTTTCTATTTAAATAGTGCAAATAACTGCTCCCCGTAATCCTATATAGTTTTCTTGGTTAATTCCTAACGTTTTATATTTAATTTTCATATTTTCAGTCTCTTATTTACGTGAATTCATCAATAAAAACACGTATTCATCTATAACTCGGCTGAAAAGTGGTATTTTCCCTTTAAATTTTCTTTGTTAATAGTGTATTTAACCGCCCGCCGTATTTATCTATAGTTTTTATATTAAATTTCTACCGCTAAAATATTGATTTCCACATAATTCGTTTTCCAATAATCGTAATTTCCTAAAATTTATAAAATTTCTCAAATCTTCATTTCTTTCGCTCTTTCTGCTTTTATTAGGTCCGTCTAGTGTAGAAACTACCATCTGCATTCTTGTTTGCTTTATTAAACATACAGAACTGAACAAAATCACTATTTACCTAAACCGAGGTATAGAGATTAATCAATAGAATCACATAAATTCAACTAAAAATTCGCTAATAACTTTTCTAAAAATTGGTATATTTCGTTAAAATCTTCTTTGAATTTCGTAGTTAATTGCTCCCCACATTTCCTTATAGTTTTCTCAGTAAATTCGTAACGTTATATATTTAATTTTCATATTTTCAGTCTATTTCTTATTTAAATTCATCAATAAAAACACGTTTTCATCTATAGCACGGCTGAAAATTGGCCTTTTCCTTTTAAATTTTCTATTTATATAGTGTAAATACTTGCTCCCCGTAATTCTATATAGTTTTCTTGGTACGTTCCTAACGTTATATTTTAATTTTTATATTTTCAGTCTCTTATTTACGTGAATTCATCAATAAAAACACGTATTCATCTATAACTCGGCTGAAAATTGGCCTTTTCCTTTTAAATTTTCTATTTAAATAGTGTAACTAGCTGCCCTTCGTAATCCTTTACAGTTTTCTTGGTTAATTCCTGACGTTATATATATAATTTTCATATTTCAGTCTCTCTTTTACGTGAATTCATCAATAAAAACAAGTATTCATCCATAACTCGGCTGAAAAGTGGCCTTTTACTTTTAAATTTTCTATTGAAATAGTGCAAATAACTGCCATCCGTAATCCTATATAGTTTTCTTGGTTAATTCCTAACGTTTTATATTTAATTTTCATATTTTCAGTCTCTTATTTACGTGAATTCATCAATAAAAACACGTATTCGTCTATAACTCGGCTGAAAAGTGGCCTTTTCCCTTTAAATTTTCTTTGTTAATAGTGTATTTAACCGCCCCCCGTATTTATCTATAGTTTTTATAATAAATTTCCACCGCTAAAATATTGATTTCCACATAATTCGTTTTCCCATAATCGTAATTTCCTAAAATTTTTAAAATTTTCAAATCTTCATTTCTTTCGCTCTTTTTGCTTTTATTAGGTCCTTCTAGTTAAAAAAAAAACCCATCTGCACTCTTATTCTCTTTATAAAACATACAGAACTGGAAAAAAACACTATTTACCTAAACTGAGGTATAGTGGTCAATCAATACAATCACATAAATTCAACTATAAATTCGCTAATAACTTTTCTAAAAATTGGTATTTTTCTTTCAAATCGTCTTTTAATTGTGTAGTTCATTGCTCTTCTGATTTCCTTATAGTTTTCTCATTAAATTCGTAACGTTATATATTTAATTTTCATATTTTCAGTCTCTTATTTACGTGAATTCATCAATAAAAACACGTATTCATCTATAACTCGGCTGAAAAGTGGCCTTTTCCGTTTAACTTTTCTTTGCTAATAGTGTTTTTAACGGCCTTCCGTAGTTACCTATAGTTTTTATATTAAATTTCTACCGCTAAAATATTGATTTCAACATAATTCGTTTTCCCATAATCGTAATTTCCTAAAATCAATATCAATAAAATCACGTATTCATCTATTGCACGGCTGAAAATAAGCCTTTTCCTTTTTAATTTTCTATTTTAAAAGTGTAGCTAATTGCCCCCCGTAATCCTATATAGTTTTCTTGGTTAATTCCTAATGTTATATTATATATAATTTTCATATTTTCTTTCTCTTATTTACGTGAATTCATCAATAAAAACACGTATTCATCTATAACTCGGCTGAAAAGTGGTCTTTTTCTTTTAAATTTTCTATTTAAATAGTGTAACTAACTGCCCTCCGTAATCCTCTACAGTTTTCTTGGTTAATTCCTGACGTTATATATATAATTTTCATGTTTTCAGTCTCTCTTTTACGTGAATTCATCAATAAAAACACGTATTCATCTATAACTCGGCCGAAAATTGGCCTTTTCCTTTTAAATTTTCTATTTAAATAGTGGAAGTAACTGCCCTTCGTAATCCTGTATAGTTTTCTTGGTTAATTCCTAACGTTTTATATTTAATTTTCATATTTTCACTCTCTTATTTACGTGAATTCATCAATAAAAACACGTATTCATCTATAACTCGGCCGAAAATTGGCCTTTTCCTTTTAAATTTTCTATTTAAATAGTGTAACTAACTGCCCTCCGTAATGCTCTACAGTTTTCTTGGTTAATTCCTGACGTTATATATATAATTTTCATATTTCAGTCTCTATTTTACGTGAATTCATCAATAAAAACACGTATTCATCTATAACTCGGCTGAAAAGTGGCCTTTTCCATTTAATTTTTTTCCTTAATAGTGTACTTAACCACCCCCGTAATTATCTATAGTTTTTATAATAAATTTCTACCGCTAAAATATTGATTTCCACATAAAACCTTTTCCCATAATCATAATTTCCTAAAATTTTTAAAATTTTTCAAATCTTCATTTCTTTCGCTCCTTTTGCTTTTATTAGGTCCTTCTAGTGTAAAAGAACCTATCTGCATTCTTATTTTCTTTTTAAAAAACATACAGAACTAGAAAAAATCACTATTTACCTAAACCGAGGTATAGTGGTCAATCAATACAATCACATAAATTCAACTATAAATTCGCTAATAACTTTTCTAAAAATTGGTATATTTCGTTCAAATCTTCTTTGAATTTCATAGTTAATTGCTCCTCACATTTCCTTTTAGTTTTCTCAGTAAATTCGTAACGTTATATATTTAATTTTCATATTTTCAGTCTATTTCTTGCTTAAATTCATCAATAAAAACACGTATTCATCTATAGCACGGCTTAAAATTGGCCTTTTGCATTTAAATTTTCTATTTATATAGTGTAACTTATTGCCCCCCGTAATACTATATAGTTTTCTTGGTAAGTTCCTAACGTAATATTATAATTTTCATATTTTCAGTCTCTTATTTACGTGAATTCATCAATGAAAACACGTATTCATCTACAACTCGGCTGAAAAGTGGCCTTTCTCGTTTAAATTTTCTTTGTTAATAGTGTATTTAACCGCTCCCCGTAATTATCTATAGTTTTTATATTAAATTTCTACCGCTAAAATATTGATTACCACATAATTCGTTTTCCTATAATCGTAATTTCCTAAAATTTTTCAAATTTTTCAAATCTTCATTTCTTTCGCTCTTTTTGCTTTTATTAGGTCCTTCTAGTTTAAAAAAAAAACCATCTGCACTCTTATTCTCTCAATAATACATACAGAACTGGAAAAAAACACTATTTACCAAAACCGAGGTATAGTGGTCAATCAATACAATCACATAAATTCAACTATAAATTCGCTAATAACTTTTCTAAAAATTGGTATTTTTCGTTCAAATCGTCTTAAAATTGTGTACTTCATTGCTCTTCTTATTTCCTTATAGTTTTCTCATTAAATTCGTAACGTCATATATTTAATTTTCATATTTTCAGTCTCTTATTTACGTGAATTCATCAATGAAAACACGTATTCATCTAAAACTCGGCTGAAAAGTGGCCTTTCTCGTTTAAATTTTCTTTGTTAATAGTGTATTTAACCGCTCCCCGTAATTATCTATAGTTTTTATATTAAATTTCTACCGCTAAAATATTGATTACCACATAATTCGTTTTCCTATAATCGTAATTTCCTAAAATTTTTCAAATTTTTCAAATCTTCATTTCTTTCGCTCTTTTTGCTTTTATTAGGTCCTTCTAGTTTAAAAAAAAAAACCATCTGCACTCTTGTTCTCTCAATAAAACATACAGAACTGGAAAAAAACACTATTTACCAAAACCGAGGTATAGTGGTCAATCAATACAATCACATAAATTCAACTATAAATTCGCTAATAACTTTTCTAAAAATTGGTATTTTTCGTTCAAATCGTCTTAAAATTGTGTACTTCATTGCTCTTCTTATTTCCTTATAGTTTTCTCATTAAATTCGTAACGTCATATATTTAATTTTCATATTTTCAGTCTCTTATTTACGTGAATTCATCAATAAAAACACGTATTCATCTATAACTCGGCTGAAAAGTGGTCTTTTCCTTTTAAATTTTCTATTTAAATAGTGTAACTAACTGCCCACCGTACTCCTATACAGTTTTCTTGGTTAATTCCTAACATTATATATGTATATAATTTTCATATTTTCAGTCCCTTATTTACGTGAATTCATCAATAAAAACACGTATTCATCTGTAACTCGGCTGAAAAGTGGCCTTTTCCGTTTAATTTTTTTCGTTAATAGTGTATTTAACCGCCCCCCGTAATTATCTATAGCTTTTATATTAAATTTCTACCGCTAAAATATCGATTTCCACATAATTCGTTTTCCCATAATCGTAATTTCCTAAAATTTTTAAAATTTTTCAAATCTTCATTTCTTTCGCTCTTTTTGCTTTTATTAAGTCCTTCTAGTGTAAAAAAAACCATCTGCACTCTTATTTGCTTTATAAAACATACAGAACTGGAAAAAACACTATTTACCTAAACCGAGGTATAGTGGTCAATCAATACAATCACATAAATTCAACTATAAATTCGCTAATAAATTTTCTAAAAATTGGTATATTTCGTTCAAATCTTCTTTAAATTGCGTAGTTAATTGCTCCCCACATTTCCTTATAGTTTTATCAGTAAATTCGTAACGTTATATATTTAATTTTCATATTTTCAGTCTATTTCTTACTTAAATTCATCAATAAAAACACGTATTCATCTATAGCACGGCTGAAAATTGGCCTTTTCCATTTAAATTTTCTATTTATATAGTGTAACTAATTGCCCCCCGTAATACTATATAGTTTTCTTGGTAAGTTCCTAACGTTATATTATAATTTTCATATTTTCAGTCTCTTATTTACGTGAATTCATCAATAAAATCACGTATTCATCTATAGCTCGGCTGAAAAGTGGCCTTTTCCGTTTAAATTTTCTTTGTTAATAGTGTATTTAACCGTCCCCCGTAATTATCTATAGTTTTTATATTAAATTTCTACCGTTAAAATATTGATTTCAACATAATTCATTTTCTTGGTTAATTCCTAACGTTATATTATATATAATTTTCATATTTTCAGTCTCTTATTTACGTGAATTCATCAATAAAAACACGTATTCATCTATAACTCGGCTGAAAAGTGGCCTTTTCCTTTTAAATTTTCTATTTAAATAGTGTAACTAACTGTCCTCCGTAATCCTTTACAGTTTTCTTGGTTAATTCCTGACGTTATATATATAATTTTCATATTTTCAGTCTCTCTTTTACGTGAATTCATCAATAAAAACACGTATTCATCTATAACTCGGCTGAAAAGTGGCCTTTTGCGTTTAAATTTTCTTTGTTAATAGTGTATTTAACCGCCTTCAGTAATTATCTATAGTTTTTATATTAAATTTCTACCGCTAAAATATTGATTTCCACATAATTCGTTTTCCCATAATCGTAATTTCCTAAAATCAATATCAATAAAATCACGTATTCATCTATTGCACGGCTGAAAATAGGCCTTTTCCTTTTTATTTTCTATTTAAATAGTGGATCTAATTGCCCCCCGTAATCCTATATAGTTTTCTTGGTTAATTCCTAACGTTGTATTATATATTATTTTCATATTTTCAGTCCATTATTTACGTGAATTCATCAATAAAAACACGTATTCATCTATAACTCGGCTGAAAAGTGGTCTTTTCCTTTTCAATTTTCTATTTAAATAGTGTAACTAACTGCCCTCCGTAATCCTCTACAGTTTTCTTGGTTAATTCCTGACTTTATATATATAATTTTCATATTTTCTGTCTCTTTTTTACGTGAATTCATCAATAAAAACACGTATTCATCTATAACTCGGCTGAAAAGTGGCCTTTTACTTTTAAATTTTCTATTTTACTAGTGCAACTAACTGCCCCCCGTAATCCTATATAGTTTTCTTGGTTAATTCCTTACGTTATATTAACTATAATTTTCATATTTTCAGTTCATTATTTACGTGAATTCATCAATAAAAACACGTATTCATCTATAACTCGGCTGAAAAGTGGCCTTTTACTTTTAAATTTTCTATTTAAATAGTGCAAATAACTGCCCCCCGTAATCCTATACAGTTTTCTTGGTAAATTCCTAACGTTTTATATTTAATTTTCATATTTTCAGTCTCTTATTTACGTGATTTCATCAATAAAAACACGTATTCATCTATAACTCGGCTGAAAAGTGGTCTTTTCCTTTTAAATTTTCTATTTAAATAGTGTAACTAACTGCCCTCCGTAATCCTCTACAGTTTTCTTGGTTAATTCCTGACGTTATATATATAATTTTCATATTTTCAGTCTCTTTTTTACGTGAATTCATCAATAAAAACACGTATTCATCTATAACTCGGCTGAAAAGTGGCCTTTTAGTTTTAAATTTTCTATTTAAATAGTGCAAATAACTGCCCCCCGTAATTCTATACAGTTTTCTTGGTTAATTCCTAACGTTTTATATTTAATTTTCATATTTTCAGTCTCTTATTTACGTGAATTCATCAATAAAAACACGTATTCATCTATAACTCGGCTGAAAAGTGGCCTTTTCCGTTTAAATTTTCTTTGTTAATAGTGTATTTAACCGTCCCCCGTAATTATCTATAGTTTTTATATTAAATTTCTACCGCCAAAATATTGATTTCCACATAATTCATTTTCTTGGTTAATTCCTAACGTTATATTATATATAATTTTCATATTTTCAGTCTCTTATTTACGTGAATTCATCAATAAAAACACGTATTCAACTATAACTCGGCTGAAAAGTGGCCTTTTCCTTTTAAATTTTCTATTTAAATAGTGTAACTAACTGCCCTCCGTAATCTTTTACAGTTTTCTTGGTTAATTCCTGACGTTATATATATAATTTTCATATTTTCAGTCTCTTATTTGCGTGAATTCATCAATAAAAACACGTATTCATCTTTAACTCGGCTGAAAAGTGGCCTTTTACTTTTAAATTTTCTATTTTACTAGTGCAACTAACTGCCCCCCGTAATCCTATATAGTTTTCTTGGTTAATTCCTAACGTTATATTAACTATAATTTTCATATTTTCAGTCCATTATTTACGTGAATCCATCAATAAAAACACGTATTCATCTATAACTCGGCTGAAAAGTGGCCTTTTACTTTTAAATTTTCTATTTAAATAGTGCAAATAACTGCCCCCCGTAATACTATACAGTTTTCTTGGTAAATTCCTAACGTTTTATATTTAATTTTCATATTTTCAGTCTCTTATTTACGTGATTTCATCAATAAAAACACGTATTCATCTATAACTCGGCTGAAAAGTGGTCTTTTCCTTTTAAATTTTCTATTTAAATAGTGTAACTAACTGCCCACAATAATCTAATACAGTTTACTTGCTTAATTCCTAACATTATATATATATATATATATATATATATATATATATATATATATATATATATATATATATATATATATATATATATATATATAATTTTCATATTTTCAGTCTCTTATTTACGTGAATTCATCAATAAAAACACGTATTCATCTATAACTCGGCTGAAAAGTGGCCTTTTCCCTTTAAATTTTCTTTGTTAATAGTGTATTTAACCGCCTCCCGTATTTATCTATAGTTTTTATAATAAATTTCTACCGCTAAAATATTGATTTCCACATAATTCGTTTTCCCATAATCGTAATTTCCTAAAATTTTAAAAATTTTTCAAATCTTCATTTCTTTCGCTCTTTTTGCTTTTATTAGGTCCTTCTAGTGTAAAAAAACCCATGTGCACTCTTATTCTCTTTATAAAACATACAGAACTGGAAAAAAACACTATTTACCTAAACCGATGTATAGTGGTTAATCAATACAATCACATAAATTCAACTATAAATTCGCTAATAACTTTTCTAAAAATTGGTATTTTTCTTTCAAATCATCTTTAAATTGTGTAGTTCATTGCTCTTCTGATTTCCTTATAGTTTTCTCATTAAATTCGTAACGTTATATATTTAATTTTCATATTTTCAGTCTCTTATTTACGTGAATTCATCAATAAAAACACGTATTCATCTATAACTCGGCTGAAAAGTGGCCTTTTCCGTTTAACTTTTCTTTGCTAATAGTGTATTTAACCGCCCCCCCGTAATTATTTATAGTTTTTATATTAAATTTCTACCGCTAAAATATTGATTTCCACATAATTCGTTTTCCCATAATCGTAATTTCCTAAAATTTTTAAAATTTTTCAAATCTTCATTTATTTCACTCTTTTTGCTTTTATTAGGTCCTTCTAGTGTAAAAAAACCCATCTGCACACTTATTCTCTTTATAAAACATACAGAACTGGAAAAAAACACTATTTACCTAAACCGAGGTATAGTGGTCAATCAATACAATCACATAAATTCAACTATAAATTCGCTAATAACTTTTCTAAAAATTGGTAGTTTGTAGTGTTATGCTTATACATACTTACATATCATTTTACACTATTTTAAACTTATTTTTCCATTCTGTTTTTGATGTTCTGCATTCGCCTCAAAACTTGATATTTTGCATCACCTTTATTTCCATAGGATCCTGTAATATTTTTAATTCATAAGAACACAATAACAAATCATTTTCAATTCGTATTTTTCATGCTATCAGCACTTTTTAAATCGGTGTCAATGGAGTCTACCTTTTTCGGTCTTTATTTAGTTCTCCGTAACTTTGCAATTTCGGGTTTCGTGCGCGCTGTCGCGCTACTTTTTTTTCCTATATAAATAATATCTCATTTTTCACTTAAATCTTGCCGTTTCTGTATTACGAGCCTAAAACCAAAATTTGACATGTTTTGACATCGTTGTTTATCAGGTTGTCATGGCAATTTTTATTCAAATATCGTTACCGGCCTGATGTTTTTACTTCAAAATACTCCTTTCTTCTTGGCCATTTACAAGAATTTGCTTTTAATTTAAATAATTTCAAATGTAATGAGAATAATTTTCCGTTCTTATGCCAGATCCGTCAAAAAGGAAAAGAAAGCCGAACAATCGGCCAATGGGGGAGTCTGACTTGAGCTTTGATACTTGAAGCATCTCCTAAAGGCCTTTTCCGCACTGCCTCGGGATCCTGCAAGCCTCTGCCCGCTCCTTAAGTCGTCGCCTAGCCACGCCTACGCCTCCGCCTACTAGTGCGCTGTGTTTGCCTACTTCAAGCGCCGCGTGTACCTACTTCAAACGCTGCGTGCCTACTCCAGACGTTGCGTGGACCTACTCCAGACGCTGCGTGTCTATTCCGGACGCTGTGTGTGTCTACTCCGGAAGTTGTGTTTGCCTACTTCAAGCGCCGCGTGTACCTACTTCAATCGCTGCGTGCCTACTCCAGACGTTGCGTATACCTACTCCGGGTGCTGCGTGTACTTACTCCGAGCGTTGCGTGTGTCTACTCCAAGCGCTGCGTGTACCTTCTCCAGACGCTGCGTGTGCTTTCTCCAGATTCTGCGTGTACCTAGAGCAGGAGCTGTGCACCTATCATAGGCATAGCCTGTGCATACTTCGTTGCAGTATCTTTATCTTTGTTATTTTTTTTAATAATATTGTAAATCATTATCATCATTACAACCCATCATCACCTTCATACCTTTTTTTTTATAAAAGAAACTATAAAACTTTTTAAATTTTTAAATAATTTATTTTATTTTGGTTGTTTTCGTTGTAGTTAAGTTAGGTTCTTTAATTTTTTATTGTCGCTTTACGACAATTTGGCGCCCGACGTAAAGTTCTTCTTTTCTTCACCTTAGCTACGCCTTATCCATTTCCTTTTGATTGAATTGCTTTCTCTTTCGTTCTTAACTCTTTATTTACTCATCCTTATCATATCTTCCAAATTCTAAAACAAAACTTCATCTAGTTTTTCAACTTATCTGGATTATATTTAGGCCTACATATAACACTTCACTTACATTCATCACTTTAATATTTTTATTCTAGAAAGAGGTACTATCTTCCAAATTCTAAAACAAAACTTCATCTAGTTTTTCAACTTATTTGGATTTTATTTAGACCTACATATAACACTTCACTTACATTCATCACTTTAATATTTTTATTCTAAATAACTTAAAGATGTACAATCTTCCAAATTCTAAAACAAAACTTCATCTAGTTTTTCAACTTATCTGGATTATATTTAGACCTACATATAACACTTCACTTACATTCATCACTTTAATATTTTTATTCTAGATAACTTAAAGAGGTACAATTTTTAATTAAATTTTTATTTCTTAAACTTAACTTTGCACTTAAATTCCTTAACAAGGCCGAACTCGAATACGAAGTGAAGATTAGATGTGAGGAACCACCTAATACTGTTTTGCATGACACTACATTTGTGTATATGTATATATATGTTTGTATATGTAAATTTGTATATATGTATAAATATCAATTTCAGACACATCTCGTTAGTGATGTTACTGATCTCTGGCTTTGAGCCCTACCGCTCTGGCCGTTCTTAATCTTTACTTAAGTCATAGCGACTAAAGCTTGCTTAAGATTAATTTCTTTATCTTTATCTTCACTCAGGAGCGGATGACAGCTCCTTAAATAAGCCTGGATGTCCTTTCAAAATGTTTTTTTTTTCTTTTCCACGCAGGAGCGGATGACAACTCCTTAAATAAGCCTGAATGTCCTTTCGAAAACACACTTTTAGAGTGGTAGTCATTGAATGTGAACTCCACCCTTACCTGAATGCAGATGATGAATGTAAGAGATAGTATATCTGATTTTGCCTGTTGATGTCTGTTACTGCAAAGCTGTGTTTTTATGGTTTATTTTAGAATGTACATGTCAAAATTTTTGCTGAGTCAAAAATTTTCCAGGGTCGGGGGGAAAATGTAGTGTTATGCTTATACATACTTACATATCATTTTACACTATTTTAAACTTATTTTTCCATTCTGTTTTTGATGTTCTGCATTCGCCTCAAAACTTGATATTTTGCATCACCTTTATTTCCATAGGATCCTGTAATATTTTTAATTCATAAGAACACAATAACAAATCATTTTCAATTCGTATTTTTCATGCTATCAGCACTTTTTAAATCGGTGTCAATGGAGTCTACCTTTTTCGGTCTTTATTTAGTTCTCCGTAACTTTGCAATTTCGGGTTTCGTGCGCGCTGTCGCGCTACTTTTTTTTCCTATATAAATAATATCTCATTTTTCACTTAAATCTTGCCGTTTCTGTATTACGAGCCTAAAACCAAAATTTGACATGTTTTGACATCGTTGTTTATCAGGTTGTCATGGCAATTTTTATTCAAATATCGTTACCGGCCTGATGTTTTTACTTCAAAATACTCCTTTCTTCTTGGCCATTTACAAGAATTTGCTTTTAATTTAAATAATTTCAAATGTAATGAGAATAATTTTCCGTTCTTATGCCAGATCCGTCAAAAAGGAAAAGAAAGCCGAACAATCGGCGAATGGGGGAGTCTGACTTGAGCTTTGATACTTGAAGCATCTCCTAAAGGCCTTTTCCGCACTGCCTCGGGATCCTGCAAGCCTCTGCCCGCTCCTTAAGTCGTCGCCTAGCCACGCCTACGCCTCCGCCTACTAGTGCGCTGTGTTTGCCTACTTCAAGCGCCGCGTGTACCTACTTCAAACGCTGCGTGCCTACTCCAGACGTTGCGTGGACCTACTCCAGACGCTGCGTGTCTATTCCGGACGCTGTGTGTGTCTACTCCGGAAGTTGTGTTTGCCTACTTCAAGCGCCGCGTGTACCTACTTCAAACGCTGCGTGCCTACTCCAGAAGTTGCGTATACCTACTCCGGGTGCTGCGTGTACTTACTCCGAGCGTTGCGTGTGTCTACTCCAAGCGCTGCGTGTACCTTCTCCAGACGCTGCGTGTGCTTTCTCCAGATTCTGCGTGTACCTAGAGCAGGAGCTGTGCACCTATCATAGGCATAGCCTGTGCATACTTCGTTGCAGTATCTTTATCTTTGTTATTTTTTTTAATAATATTGTAAATCATTATCATCATTACAACCCATCATCACCTTCATACCTTTTTTTTATAAAAGAAACTAAAAAACTTTTTAAATTTTTAAATAATTTATTTTATTTTGGTTGTTTTCGTTGTAGATAAGTTAGGTTCTTTAGTTTTTTTATTGTCGCTTTACGACAGTTTTCGTTCAAATCGTCTTTAAATTGTGTAGTTCATTGCTCTTCTTATTTCTTTATAGTTTTCTCATTAAATTCGTAACGTTATATATTTAATTTTCATATTTTCAGTCTCTTATTTACGTGAATTCATCAATAAAAACAAGTATTCATCTATAACTCGGCTGAAAAGTGGTCTTTTCCTTTTAAATTTTCTATTTAAATAGTGTAACTAACTGCCCACCGTAATCTTATATAGTTTTCTTGGTTATTTCCTAACATTATATATATAATTTTCATATTTTCAGTCTCTTATTTACGTGAATTCATCAATAAAAACACGTATTCATCTATAACTCGGCTGAAAAGTGGCCTTTTCCGTTTTAATTTTCTTTTTTAATAGTGTATTAAACCGCCTTCAGTAATTATCTATAGTTTTTATATTAAATTTCTACCGCTAAAATATTGATTTCCACATAATTCGTTTTCCCATAATCGTAATTTCCTAAAATCAATATCAATAAAATCACGTATTCATCTATTGCACGGCTGAAAATAGGCCTTTTCCTTATTAATTTTCTATTTAAATAGTGTATCTAATTGCCCCCCGTAATCCTATATAGTTTTCTTGGTTAATTCCTAACGTTATATTATATATAATTTTCATATTTTCAGTCCATTATTTACGTGAATTCATCAATAAAAACACGTATTCATCTATAACTCGGCTGAAAAGTGGCCTTTTCCGTTTAAATTTTCTTTGTTAATAGTGTATTTAACCGCCCGCCGTATTTATCTATAGTTTTTATAATAAATTTCCACCGCTAAAATATTGATTTCCACATAAATCGTTTTCCCATAATCGTAATTTCCTAAAATTTATAAAATTTCTCAAATCTTCATTTCTTTCGCTCTTTTTGCTTTTATTAGGTCCGTCTAGTGTAGAAACTACCATCTGCATTCTTGTTTGCTTTATTAAACATACAGAACTGAACAAAATCACTATTTACCTAAACCGAGGTATAGTGATTAATCAATAGAATCACATAAATTCAACTAAAAATTCGCTAATAACTTTTCTAAAAATTGGTATATTTCGTTCAAATCTTCTTTGAATTTCGTAGTTAATTGCTCCCCACTTTTGCTTATAGTTTTCTCAGTAAATTCGTAACGTTATATATTTAATTTTCATATTTTCAGTCTATTTCTTATTTAAATTCATCAATAAAAACACGTATTCATCTATAGCACGGCTGAAAATTGGCCTTTTCCTTTTAAATTTTCTATTTATATAGTGTAAATACTTGCCCCCCGTAATCCTATATAGTTTTCTTGGTAAGTTCCTAACGTTATATTATAATTTTCATATTTTCAGTCTCTTATTTACGTGAATTCTTCAATAAAAACAGGTATTCATCTATAACTCGGCTGAAAATTGGCCTTGTCCTTTTAAATTTTCTATTTAAATAGTGTAATTAACTGCCTTCCGTAATCCTCTACAGTTTTCTTGGTTAATTCCTGACGTTATATATATAATTTTCATATTTCAGTCTCTCTTTTACGTGAATTCATCAATAAAAACATGTATTCATCTATAACTCGGCTGAAAAGTGGCCTTTTACTTTTAAATTTTCTATTTAAATAGTGCAAATAACTGCCATCCGTAATCCTATATAGTTTTCTTGGTTAATTCCTAACGTTTTATATTTAATTTTCATATTTTCAGTCTCTTATTTACGTGAATTCATCAATAAAAACACGTGTTCATCTATAACTCGGCTGAAAAGTGGCCTTTTCCCTTTAAATTTTCTTTGTTAATAGTGTATTTAACCGCCCCCCGTATTTATCTATAGTTTTTATAATAAATTTCTACCGCTAAAATATTGATTTCCACATAATTCGTTTTCCCATAATCGTAATTTCCTAAAATTTTTAAAATTTTTCAAATCTTTATTTCTTTCGCTCTTTTTGCTTTTATTAAGTCCTTCTAGTGTAAAAAACCCATCTGCACTCTTATTCTCTTTATAAAACATACAGAACTGGAAAAAAACACTATTTACCTAAACCGATGTATAGTGGTCAATCAATACAATCACATAAATTCAACTATAAATTCGCTAATAACTTTTCTAAAAATTGGTATTTTTCTTTCAAATCGTCTTTAAATTGTGTAGTTCATTGCTCTTCTGATTTCCTTATAGTTTTCTCATTAAATTCGTAACGTTATATATTTAATTTTCATATTTTCAGTCTCTTATTTACGTGAATTCATCAATAAAAACACGTATTCATCTATAACTCGGCTGTAAAGTGGCCTTTTCCTATTAACTTTTCTTTGCTAATAGTGTATTTAACCGCCCCCCGTAATTATTTATAGTTTTTATATTAAATTTCTACCGCTAAAATATTGATTTCCACATAATTCGTTTTCCCATAATCGTAATTTCCTAAAATCAATATCAATAAAATTACGTATTCATCTATTGCACGGCTGAAAATAGGCCTTTTCCTTTTTAATTTTCTATTTAAATAGTGTAACTAATTGCCCCCCGTAATCCTATATAGTTTTCTTGGTTAATTCCTAACGTTTTATATTTAATTTTCATATTTTCAGTCTCTTATTTACGTGAATTCATCAATAAAAACACGTATTCATCTATAACTCGGCTGAAAAGAGGCTTTTTCCGTTTAAATTTTCTTTGTTAATAGTGTATTTAACCGCCCGCCGTATTTATCTATAGTGTTTATATTAAATTTCTACCGCTAAAATATTGATTTCCACATAATTCGTTTTCCCATAATCGTAATTTCCTACAATTTATAAATAGTGTAACTAACCGCCCCCCCCCCGTAATACTATACAGTTTTCTTGATTAATTTCTAAAGTTATATATATATAATTTTCTTATTTTCAGTCTCTTATTTACGTGAATTCATCAATAAAAACACGTATTCATCTATAACTCGGCTGAAAAGTGGCCTTTTCCAATTAAATTTTCTTTGTGAATAGTGTATTTAACCACCCCCCGTAATTATCTATAGTTTTTATAATAAATTTCTACCGCTAAAATATTGATTTCCACATAAAACGTTTTCCCATAATCATAATTACCTAAAATTTTTAAAATTTTTCAAATCTTCATTTCTTTCGCTCTTTTTGCTTTTATTAGGTCCTTCTAGTGTTAAAGAACCTATCTGCATTCTTATTCTCTTTATAAAACATACAGAACTGGAAAAAATCACTATTTACCTAAACCGAGGTATAGTGGTCAATCAATACAATCACATAAATTCAACTATAAATTCGCTAATAACTTTTCTAAAAATTGGTATATTTCGTTCAAATCTTCTTTGAATTTCATAGTTAATTGCTATTCACATTTCCTTTTAGTTTTCTCAGTAAATTCGTAACGTTATATATTTAATTTTCATATTTTCAGTCTATTTCTTGCTTAAATTCATCAATAAAAACACGTATTCATCTATAGCACGGCTTAAAATTGGCCTTTTGCATTTAAATTTTCTATTTATATAGTGTAACTTATTGCTCCCCGTAATACTATATAGTTTTCTTGGTAAGTTCCTAACGTAATATTATAATTTTCATATTTTCAGTCTCTTATTTACGTGAATTAATCAATGAAAATACGTATTCATCTATAACTCGGCTGAAAAGTGGCCTTCTACTTTTAAATTTTCTATTTAAATAGTGCAAATAACTGCCATCCGTAATCCTATATAGTTTTCTTGGTTAATTCCTAACGTTTTATATTTAATTTTCATATTTTCAGTCTCTTATTTACGTGAATTCATCAATAAAAACACGTATTCATCTATAACTCGGCTGAAAAGTGGCCTTTTCCCTTTAAATTTTCTTTGTTAATAGTGTATTTAACCGCCCCCCGTATTTATCTATAGTTTTTATAATAAATTTCTACCGCTAAAATATTGATTTCCACATAATTCGTTTTCCCATAATCGTAATTTCCTAAAATTTTTAAAATTTTTCAAATCTTTATTTCTTTCGCTCTTTTTGCTTTTATTAGGTCCTTCTAGTGTAAAAAAAACCCATCTGCACTCTTATTCTCTTTATAAAACATACAGAACTGGAAAAAAACACTATTTACCTAAACCGATGTATAGTGGTCAATCAATACAATCACATAAATTCAACTATAAATTCGCTAATAACTTTTCTAAAAATTGGTATTTTTCTTTCAAATCGTCTTTAAATTGTGTAGTTCATTGCTCTTCTGATTTCCTTATAGTTTTCTCATTAAATTCGTAACGTTATATATTTAATTTTCATATTTTCAGTCTCTTATTTACGTGAATTCATCAATAAAAACACGTATTCATCTATAACTCGGCTGAAAAGTGGCCTTTTCCGTTTAACTTTTCTTTGCTAATAGTGTATTTAACCGCCCCCCGTAATTATTTATAGTTTTTATATTAAATTTTTACCGCTAAAATATTGATTTCCACATAATTCGTTTTCCCATAATCGTAATTTCCTAAAATCAATATCAATAAAATTACGTATTCATCTATTGCACGGCTGAAAATAGGCCTTTTCCTTTTTAATTTTCTATTTAAATAGTGTAACTAATTGCCCCCCGTAATCCTATATAGTTTTCTTGGTTAATTCCTAACGTTTTATATTTAATTCTCATATTTTCAGTCTCTTATTTACGTGAATTCATCAATAAAAACACGTATTCATCTATAACTCGGCTGAAAAGAGGCTTTTTCCGTTTAAATTTTCTTTGTTAATAGTGTATTTAACCGCCCGCCGTATTTATCTATAGTGTTTATATTAAATTTCTACCGCTAAAATATTGATTTCCACATAATTCCTTTTCCCATAATCGTAATTTCCTACAATTTATAAATAGTGTAACTAACCGCCCCCCCCCCGTAATACTATACAGTTTTCTTGATTAATTTCTAAAGTTATATATATATAATTTTCTTATTTTCAGTCTCTTATTTACGTGAATTCATCAATAAAAACACGTATTCATCTATAACTCGGCTGAAAAGTGGCCTTTTCCGTTTAAATTTTCTTTGTTAATAGTGTATTTAACCGCCCGCCGTATTTATCTATAGTTTTTATAATAAATTTCCACCGCTAAAATATTGATTTCCACATAAATCGTTTTCCCATAATCGTAATTTCCTAAAATTTATAAAATTTTTCAAATCTTCATTTCTTTCGCTCTTTTTGCTTTTATTAGGTCCTTCTAGTGTAAAAGAACCTATCTGCATTCTTATTCTCTTTATAAAACATACAGAACTGGAAAAAATCACTATTTACCTAAACCGAGGTATAGTGGTCAATCAATACAATCACATAAATTCAACTATAAATTCGCTAATAACTTTTCTAAAAATTGGTATATTTCGTTCAAATCTTCTTTGAATTTCATAGTTAATTGCTATTCACATTTCCTTTTAGTTTTCTCAGTAAATTCGTAACGTTATATATTTAATTTTCATATTTTCAGTCTATTTCTTGCTTAAATTCATCAATAAAAACACGTATTCATCTATAGCACGGCTTAAAATTGGCCTTTTGCATTTAAATTTTCTATTTATATAGTGTAACTTATTGCTCCCCGTAATACTATATAGTTTTCTTGGTAAGTTCCTAACGTAATATTATAATTTTCATATTTTCAGTCTCTTATTTACGTGAATTAATCAATGAAAACACGTATTCATCTATAACTCGGCTGAAAAGTGGCCTTTCTCGTTTAAATTTTCTTTGTTAATAGTGTATTTAACCGCTCCCCGTAATTATCTATAGTTTTTATATTAAATTTCTACCGTTAAAATATTGATTACCACATAATTCGTTTTCCTATAATCGTAATTTCCTAAAATTTTTCAAATTTTTCAAATCTTCATTTCTTTCGCTCTTTTTGCTTTTATT
This sequence comes from Parnassius smintheus behrii, assembly GCA_036936625.1. Classification (NCBI taxonomy): domain Eukaryota; kingdom Metazoa; phylum Arthropoda; class Insecta; order Lepidoptera; family Papilionidae; genus Parnassius; species Parnassius smintheus. The sequence goes on from JAUPFT010000027.1 coordinate 34,154,545, forward strand.
AGGTCCTTCTAGTTTAAAAAAAACCATCTGCACTCTTATTCTTTTTATAAAACATACAGAACTGGAAAAAAACACTATTTACCAAAACCGAGGTATAGTGGTCAATCAATACAATCACATAAATTCAACTATAAATTCGCTAATAACTTTTCTAAAAATTGGTATTTTTCGTTCAAATCGTCTTAAAATTGTATACTTCATTGCTCTTCTTATTTCCTTATAGTTTTCTCATTAAATTCGTAACGTCATATATTTAATTTTCATATTTTCAGTCTCTTATTTACGTGAATTCATCAATAAAAACACGTATTCATCTATAACTCGGCCGAAAAGTGGCCTTTTCCGTTTAAATTTTCTTTTTTATTAGTGTATTTAACCGCCCGCCGTATTTATCTATAGTTTTTATAATAAATTTCCACCGCTAAAATATTGATTTCCACATAAATCGTTTTCCCATAATCGTAATTTCCTAAAATTTATAAAATTTCTCAAATCTTCATTTCTTTCGCTCTTTTTGCATTTATTAGATCCGTCTAGTGTAGAAACTACCATTTGCATTCTTGTTTGCTTTATTAAACATACAGAACTGAACAAAATCACTATTTACCTAAACCGAGGTATAGTGATTAATCAATAGAATCACATAAATTCAACTAAAAATTCGCTAATAACTTTTCTAAAAATTGGTATATTTCGTTCAAATCTTCTTTGAATTTCGTAGTTAATTGCTCCCCACTTTTGCTTATAGTTTTCTCAGTAAATTCGTAACGTTATATATTTAATTTTCATATTTTCAGTCTATTTCTTATTTAAATTCATCAATAAAAACACGTATTCATCTATAGCACGGCTGAAAATTGGCCTTTTCCTTTTAAATTTTCTATTTATATAGTGTAAATACTTGCCCCCCGTAATCCTATATAGTTTTCTTGGTAAGTTCCTAACGTTATATTATAATTTTCATATTTTCAGTCTCTTATTTACGTGAATTCTTCAATAAAAACAGGTATTCATCTATAACTCGGCTGAAAATTGGCCTTGTCCTTTTAAATTTTCTATTTAAATAGTGTTATTAACTGCCTTCCGTAATCCTCTACAGTTTTCTTGGTTAATTCCTGACGTTATATATATAATTTTCATATTTCAGTCTCTCTTTTACGTGAATTCATCAATAAAAACATGTATTCATCTATAACTCGGCTGAAAAGTGGCCTTTTACTTTTAAATTTTCTATTTAAATAGTGCAAATAACTGCCATCCGTAATCCTATATAGTTTTCTTGGTTAATTCCTAACGTTTTATATTTAATTTTCATATTTTCAGTCTCTTATTTACGTGAATTCATCAATAAAAACACGTGTTCATCTATAACTCGGCTGAAAAGTGGCCTTTTCCCTTTAAATTTTCTTTGTTAATAGTGTATTTAACCGCCCCCCGTATTTATCTATAGTTTTTATAATAAATTTCTACCGCTAAAATATTGATTTCCACATAATTCGTTTTCCCATAATCGTAATTTCCTAAAATTTTTAAAATTTTTCAAATCTTTATTTCTTTCGCTCTTTTTGCTTTTATTAAGTCCTTCTAGTGTAAAAAACCCATCTGCACTCTTATTCTCTTTATAAAACATACAGAACTGGAAAAAAACACTATTTACCTAAACCGATGTATAGTGGTCAATCAATACAATCACATAAATTCAACTATAAATTCGCTAATAACTTTTCTAAAAATTGGTATTTTTCTTTCAAATCGTCTTTAAATTGTGTAGTTCATTGCTCTTCTGATTTCCTTATAGTTTTCTCATTAAATTCGTAACGTTATATATTTAATTTTCATATTTTCAGTCTCTTATTTACGTGAATTCATCAATAAAAACACGTATTCATCTATAACTCGGCTGTAAAGTGGCCTTTTCCTATTAACTTTTCTTTGCTAATAGTGTATTTAACCGCCCCCCGTAATTATTTATAGTTTTTATATTAAATTTCTACCGCTAAAATATTGATTTCCACATAATTCGTTTTCCCATAATCGTAATTTCCTAAAATCAATATCAATAAAATTACGTATTCATCTATTGCACGGCTGAAAATAGGCCTTTTCCTTTTTAATTTTCTATTTAAATAGTGTAACTAATTGCCCCCCGTAATCCTATATAGTTTTCTTGGTTAATTCCTAACGTTTTATATTTAATTTTCATATTTTCAGTCTCTTATTTACGTGAATTCATCAATAAAAACACGTATTCATCTATAACTCGGCTGAAAAGAGGCTTTTTCCGTTTAAATTTTCTTTGTTAATAGTGTATTTAACCGCCCGCCGTATTTATCTATAGTGTTTATATTAAATTTCTACCGCTAAAATATTGATTTCCACATAATTCGTTTTCCCATAATCGTAATTTCCTACAATTTATAAATAGTGTAACTAACCGCCCCCCCCCCCCCCGTAATACTATACAGTTTTCTTGATTAATTTCTAAAGTTATATATATATAATTTTCTTATTTTCAGTCTCTTATTTACGTGAATTCATCAATAAAAACACGTATTCATCTATAACTCGGCTGAAAAGTGGCCTTTTCCAATTAAATTTTCTTTGTGAATAGTGTATTTAACCACCCCCCGTAATTATCTATAGTTTTTATAATAAATTTCTACCGCTAAAATATTGATTTCCACATAAAACGTTTTCCCATAATCATAATTACCTAAAATTTTTAAAATTTTTCAAATCTTCATTTCTTTCGCTCTTTTTGCTTTTATTAGGTCCTTCTAGTGTTAAAGAACCTATCTGCATTCTTATTCTCTTTATAAAACATACAGAACTGGAAAAAATCACTATTTACCTAAACCGAGGTATAGTGGTCAATCAATACAATCACATAAATTCAACTATAAATTCGCTAATAACTTTTCTAAAAATTGGTATATTTCGTTCAAATCTTCTTTGAATTTCATAGTTAATTGCTATTCACATTTCCTTTTAGTTTTCTCAGTAAATTCGTAACGTTATATATTTAATTTTCATATTTTCAGTCTATTTCTTGCTTAAATTCATCAATAAAAACACGTATTCATCTATAGCACGGCTTAAAATTGGCCTTTTGCATTTAAATTTTCTATTTATATAGTGTAACTTATTGCTCCCCGTAATACTATATAGTTTTCTTGGTAAGTTCCTAACGTAATATTATAATTTTCATATTTTCAGTCTCTTATTTACGTGAATTAATCAATGAAAATACGTATTCATCTATAACTCGGCTGAAAAGTGGCCTTCTACTTTTAAATTTTCTATTTAAATAGTGCAAATAACTGCCATCCGTAATCCTATATAGTTTTCTTGGTTAATTCCTAACGTTTTATATTTAATTTTCATATTTTCAGTCTCTTATTTACGTGAATTCATCAATAAAAACACGTATTCATCTATAACTCGGCTGAAAAGTGGCCTTTTCCCTTTAAATTTTCTTTGTTAATAGTGTATTTAACCGCCCCCCGTATTTATCTATAGTTTTTATAATAAATTTCTACCGCTAAAATATTGATTTCCACATAATTCGTTTTCCCATAATCGTAATTTCCTAAAATTTTTAAAATTTTTCAAATCTTTATTTCTTTCGCTCTTTTTGCTTTTATTAGGTCCTTCTAGTGTAAAAAAAACCTATCTGCACTCTTATTCTCTTTATAAAACATACAGAACTGGAAAAAAACACTATTTACCTAAACCGATGTATAGTGGTCAATCAATACAATCACATAAATTCAACTATAAATTCGCTAATAACTTTTCTAAAAATTGGTATTTTTCTTTCAAATCGTCTTTAAATTGTGTAGTTCATTGCTCTTCTGATTTCCTTATAGTTTTCTCATTAAATTCGTAACGTTATATATTTAATTTTCATATTTTCAGTCTCTTATTTACGTGAATTCATCAATAAAAACACGTATTCATCTATAACTCGGCTGAAAAGTGGCCTTTTCCGTTTAACTTTTCTTTGCTAATAGTGTATTTAACCGCCCCCCGTAATTATTTATAGTTTTTATATTAAATTTTTACCGCTAAAATATTGATTTCCACATAATTCGTTTTCCCATAATCGTAATTTCCTAAAATCAATATCAATAAAATTACGTATTCATCTATTGCACGGCTGAAAATAGGCCTTTTCCTTTTTAATTTTCTATTTAAATAGTGTAACTAATTGCCCCCCGTAATCCTATATAGTTTTCTTGGTTAATTCCTAACGTTTTATATTTAATTCTCATATTTTCAGTCTCTTATTTACGTGAATTCATCAATAAAAACACGTATTCATCTATAACTCGGCTGAAAAGAGGCTTTTTCCGTTTAAATTTTCTTTGTTAATAGTGTATTTAACCGCCCGCCGTATTTATCTATAGTGTTTATATTAAATTTCTACCGCTAAAATATTGATTTCCACATAATTCCTTTTCCCATAATCGTAATTTCCTACAATTTATAAATAGTGTAACTAACCGCCCCCCCCCCGTAATACTATACAGTTTTCTTGATTAATTTCTAAAGTTATATATATATAATTTTCTTATTTTCAGTCTCTTATTTACGTGAATTCATCAATAAAAACACGTATTCATCTATAACTCGGCTGAAAAGTGGCCTTTTCCGTTTAAATTTTCTTTGTTAATAGTGTATTTAACCGCCCGCCGTATTTATCTATAGTTTTTATAATAAATTTCCACCGCTAAAATATTGATTTCCACATAAATCGTTTTCCCATAATCGTAATTTCCTAAAATTTATAAAATTTTTCAAATCTTCATTTCTTTCGCTCTTTTTGCTTTTATTAGGTCCTTCTAGTGTAAAAGAACCTATCTGCATTCTTATTCTCTTTATAAAACATACAGAACTGGAAAAAATCACTATTTACCTAAACCGAGGTATAGTGGTCAATCAATACAATCACATAAATTCAACTATAAATTCGCTAATAACTTTTCTAAAAATTGGTATATTTCGTTCAAATCTTCTTTGAATTTCATAGTTAATTGCTATTCACATTTCCTTTTAGTTTTCTCAGTAAATTCGTAACGTTATATATTTAATTTTCATATTTTCAGTCTATTTCTTGCTTAAATTCATCAATAAAAACACGTATTCATCTATAGCACGGCTTAAAATTGGCCTTTTGCATTTAAATTTTCTATTTATATAGTGTAACTTATTGCTCCCCGTAATACTATATAGTTTTCTTGGTAAGTTCCTAACGTAATATTATAATTTTCATATTTTCAGTCTCTTATTTACGTGAATTAATCAATGAAAACACGTATTCATCTATAACTCGGCTGAAAAGTGGCCTTTCTCGTTTAAATTTTCTTTGTTAATAGTGTATTTAACCGCTCCCCGTAATTATCTATAGTTTTTATATTAAATTTCTACCGTTAAAATATTGATTACCACATAATTCGTTTTCCTATAATCGTAATTTCCTAAAATTTTTCAAATTTTTCAAATCTTCATTTCTTTCGCTCTTTTTGCTTTTATTAGGTCCTTCTAGTTTAAAAAAAACCATCTGCACTCTTATTCTTTTTATAAAACATACAGAACTGGAAAAAAACACTATTTACCAAAACCGAGGTATAGTGGTCAATCAATACAATCACATAAATTCAACTATAAATTCGCTAATAACTTTTCTAAAAATTGGTATTTTTCGTTCAAATCGTCTTAAAATTGTATACTTCATTGCTCTTCTTATTTCCTTATAGTTTTCTCATTAAATTCGTAACGTCATATATTTAATTTTCATATTTTCAGTCTCTTATTTACGTGAATTCATCAATAAAAACACGTATTCATCTATAACTCGGCCGAAAAGTGGCCTTTTCCGTTTAAATTTTCTTTTTTATTAGTGTATTTAACCGCCCGCCGTATTTATCTATAGTTTTTATAATAAATTTCCACCGCTAAAATATTGATTTCCACATAAATCGTTTTCCCATAATCGTAATTTCCTAAAATTTATAAAATTTCTCAAATCTTCATTTCTTTCGCTCTTTTTGCATTTATTAGGTCCGTCTAGTGTAGAAACTACCATTTGCATTCTTGTTTGCTTTATTAAACATACAGAACTGAACAAAATCACTATTTACCTAAACCGAGGTATAGTGATTAATCAATAGAATCACATAAATTCAACTAAAAATTCGCTAATAACTTTTCTAAAAATTGGTATATTTCGTTCAAATCTTCTTTGAATTTCGTAGTTTATTGCTCCCCACTTTTGCTTATAGTTTTCTCAGTAAATTCGTAACGTTATATATTTAATTTTCATATTTTCAGTCTATTTCTTATTTAAATTCATCAATAAAAAAACGTATTCATCTATAGCACGGCTGAAAATTGGCCTTTTCCTTTTAAATTTTCTATTTATATAGTGTAAATACTTGCCCCCCGTAATCCTATCTAGTTTTCTTGGTACGTTCCTAACGTTATATTATAATTTTCATATTTTCAGTCTCTCTTTTACGTGAATTCATCAATAAAAACACGTATTCATCTATAACTCGGCTGAAAAGTGGCCTTTTACTTTTAAATTTTTATTTAAATAGTGCAAATAACTGCCATCCGTAATCCTATATAGTTTTCTTGGTTAATTCCTAACGTTTTATATTTAATTTTCATATTTTCAGTCTCTTATTTACGTGAATTCATCAATAAAAATACGTATTCATCTATAACTCGGCTGAAAAGTGGCCTTTTCCCTTTAAATTTTCTTTGTTAATAGTTTATTTAACTGCCCCCCGTATTTATCTATAGTTTTTATAATAAATTTCTACCGCTAAAATATTGATTTCCACATAATTCGATTTCCCATAATCGTAATTTCCTAAAATTTTTAAAATTTTTCAAATCTTCATTTCTTTCGCTCTTTTTGCTTTTATTAGGTCCTTCTAGTGTAAAAAAAACCCATCTGCACTCTTATTCTCTTTATAAAACATACAGAACTGGAAAAAAAACACTATTTACCTAAACCGATGTATAGTGGTCAATCAATACAATCACATAAATTCAACTATAAATTCGCTAATAACTTTTCTAAAAATTGGTATTTTTCTTTCAAATCGTCTTTAAATTGTGTAGTTCATTGCTCTTCTGATTTCCTTATAGTTTTCTCATTAAATTCGTAACGTTATATATTTAATTTTCATATTTTCAGTCTCTTATTTACGTGAATTCATCAATAAAAACACGTATTCATCTATAACTCGGCTGTAAAGTGGCCTTTTCCTATTAACTTTTCTTTGCTAATAGTGTATTTAACCGCCCCCCGTAATTATTTATAGTTTTTATATTAAATTTCTACCGCTAAAATATTGATTTCCACATAATTCGTTTTCCCATAATCGTAATTTCCTAAAATTTTTAAAATTTTTCAAATCTTTATTTCTTTCGCTCTTTTTGCTTTTATTAAGTCCTTCTAGTGTAAAAAACCCATCTGCACTCTTATTCTCTTTATAAAACATACAGAACTGGAAAAAAACACTATTTACCTAAACCGATGTATAGTGGTCAATCAATACAATCACATAAATTCAACTATAAATTCGCTAATAACTTTTCTAAAAATTGGTATTTTTCTTTCAAATCGTCTTTAAATTGTGTAGTTCATTGCTCTTCTGATTTCCTTATAGTTTTCTCATTAAATTCGTAACGTTATATATTTAATTTTCATATTTTCAGTCTCTTATTTACGTGAATTCATCAATAAAAACACGTATTCATCTATAACTCGGCTGTAAAGTGGCCTTTTCCTATTAACTTTTCTTTGCTAATAGTGTATTTAACCGCCCCCCGTAATTATTTATAGTTTTTATATTAAATTTCTACCGCTAAAATATTGATTTCCACATAATTCGTTTTCCCATAATCGTAATTTCCTAAAATCAATATCAATAAAATTACGTATTCATCTATTGCACGGCTGAAAATAGGCCTTTTCCTTTTTAATTTTCTATTTAAATAGTGTAACTAATTGCCCCCCGTAATCCTATATAGTTTTCTTGGTTAATTCCTAACGTTTTATATTTAATTTTCATATTTTCAGTCTCTTATTTACGTGAATTCATCAATAAAAACACGTATTCATCTATAACTCGGCTGAAAAGAGGCTTTTTCCGTTTAAATTTTCTTTGTTAATAGTGTATTTAACCGCCCGCCGTATTTATCTATAGTGTTTATATTAAATTTCTACCGCTAAAATATTGATTTCCACATAATTCGTTTTCCCATAATCGTAATTTCCTACAATTTATAAATAGTGTAACTAACCGCCCCCCCCCCCGTAATACTATACAGTTTTCTTGATTAATTTCTAAAGTTATATATATATAATTTTCTTATTTTCAGTCTCTTATTTACGTGAATTCATCAATAAAAACACGTATTCATCTATAACTCGGCTGAAAAGTGGCCTTTTCCAATTAAATTTTCTTTGTGAATAGTGTATTTAACCACCCCCCGTAATTATCTATAGTTTTTATAATAAATTTCTACCGCTAAAATATTGATTTCCACATAAAACGTTTTCCCATAATCATAATTACCTAAAATTTTTAAAATTTTTCAAATCTTCATTTCTTTCGCTCTTTTTGCTTTTATTAGGTCCTACTAGTGTTAAAGAACCTATCTGCATTCTTATTCTCTTTATAAAACATACAGAACTGGAAAAAATCACTATTTACCTAAACCGAGGTATAGTGGTCAATCAATACAATCACATAAATTCAACTATAAATTCGCTAATAACTTTTCTAAAAATTGGTATATTTCGTTCAAATCTTCTTTGAATTTCATAGTTAATTGCTATTCACATTTCCTTTTAGTTTTCTCAGTAAATTCGTAACGTTATATATTTAATTTTCATATTTTCAGTCTATTTCTTGCTTAAATTCATCAATAAAAACACGTATTCATCTATAGCACGGCTTAAAATTGGCCTTTTGCATTTAAATTTTCTATTTATATAGTGTAACTTATTGCTCCCCGTAATACTATATAGTTTTCTTGGTAAGTTCCTAACGTAATATTATAATTTTCATATTTTCAGTCTCTTATTTACGTGAATTAATCAATGAAAATACGTATTCATCTATAACTCGGCTGAAAAGTGGCCTTCTACTTTTAAATTTTCTATTTAAATAGTGCAAATAACTGCCATCCGTAATCCTATATAGTTTTCTTGGTTAATTCCTAACGTTTTATATTTAATTTTCATATTTTCAGTCTCTTATTTACGTGAATTCATCAATAAAAACACGTATTCATCTATAACTCGGCTGAAAAGTGGCCTTTTCCCTTTAAATTTTCTTTGTTAATAGTGTATTTAACCGCCCCCCGTATTTATCTATAGTTTTTATAATAAATTTCTACCGCTAAAATATTGATTTCCACATAATTCGTTTTCCCATAATCGTAATTTCCTAAAATTTTTAAAATTTTTCAAATCTTTATTTCTTTCGCTCTTTTTGCTTTTATTAGGTCCTTCTAGTGTAAAAAAAACCCATCTGCACTCTTATTCTCTTTATAAAACATACAGAACTGGAAAAAAACACTATTTACCTAAACCGATGTATAGTGGTCAATCAATACAATCACATAAATTCAACTATAAATTCGCTAATAACTTTTCTAAAAATTGGTATTTTTCTTTCAAATCGTCTTTAAATTGTGTAGTTCATTGCTCTTCTGATTTCCTTATAGTTTTCTCATTAAATTCGTAACGTTATATATTTAATTTTCATATTTTCAGTCTCTTATTTACGTGAATTCATCAATAAAAACACGTATTCATCTATAACTCGGCTGAAAAGTGGCCTTTTCCGTTTAACTTTTCTTTGCTAATAGTGTATTTAACCGCCCCCCGTAATTATTTATAGTTTTTATATTAAATTTTTACCGCTAAAATATTGATTTCCACATAATTCGTTTTCCCATAATCGTAATTTCCTAAAATCAATATCAATAAAATTACGTATTCATCTATTGCACGGCTGAAAATAGGCCTTTTCCTTTTTAATTTTCTATTTAAATAGTGTAACTAATTGCCCCCCGTAATCCTATATAGTTTTCTTGGTTAATTCCTAACGTTTTATATTTAATTCTCATATTTTCAGTCTCTTATTTACGTGAATTCATCAATAAAAACACGTATTCATCTATAACTCGGCTGAAAAGAGGCTTTTTCCGTTTAAATTTTCTTTGTTAATAGTGTATTTAACCGCCCGCCGTATTTATCTATAGTGTTTATATTAAATTTCTACCGCTAAAATATTGATTTCCACATAATTCCTTTTCCCATAATCGTAATTTCCTACAATTTATAAATAGTGTAACTAACCGCCCCCCCCCCGTAATACTATACAGTTTTCTTGATTAATTTCTAAAGTTATATATATATAATTTTCTTATTTTCAGTCTCTTATTTACGTGAATTCATCAATAAAAACACGTATTCATCTATAACTCGGCTGAAAAGTGGCCTTTTCCGTTTAAATTTTCTTTGTTAATAGTGTATTTAACCGCCCGCCGTATTTATCTATAGTTTTTATAATAAATTTCCACCGCTAAAATATTGATTTCCACATAAATCGTTTTCCCATAATCGTAATTTCCTAAAATTTATAAAATTTTTCAAATCTTCATTTCTTTCGCTCTTTTTGCTTTTATTAGGTCCTTCTAGTGTAAAAGAACCTATCTGCATTCTTATTCTCTTTATAAAACATACAGAACTGGAAAAAATCACTATTTACCTAAACCGAGGTATAGTGGTCAATCAATACAATCACATAAATTCAACTATAAATTCGCTAATAACTTTTCTAAAAATTGGTATATTTCGTTCAAATCTTCTTTGAATTTCATAGTTAATTGCTATTCACATTTCCTTTTAGTTTTCTCAGTAAATTCGTAACGTTATATATTTAATTTTCATATTTTCAGTCTATTTCTTGCTTAAATTCATCAATAAAAACACGTATTCATCTATAGCACGGCTTAAAATTGGCCTTTTGCATTTAAATTTTCTATTTATATAGTGTAACTTATTGCTCCCCGTAATACTATATAGTTTTCTTGGTAAGTTCCTAACGTAATATTATAATTTTCATATTTTCAGTCTCTTATTTACGTGAATTAATCAATGAAAACACGTATTCATCTATAACTCGGCTGAAAAGTGGCCTTTCTCGTTTAAATTTTCTTTGTTAATAGTGTATTTAACCGCTCCCCGTAATTATCTATAGTTTTTATATTAAATTTCTACCGTTAAAATATTGATTACCACATAATTCGTTTTCCTATAATCGTAATTTCCTAAAATTTTTCAAATTTTTCAAATCTTCATTTCTTTCGCTCTTTTTGCTTTTATTAGGTCCTTCTAGTTTAAAAAAAACCATCTGCACTCTTATTCTTTTTATAAAACATACAGAACTGGAAAAAAACACTATTTACCAAAACCGAGGTATAGTGGTCAATCAATACAATCACATAAATTCAACTATAAATTCGCTAATAACTTTTCTAAAAATTGGTATTTTTCGTTCAAATCGTCTTAAAATTGTATACTTCATTGCTCTTCTTATTTCCTTATAGTTTTCTCATTAAATTCGTAACGTCATATATTTAATTTTCATATTTTCAGTCTCTTATTTACGTGAATTCATCAATAAAAACACGTATTCATCTATAACTCGGCCGAAAAGTGGCCTTTTCCGTTTAAATTTTCTTTTTTATTAGTGTATTTAACCGCCCGCCGTATTTATCTATAGTTTTTATAATAAATTTCCACCGCTAAAATATTGATTTCCACATAAATCGTTTTCCCATAATCGTAATTTCCTAAAATTTATAAAATTTCTCAAATCTTCATTTCTTTCGCTCTTTTTGCATTTATTAGGTCCGTCTAGTGTAGAAACTACCATTTGCATTCTTGTTTGCTTTATTAAACATACAGAACTGAACAAAATCACTATTTACCTAAACCGAGGTATAGTGATTAATCAATAGAATCACATAAATTCAACTAAAAATTCGCTAATAACTTTTCTAAAAATTGGTATATTTCGTTCAAATCTTCTTTGAATTTCGTAGTTTATTGCTCCCCACTTTTGCTTATAGTTTTCTCAGTAAATTCGTAACGTTATATATTTAATTTTCATATTTTCAGTCTATTTCTTATTTAAATTCATCAATAAAAAAACGTATTCATCTATAGCACGGCTGAAAATTGGCCTTTTCCTTTTAAATTTTCTATTTATATAGTGTAAATACTTGCCCCCCGTAATCCTATCTAGTTTTCTTGGTACGTTCCTAACGTTATATTATAATTTTCATATTTTCAGTCTCTCTTTTACGTGAATTCATCAATAAAAACACGTATTCATCTATAACTCGGCTGAAAAGTGGCCTTTTACTTTTAAATTTTCTATTTAAATAGTGCAAATAACTGCCATCCGTAATCCTATATAGTTTTCTTGGTTAATTCCTAACGTTTTATATTTAATTTTCATATTTTCAGTCTCTTATTTACGTGAATTCATCAATAAAAATACGTATTCATCTATAACTCGGCTGAAAAGTGGCCTTTTCCCTTTAAATTTTCTTTGTTAATAGTTTATTTAACTGCCCCCCGTATTTATCTATAGTTTTTATAATAAATTTCTACCGCTAAAATATTGATTTCCACATAATTCGATTTCCCATAATCGTAATTTCCTAAAATTTTTAAAATTTTTCAAATCTTCATTTCTTTCGCTCTTTTTGCTTTTATTAGGTCCTTCTAGTGTAAAAAAAACCCATCTGCACTCTTATTCTCTTTATAAAACATACAGAACTGGAAAAAAAACACTATTTACCTAAACCGATGTATAGTGGTCAATCAATACAATCACATAAATTCAACTATAAATTCGCTAATAACTTTTCTAAAAATTGGTATTTTTCTTTCAAATCGTCTTTAAATTGTGTAGTTCATTGCTCTTCTGATTTCCTTATAGTTTTCTCATTAAATTCGTAACGTTATATATTTAATTTTCATATTTTCAGTCTCTTATTTACGTGAATTCATCAATAAAAACACGTATTCATCTATAACTCGGCTGAAAAGTGGCCTTTTCCGTTTAACTTTTCTTTGCTAATAGTGTATTTAACCGCCCCCCGTAATTATTTATAGTTTTTATATTAAATTTCTACCGCTAAAATATTGATTTCCACATAATTCGTTTTCCCATAATCGTAATTTCCTAAAATCAATATCAATAAAATCACGTATTCATCTATTGCACGGCTGAAAATAGGTCTTTTCCTTTTTAATTTTCTATTTAAATAGTGTAACTAATTGCCCCCCGTAATCCTATATAGTTTTCTTGGTTAATTCCTAATGTTTTATATTTAATTTTCATATTTTCAGTCTCTTATTTACGTGAATTCATCAATAAAAACACGTATTCATCTATAACTCGGCTGAAAAGAGGCTTTTTCCGTTTAAATTTTCTTTGTTAATAGTGTATTTAACCGCCCGCCGTATTTATCTATAGTGTTTATATTAAATTTCTACCGCTAAAATATTGATTTCCACATAATTCGTTTTCCCATAATCGTAATTTCCTACAATTTATAAAAAGTGTAACTAACACCCCCATCCCGTAATACTATACAGTTTTCTTGATTAATTTCTAAAGTTATATATATATAATTTTCTTATTTTCAGTCTCTTATTTACGTGAATTCATCAATAAAAACACGTATTCATCTATAACTCGGCTGAAAAGTGGCCTTTTCCGTTTAAATTTTCTTTGTTAATAGTGAATTTAACCGCCCCCCGTATTTATCTATAGTTTTTATAATAAATTTCTACCGCTAAAATATTGATTTCCACATAATTCGTTTTCCCATAATCGTAATTTACTAAAATTTTTAAAATTTTTCAAATCTTCATTTCTTTCGCTCTATTTGCTTTTATTAGGTCCTTCTAGTGCAAAAAACCCATCTGCACTCTTATTCTCTTTATAAAACATACAGAACTGCAAAAAAACACTATTTACCTAAACCGAGGTATAGTGGTCAATCAATACAATCACGTAAATTCAACTATAAATTCGCTAATAACTTTTCTAAAAATTGGTATTTTTCTTTCAAATCGTCTTTAAATTGTGTAGTTCATTGCTCTTCTGATTTCCTTATAGTTTTCTCATTAAATTCGTAACGTTATATATTTAATTTTCATATTTTCAGTCTCTTATTTACGTGAATTCATCAATAAAAACACGTATTCATCTATAACTCGGCTGAAAAATGGTCTTTTCCTTTTAAATTTTCTATTTAAATAGTGTAACTAACTGCCCACCGTAATCCTATTCAGTTTTCTTGGTTAATTCCTAACATTATATATATAATTTTCATATTTTCAGTCTCTTATTTACGTGAATTCATCAATAAAAACAGGTATTCATCTATATTTCGGCTGAAAAGTGGCCTTTTCCAATTAAATTTTCTTTGTGAATAGTGTATTTAACCACCCCCCGTAATTATCTATAGTTTTTATAATAAATTTCTACCGCTAAAATATTGATTTCCACATAAAACGTTTTCCCATAATCATAATTACCTAAAATTTTTAAAATTTTTCAAATCTTCATTTCTTTCGCTCTTTTTGCTTTTATTAGGTCCTTCTAGTGTAAAAGAACCTATCTGCATTCTTATTCTCTTTATAAAACATACAGAACTGGAAAAAATCACTATTTACCTAAACCGAGGTATAGTGGTCAATCAATACAATCACATAAATTCAACTATAAATTCGCTAATAACTTTTCTAAAAATTGGTATATTTCGTTCAAATCTTCTTTGAATTTCATAGTTAATTGCTATTCACATTTCCTTTTAGTTTTCTCAGTAAATTCGTAACGTTATATATTTAATTTTCATATTTTCAGTCTATTACTTGCTTAAATTCATCAATAAAAACACGTATTCATCTATAGCACGGCTTAAAATTGGCCTTTTCCATTTAAATTTTCTATTTATATAGTGTAACTTATTGCTCCCCGTAACACTATATAGTTTTCTTGGTAAGTTCCTAACGTAATATTATAATTTTCATATTTTCAGTCTCTTATTTACGTGAATTAATCAATGAAAACACGTATTCATCTATAACTCGGCTGAAAAGTGGCCTTTCTCGTTTAAATTTTCTTTGTTAATAGTGTATTAAACCGCTCCCCGTAATTATCTATAGTTTTTATATTAAATTTCTACCGTTAAAATATTGATTACCACATAATTCGTTTTCCTATAATCGTAATTTCCTAAAATTTTTCAAATTTTTCAAATCTTCATTTCTTTCGCTCTTTTTGCTTTTATTAGGTCCTTCTAGTTTAAAAAAAAAACCATCTGCACTCTTATTCTCTTTATAAAACATACAAAACTGGAAAAAAACACTATTTACCAAAACCGAGGTATAGTGGTCAATCAATACAATCACATAAATTCAACTATAAATTCGCTAATAACTTTTCTAAAAATTGGTATTTTTCGTTCAAATCGTCTTAAAATTGTATACTTCATTGCTCTTCTTATTTCCTTATAGTTTTCTCATTAAATTCGTAACGTCATATATTTAATTTTCATATTTTCAGTCTCTTATTTACGTGAATTCATCAATAAAAACACGTATTCATCTATAACTCGGCTGAAAAGTGGTCTTTTCCTTTTAAATTTTCTATTTAAATAGTGTAACTAACTGCCCACCGTAATCCTATACAGTTTTCTTGGTTAATTCCTAACATTATATATGTATATAATTTTCGTATTTTCAGTCTCTTATTTACGTGAATTCATCAATAAAAACACTTATTCATCTATAACTCGGCTGAAAAGTGGCCTTTTCCATTTAATTTTTTTCGTTAATAGTGTATTTATCCGCCCCCCGTAATTATCTATAGCTTTTATATTAAACTTCTACCGCTAAAATATTGATTTCCACATAATTCGTTTTCCCATAATCGTAATTTCCTAAAATCAATATCAATAAAATCACGTATTCATCTATTGCACGGCTGAAAATAGGCCTTTTCCTTTTTAATTTTCTATTTAAATAGTGTAACTAATTGCCCCCCGTAATCCTATATAGTTTTCTTGGTTAATTCCTAACGTTTTATATTTAATTTTCATATTTTCAGTCTCTTATTTACGTGAATTCATCAATAAAAACACGTATTCATCTATAACTCGGCTGAAAAGAGGCTTTTTCCGTTTAAATTTTCTTTGTTAATAGTGTATTTAACCGCCCGCCGTATTTATCTATAGTGTTTATATTAAATTTCTACCGCTAAAATATTGATTTCCACATAATTCGTTTTCCCATAATCGTAATTTCCTACAATTTATAAATAGTGTAACTAACCGCCCCCCCACCGTAATACTATACAGTTTTCTTGATTAATTTCTAAAGTTATATATATATATATATAATTTTCTTATTTTCAGTCTCTTATTTACGTGAATTCATCAATGAAAACACGTATTCATCTATAACTCGGCTGAAAAGTGGCCTTTTCCGTTTAAATTTTCTTTGTTAATAGTGAATTTAACCGCCCCCCGTATTTATCTATAGTTTTTATAATAAATTTCTACCGCTAAAATATTGATTTCCACATAATTCGTTTTCCCATAATCGTAATTTACTAAAATTTTTAAAATTTTTCAAATCTTCATTTCTTTCGCTCTTTTTGCTTTTATTAGGTCCTTCTAGTGCAAAAAACCCATCTGCACTCTTATTCTCTTTATAAAACATACAGAACTGGAAAAAAACACTATTTACCTAAACCGAGGTATAGTGGTCAATCAATACAATCACGTAAATTCAACTATAAATTCGCTAATAACTTTTCTAAAAATTGGTATTTTTCTTTCAAATCGTCTTTAAATTGTGTAGTTCATTGCTCTTCTGATTTCCTTATAGTTTTCTCATTAAATTCGTAACGTTATATATTTAATTTTCATATTTTCAGTGTCTTATTTACGTGAATTCATCAATAAAAACACGTATTCATCTATAACTCGGCTGAAAAATGGTCTTTTCCTTTTAAATTTTCTATTTAAATAGTGTAACTAACTGCCCACCGTAATCCTATTCAGCTTTCTTGGTTAATTCCTAACATTATATATATAATTTTCATATTTTCAGTCTCTTATTTACGTGAATTCATCAATAAAAACAGGTATTCATCCATATTTCGGCTGAAAAATGGCCTTTTCCAATTAAATTTTCTTTGCGAATAGTGTATTTAACCACCCCCCGTAATTATCTATAGTTTTTATAATAAATTTCTACCGCTAAAATATTGATTTCCACATAAAACGTTTTCCCATAATCATAATTACCTAAAATTTTTAATTTTTTTCAAATCTTCATTTCTTTCGCTCTTTTTGCTTTTATTAGGTCCTTCTAGTGTAAAAGAACCTATCTGCATTCTTATTCTCTTTATATAACATACAGAACTGGAAAAAATCACTATTTACCTAAACCGAGGTATAGTGGTCAATCAATACAATCACATAAATTCAACTATAAATTCGCTAATAACTTTTCTAAAAATTGGTATATTTCGTTCAAATCTTCTTTGAATTTCATAGTTAATTGCTATTCACATTTCCTTTTAGTTTTCTCAGTAAATTCGTAACGTTATATATTTAATTTTCATATTTTCAGTCTATTTCTTGCTTAAATTCATCAATAAAAACACGTATTCATCTATAGCACGGCTTAAAATTGGCCTTTTGCATTTAAATTTTCTATTTATATAGTGTAACTTATTGCTCCCCGTAATACTATATAGTTTTCTTGGTAAGTTCCTAACGTAATATTATAATTTTCATATTTTCAGTCTCTTATTTACGTGAATTAATCAATGAAAACACGTATTCATCTATAACTCGGCTGAAAAGTGGCCTTTCTCGTTTAAATTTTCTTTGTTAATAGTGTATTTAACCGCTCCCCGTAATTATCTATAGTTTTTATATTAAATTTCTACCGTTAAAATATTGATTACCATATAATTCCTTTTCCTATAATCGTAATTTCCTAAAATTTTTCAAATCTTCATTTCTTTCGCTCTTTTTGCTTTTATTAGGTCCTTCTAGTTTAAAAAAAAACCATCTGCACTCTTATTCTCTTTATAAAACATACAGAACTGGAAAAAAACACTATTTACCAAAACCGAGGTATAGTGGTCAATCAATACAATCACATAAATTCAACTATAAATTCGCTAATAACTTTTCTAAAAATTGGTATATTTCGTTCAAATCTTCTTCAAATTCTTTAGTTGATTGATGATATTTAATTTTCATATTTTCAGTCTCTTATTTACGTGAATTCATCAATAAAAACACGTATTCATCTATAACTCGGCTGAAAAGTGGTCTTTTCCTTTTAAATTTTCTATTAAAATAGTGTAACTAACTGCCCACCGTAATCCAATACAGTTTTCTTGGTTAATTCCTAACATTATATATGTATATAATTTTCATATTTTCAGTCTCTTATTTACGTGAATTCATCAATAAAAACACTTATTCATCTATAACTCGGCTGAAAAGTGGCCTTTTCCGTTTAATTTTTTTCGTTAATAGTGTATTTAACCGCCCCCCGTAATTATCTATAGCTTTTATATTAAATTTCTAACGCTAAAATATTGATTTCGACATAATTCGTTTTCCCATAATCGTAATTTCCTAAAATCAATATCAATAAAATCACGTATTCATCTATTGCACGGCTGAAAATAGGCCTTTTCCTTTTTAATTTTCTATTTAAATAGTGTAACTAATTGCCCTTCGTAATCCTATATAGTTTTCTTGGTTAATTCCTAACGTTATATTATATATAATTTTCATATTTTCAGTCTCTTATTTACGTGAATTCATCAATAAAAACACGTATTCATCTATATCTCGGCTGAAAAGTGGTCTTTTCCTTTTAAATTTTCTATTTAAATAGTGTAACTAACTGCCATCCGTAATCCTCTACAGTTTTCTTGGTTAATTCCTGACGTTATATATATAATTTTCATATTTTCAGTCTCTTTTTTACGTGAATTCATCAATAGAAACACGTATTCATCCATAACTCGGCTGAAAATTGGCCTTTTCCTTTTAAATTTTCTATTTAAATAGTGCAAGTAACTACCCCTCGTAATCCTATACAGTTTTCTTGGTTAATTCCTAACGTTTTATATTTAATTTTCATATTTTCAGTCTCTCATTTACGTGAATTCATCAATAAACACGTATTCATCTATACCTCGGCCGAAAAGTGGCCTTTTCGTTTAAATTTTCTTTGTTTATAGTGTATTTAACCGCCCCCCGTATTTATCTATAGTTTTTATATTAAATTTCTACCGCTAAAATATCGATTTCCACATAATTCGTTTTCCCATAATCGTAATTTCCTAAAATTTTTAAAATTTTTCAAATCTTCATTTCTTTCGCTCTTTTTGCTTTTATAAAATTCTTATTTGCTTTATAAAATATACAGAACTGGAAAAAAACACTATTTACCTAAACCGAGGTATAGTGGTCAATCAATACAATCACATAAATTCAACTATAAATTCGCTAATAAATTTTCTAAAAATTGGTATATTTCGTTCAAATCTTCTTTAAATTGCGTAGTTAATTGCTCCCCACATTGACTTATAGTTTTATCAGTAAATTCGTAACGTTATATATTTAATTTTCATATTTTTAGTCTATTTCTTACTTAAATTCATCAATAAAAACATGTATTCATCTATAGCACGGCTGAAAATTGGCCTTTTCCATTAAAATTTTCTATTTATATAGTGTAACTAATTGCCCCCCGTAATACTATATAGTTTTCTTGGTAAGTTCCTAACGTTATATTATAATTTTCATATTTTCAGTCTCTTATTTACGTGAATTCATCAATAAAATCACGTATTCATCTATAACTCGGCTGAAAAGTGGCCTTTTCCGTTTAAATTTTCTTTGTTAATAGTGTATTTAACCGTCCCCCGTAATTATTTATAGTTTTTATATTAAATTTATACCGCTAAAATATTGATTTCCACATAATTCATTTTCTTGGTTAATTCCTAACGTTATATTATATATAATTTTCATATTTTCAGTCTCTTATTTACGTGAATTCATCAATAAAAACACGTATTCATCTATAACTCGGCTGAAAAGTGGCCTTTTCCTTTTAAATTTTCTATTTAAATAGTGTAACTAACTGTCCTCCGTAATCTTTTACAGTTTTCTTGGTTAATTCCTGACGTTATATATATATAATTTTCATATTTTCAGTCTCTTATTTACGTGAATTCATCAATAAAAACACGTATTCATCTATAACTCGGCTGAAAAGTGGCCTTTTACTTTTAAATTTTCTATTTTACTGGTGCAACTAACAACCCCCCGTAATCCTATTTAGTTTTCTTGGTTAGTTCCTAACGTTTTTTATATAATTTTTATATTTTCAGTCTCTTATTTACGTGAATTCATCAATAAAAACACGTATTCATCTATAACTCGGCTGAAAAGTGGTCTTTTCCTTTTAAATTTTCTATTTAAATAGTGTAACTAACTGCCCACCGTAATCCTATACAGTTTTCTTAGTTAATTCCTAACGTTTTATATATAATTTTCATATTCAGTCTCTTATTTACGTGAATTCATCAATAAAAACACGTATTCATCTATAACTCGGCTGAAAAGTGGCCTTTTCCGTTTAAATTTTCTTTGTTAATAGTGTATTTAACCTTTTCAGTAATTATCTATAGTTTTTATATTAAATTTCTACCGCTAAAATATTGATTTCCACATAATTCGTTTTCCCATAATCGTAATTTCCTAAAATCAATATCAATAAAATCACGTATTCATCTATTGCACGGCTGAAAATAGGCCTTTTCCTTTTTAATTTTCTATTTAAATAGTGTATCTAATTGCCTCCCGTAATCCTATATAGTTTTCTTGGTTAATTCCTAACGTTGTATTATATATTATTTTCATATTTTCAGTCCATTATTTACGTGAATTCATCAATAAAAACACGTATTCATCTATAACTCGGCTGAAAAGTGGTCTTTTCCTTTTCAATTTTCTATTTAAATAGTGTAACTAACTGCCCTCCGTAATCCTCTACAGTTTTCTTGGTTAATTCCTGACTTTATATATATAATTTTCATATTTTCTGTCTCTTTTTTACGTGAATTCATCAATAAAAGCACGTATTCATCTATAACTCGGCTGAAAAGTGGCCTTTTACTTTTAAATTTTCTATTTTACTAGTGCAACTAACTGCCCCCCGTAATCCTATATAGTTTTCTTGGTTAATTCCTAACGTTATATTAACTATAATTTTCATATTTTCAGTTCATTATTTACGTGAATTCATCAATAAAAACACGTATTCATCTATAACTCGGCTGAAAAGTGGCCTTTTACTTTTAAATTTTCTATTTTACTAGTGCAAATAACTGCCCCCCGTAATCCTATACAGTTTTCTTGGTAAATTCCTAACGTTTTATATTTAATTTTCATATTTTCAGTCTCTTATTTACGTGATTTCATCAATAAAAACACGTATTCATCTATAACTCGGCTGAAAAGTGGTCTTTTCCTTTTAAATTTTCTATTTAAATAGTGTAACTAACTGCCCTCCGTAATCCTCTACAGTTTTCTTGGTTAATTCCTGACGTTATATATATAATTTTCATATTTTCAGTCTCTTTTTTACGTGAATTCATCAATAAAAACACGTATTCATCTATAACTCGGCTGAAAAGTGGCCTTTTAGTTTTAAATTTTCTATTTAAATAGTGCAAATAACTGCCCCCCGTAATTCTATACAGTTTTCTTGGTTAATTCCTAACGTTTTATATTTAATTTTCATATTTTCAGTGTCTTTTTTACGTGAATTCATCAATAAAAACACGTATTCATCTATAACTCGGCTGAAAAGTGGCCTTTTCCGTTTAAATTTTCCTTGTTAATAGTGTATTTAACCGTCCCCCGTAATTATCTATAGTTTTTATATTAAATTTCTACCGCTAAAATATTGATTTCCACATAATTCATTTTCTTGGTTAATTCCTAACGTTATATTATATATAATTTTCATATTTTCAGTCTCTTATTTACGTGAATTCATCAATAAAACACGTATTCACCTATAACTCGGCTGAAAAGTGGCCTTTCCTTTTAAATTTTCTATTTAAATAGTGTAACTAACTGCCCTCCGTAATCTTTTACAGTTTTCTTGGTTAATTCCTGACGTTATATATATAATTTACATATTTTCAGTCTCTTATTTACGTGAATTCATCAATAAAAACACGTATTCATCTATAACTCGGCTGAAAAGTGGCCTTTTACTTTTAAATTTTCTATTTTACTAGTGCAACTAACTGCCCCCCCGTAATCCTATATAGTTTTCTTGGTTAATCCTTAACGTTATATTAACTATAATTTTCATATTTTCAGTCCATTATTTACGTGAATTCATCAATAAAAACACGTATTCATCTATAACTCGGCTGAAATGTGGCCTTTTACTTTTAAATTTTCTATTTAAATAGTGCAAATAACTGCCCCCCGTAATACTATACAGTTTTCTTGATAATTCCTAACGTTTTATATTTAATTTTCATATTTTCAGTCTCTTATTTACGCGATTTCATCAATAAAAACACGTATTCATCTATAACTCGGCTGAAAAGTGGTCTTTTCCTTTTAAATTTTCTATTTAAATAGTGTAACTAACTGCCCTCCGTAATCCTCTACAGTTTTCTTGGTTAATTCCTGACGTTATATATATAATTTTCATATTTTCAGTCTCTTTTTTACGTGAATTCATCAACAAAAACACGTATTCATCTATAACTCGGCTGAAAAGTGGCCTTTTAGTTTTAAATTTTCTATTTAAATAGTGCAAATAACTGCCCCCCGTAATTCTATACAGTTTTCTTGGATAATTCCTAACGTTTTATATTTAATTTTCATATTTTCAGTCTCTTATTCACGTGAATTCATCAATAAAGACACGTATTCATCTATAACTCGGCTGAAAAGTGGCCTTTTCCGTTTAAATTTTCTTTGTTAATAGTGTATTTAACCGTCCCCCGTATTTATCTATAGTTTTTATATTAAATTTCTACCGCTAAAATATTGATTTCCACATAATTCATTTTCTTGGTTAATTCCTAACGTTATATTATATATAATTTTCATATTTTCAGTCTCTTATTTACGTGAATTCATCAATAAAAACACGTATTAATCCATAACTCGGCTGAAAAGTGGCCTTTTCCTTTTAAATTTTCTATTTAGATAGTGTAACTAACTGCCCTCCGTAATCCTTTACAGTTTTCTTGGTTAATTCCCGACGTTATATATATAATTTTCATATTTTCAGTCTCTTATTTACGTGAATTCAACAAAAAAAACAGGTATTCATCTATAACTCGGCTGAAAAGTGGCCTTTTACTTTTAAATTTTCTATTTTACTAGTGCAACTAACTACTACCCGTAATCCTATATAGTTTTCTTGGTTAATTCCTAACGTTATATTATATATAATTTTCATATTTTCAGTCCATTATTTACGTGAATTCATCAATAAAAACACGTATTCATCTATAACTCGGCTGAAAAGTGACCTTTTACTTTTAAATTTTCTATTTAAATAGTGCAATTAACTGCCCCCCGTAATCCTATACAGTTTTCTTGGTAAATTCCTAACGTTTTATATTTAATTTTCATATTTTCAATCTCTTATTTACGTGATTTCATCAATAAAAACACGTATTCATCTATAACTCGGCTGAAAAGTGGTCTTTTACTTTTAAATTTTCTATTTTACTAGTGCAACTAACTGCCCCCCGTAATTCTATATAGTTTTCTTGGTTAATTCCTAACGTTATATAATATATAATTTTCATATTTTCAGTCCATTATTTACGTGAATTCATCAATAAAAACACGTATTCATCTATAACTCGGCTGAAAAGTGACCTTTTACTTTTAAATTTTCTATTTAAATAGTGCAAATAAATGCCCCTCGTAATCCTATACAGTTTTCTTGGTAAATTCCTAACGTTTTATATTTAATTTTCATATTTTCAGTCTCTTATTTACGTGATTTCATCAATAAAAACACGTATTCATCTATAACTCGGCTGAAAAGTGGTCTTTTCCTTTTAAATTTTCTATTTAAATAGTGTAACTAACTGCCATCCGTAATCCTCTACAGTTTTCTTGGTTAATTCCTGACGTTATATATATAATTTTTATATTTTCAGTCTCTTTTTTACGTGAATTCATCAATAAAAACACGTATTCACCTATAACTCGGCTGAAAAGTGGCCTTTTAGTTTTAAATTTTCTATTTTACTAGTGCAACTAACTGCCTCTCGTAATCCTATATAGTTTTCTTGGTTAATTCCTAACGTTATATTAACTATAATTTTCATATTTTCAGTCCATTATTTACTTGAATTCATCAATAAAAACACGTATTCATCTATAACTCGGCTGAAAAGTGGCCTTTTACTTTTAAATTTTCTATTTAAATAGTGCAAATAACTGCCCCCCGTAGTCCTATACAGTTTTCTTGGTAAATTCCTAACATTTTATATTTAATTTTCATATGTTCAGTCCCCTATTTACGTGATTTCATCAATAAAAACACGTATTCATCTATAACTCGGCTGAAATGTGGTCTTTTTCTTTTAAATTTTCTATTAAAATAGTGTAACTAACTGCCCTCCGTAATTCTATACAGTTTTCTTGGTTAATTCCTAACATTTTATATTTAATTTTCATATTTTCAGTCTCTTATTTACGTGAATTCATCAATAAAAACACGTATTCATCTATAACTCGGCTGAAACGTGGCCTTTTCCGTTTAAATTTTCTTTGTTAATAGTGTATTTAACCGCCCCCCGTATTTATCTATAGTTTTTATGTTAAATTTCTACCGCTAAAATATTGATTTCCACATAATTCATTTTCCCATAATCGTAATTTCCTGAAATTTATAAAATTTCTCAAATCTTCATTTCTTTTGCTCTTTTTGCTTTTATTATGTCCGTCTTGTGTAGAAACTACCATCTGCACTCTTATTTGCTTTATAAAACATACAGAACTGAACAAAATCACTATTTACCTAAACCGAGGTATAGTGATCAATCAATACAATCACATAAATTCAACTATAAATTCGCTAATAACTTTTCTAAAAATTGGTATATTTCGTTCAAATCTTCTTTGAATTTCGTAGTTAATTGCTCCCCACATTTCCTTTTAGTTTTCTCAGTAAATTCGTAACGTTATATATTTAATTTTCATATTTTCAGTCTATTTCTTACTTAAATTCATCAATAAAAACACGTATTCATCTATAGCACGGCTTAAAATTGGCCTTTTCCATTTAAATTTTCTATTAATATAGTGTAACTAATTGCCCCCCGTAATACTATATAGTTTTCTTGGTAAGTTCCTAACGTTATATTATAATTTTCATATTTTCAGTCTCTTATTTACGTGAATTCATCAATAAAAACACGTATTCATCTATAACTCGGCTGAAAAGTGGCCTTTTCCGTTTAAATTTTTTTGTTAATAGTGTATTTAACCGCCCCCCGTATTTATCTATAGTTTTTATATTAAATTTCTACCGCTAAAATATCAATTTTCACATAATTCGTTTTCCCATAATCGTAATTTCTTCAAATCTTCATTTCTTTCGCTCTTTTTGCTTTTATTAAGTCCTTCTAGTGTAAAAAAAAACCATCTGCACTCTTATTTGCTTTATAAAACATACAGAACTGGAAAAAAACACTATTTACCTAAACCGAGGTATAGTGGTCAATCAATACAATCACATAAATTCAACTATAAATTCGCTAATAACTTTTCTAAAAATTGGTATATTTCGTTCAAATCTTCTTTGAATTTCGTAGTTAATTGCTCTTCACATTTCCTTATAGTTTTCTCAGTAAATTCGTAACGTTATATATTTAATTTTCATATTTTCAGTCTATTTCTTACTTAAATTCATCAATAAAAAACGTATTCATCTATAGCACGGCTGAAAATTGGCCTTTTCCATTTAAATTTTCTATTTATATAGTGTAACTAATTGCCCCCCGTAATATTATATAGTTTTCTTGGTAAGTTCCTAACGTTATATTATAATTTTCATATTTTCAGTCTCTTATTTACGTGAATTCATCAATAAAAACACGTATTCATCTATAACTCGGCTGAAAAGTGGCCTTTTCCGTTTAAATTTTTTTGTTAATAGTGTATTTAACCGCCCCCCGTATTTATCTATAGTTTTTATATTAAATTTCTACCGCTAAAATATCAATTTTCACATAATTCGTTTTCCCATAATCGTAATTTCTTAAAATCTTCATTTCTTTCGCTCTTTTTGCTTTTATTAAGTCCTTCTAGTGTAAAAAAAAAAAACCATCTGCACTCTTATTTGCTTTATAAAACATACAGAACGGAAAAAAAACACTATTTACCTAAACCGAGGTATAGTGGTCAATCAATACTTTACTATTACTTACTTATCGTCACGCACATTCCCTAACGGGGTAGCCAGAGAGAACAGATCGCCAAGTGTCACGATCCTTACATACCTCTTTCGCTTCTTTCAGGTTCATTAACTTCTTCATACATGCACGTCTAGGTATCCGAGTACTTTTGACCCTCCCCTCTTCGAGCAATTTGCTCACATGGTCTTCGAAAGTTAGTCTCGGTCTACCTCGACACCTTTTAATATTTACTTTCGCTCTATATATTTTCTTCACCATTCGGTCTTCACTCATTCGTTCAACGTGCCCGAACCATTGGAGTACGCCCCTATCAATTTTTGTGATAAGGTCATCTTTCAATCCTGCCATATTGCGAATCTCTTCGTTTCGCTTTCGGTCGGCTATGGTAACGCCACACATTTTACGAAGAGATCGCATCTCCACTGCATTCAACTTGCTTTTATGCTTCTTCTGGCATACCCAGGTTTCGCTGCCATATAACAAAGTCAGTACCAAAACTGCGTTATGTATTGCAAGGCGTGCACTCTTCACCACGCCTTGCCTTTTGACTAATGCCTTCAGGGCACCATTGACTTTGTTTCCGGCAGCGACACGCCTATCCACATCTAAATCACATCTTCCATCCCGACTGAAAGCACTCCCCAAGTATACAATTTCATTTACCTGTTCTAGACATTCCTGATTTACCCATATTTCACATTTCGTTCTCTCTTCGTCCTTTTCAAATACCAGAACCTTAGTTTTATTAGCATTCAAACGGAGACCTTTAATTTCACATTCCTCTTTCATACACGTGACTAATGCCTGCAGTTCTGCTTTTGATGGTGCAATAAGCACTGCATCATCAGCATACAGCAGACAATTAACTTTTATGTCACCCAATTTCACACCCAAACAGCTATCTTTCAGCTTCTGTAAACAGCTGTCGAGATACAGTATGAACAGCCAGGAAGACATGACACAACCCTGTTTTACGCCCGCTTGGACGCTAAACATGGGTGACAGGTCATGCCCTACCCGCACACAGGCTTTACAGTCATAGTAAAGTGACTGCACAGCCCTTAGCAATCGACCATCCACACCATATCCCTGCAACAGTTCCCACATTTTCTTCCTTATAACCTTATCAAATGCTTTCTCCAGATCCACAAAAGCACAGAAAATCCTCTGGTTAACACTCAGAAGCTTCTCCGTGATCATGCGGAGAGAAAACATTTGATCCGTGCATCCTCTTCCAGGTCTAAATCCGCATTGTGCCTCCCATAAGAATCTTTCCGATTTCTCTTGCATCCTGCGTGTCAAAATCTTCGAATAAACTTTACTTGCTAAACTGGTCAAGCTGATCGCCCGATAGCTCCCGCAGTCAAAATGTGAACCTTTACCTTTATATAAAGGCACAATGACCGCGGATCGCCAATCATCCGGGACATCTCCCGTCCGCCAGCACAAATTGCACAGCAGATGAAAGCTGTCCCAGACGCGAGGCCCACCGTACTTGACCATTTCAGCAGTAACTCTGTCTAGTCCCGCAGCCTTACCACATTTCAAACTTCGAATCGCACGTTCAATCTCTTTCATGCTGATGACCTCAGTGTCATCGAGGTCCGTGTCTGGCGTGTCAGTCACGGCGTCACCCCCGGATCCTTCACTGAGATCATGACACGCATACAATTCTCTATAAAATTCACTCCATCGCTGCATGACGTCCGATTTTTCCGAGAGGACGTCATTGGTTCTCGAAAGCACTTTGTTCATTCTTAAAGCTGTCGCACCACTCCGGGACCTTCCAACCTCTTTCCAGAAGAGTTTGGAGTTTTCCCTAAAGTTGTGCGACAACCTCTCGTCCGCTTCTATTCTACACCTTTCACGTACTTCCTCAATCAATGTTTTCGCATGAACTTTCTGCAGCTTATATCTTTCTTTCATCTTCTCTCTCATATGCTCATCGTTACTAGAGGTTAAGTAGTCTAACCATGCTTTTTTCTTCTTTTTTACAGCTTCTTTCACTTCGTCATTCCACCATGCATCTCTTCTTCTACTACTACCTCTTTTTGTCTTACCACATACTTCTTCCGCTGCACTTACCATTCTTTCCCTAAGGTTCTGCCATGTTCTCTCCACACATTCTTTCCTGCCATCGATGGTGTCAAGCTTTTCGGCTACCCTCGTGTGATATTTGTCCCTAGTATCCGCTTCCTGAAGCTTCCAGCTTCGGATGCGACAGACCGACTGTGGTTCTGTTACTGCCGTCCGGTGGCGCCAACCCGCGAACAAACCCCTAAATCTAGTAATTACTAGATAATGATCCGTTCCCAGGTCAGCACCCCTGAACACTCGTGTATCCATCACCTGTTTTCGCAGTCGGTCATCCACCAGGAACAAATCAATCATACTTCTCTCATTCTTTCTTTCTCTAGTGTACATATGGATCTTCCTGTGATTAAACATAGTGTTTGTTACAAGAAGACCCTTTTCCTTGCATACAGCCAGTATAAGCTTGCCAGCATCATTAACCCTTTTATCTCCAAACTTTCCAAGCACCGACTCGTATCCTGGTCGAGCGATGCCTACCCATCCATTCAAATCACCACATACAACAGTTCTTTCGTTTCCCTTAACCAAATCAATACAAATCAATCAATCAATACAATCACATAAATTCAACTATAAATTCAAGTCAATCAATACAATCACATAAATTCAACTATAAATTCGCTAATAACTTTTCTAAAAATTGGTATATTTCGTTCATATCTTCTTTAAATTGCGTAATTAATTGCTCCCCACTTTTCCTTATAGTTTTATCAGTAAATTCGAAACGTTATATATTTAATTTGCTCTTTTCATTTCATTTCATTGCTAATTCATTATATTGCATTTCATTGCTCTTCTTACTTCCTTATAGTTTTCTCATTAAATTCGTAACGTTATATATTTAATTTTCATATTTTCAGTCTCTTATTTACGTGAATTATCAATAAAAACACGTATTCATCTATAACTCGGCGGAAAAGTGGTCTTTTCCTTTTAAATTTTCTATTTAAATAGTGTAACTAACTGCCCATCGTAATCCTATACAGTTTTCTTGGTTAATTCCTAACATTATATATATAATTTTCATATTTTCATTCTCTTATTTACGTGAATTCATCAATAAAAACACGTATTCATCTATAACTCGGCTGAAAAGTGGTCTTTTCCTTTTAAATTTTCTATTTAAATAGTGTAACTAACTGCCCTCCGTAATTCTATACAGTTTTCTTGGTAAATTCCTAACGTTTTATATTTAATTTTCATATTTTCAGTCTCTTATTTACGTGAATTCATCAATAAAAACACGTATTCATCTATAACTCGTCTGAAACGTGGCCTTTTGCGTTTAAATTTTCTTTGTTAATAGTGTATTTAACCGCCCCCCGTATTTATCTATAGTTTTTATATTAAATTTCTACCGCTAAAATATTGATTTCCACATAATTCATTTTCCCATAATCGTAATTTCCTAAAATTTATAAAATTTCTCAAATCTTCATTTCTTTTGCTCTTTTTGCTTTTATTAGGTCCGTCTTGTGTAGAAACTACCATCTGCACTCTTATTTGCTTTATAAAACATACAGAACTGAACAAAATGACTATTTACCTAAACCGAGGTATAGTGATCAATCAATACAATCACATAAATTCAACTGTAAATTCGCTAATAACTTTTTTAAAAATTGGTATATTTCGTTCAAATCTTCTTCGAATTTCGTAGTTAATTGCTCCCCACATTTCCTTTTAGTTTTCTCAGTAAATTCGTAACGTTATATATTTAATTTTCATATTTTCAGTCTATTTCTTACTTAAATTCATCAATAAAAACACGTATTCATCTATAGCACGGCTTAAAATTGGCCTTTTCCATTTAAATTTTCTATTAATATAGTGTAACTCATTGCCCCCCGTAATACAATATAGTTTTTTGGTAAGTTCCTAACGTTATATTATAATTTTCATATTTTCAGTCTCTTGTTTACGTGAATTCATCAATAAAAACACGTATTCATCTATAACTCGGCTGAAAAGTGGTCTTTTCCGTTTAAATTTTTTTGTTCATAGTGTATTAAACCGCCCCCCGTAATTATCTATAGTTTTTATATTAAATTTCTACCGCTAAATTATTGATTTCCACATAATTCTTTTTCCCATAATCGTAATTTCCTAAAATCGATATCAATAAAATCACGTATTCATCTATTGCACGGCTGAAAATAGGCCTTTTCCTTTTTAATTTTCTATTTAAATAGTGTAACTAATTGCCCCCCGTAATCCTATATAGTTTTTTTGGTTAATTCCTAACGTTATATTATATATAATTTTCATATTTTCAGTCTCTTATTTACGTGAATTCATCAATAAAAACACGTATTCATCTATAACTCGGCTTAAAAGTGGTCTTTTCCTTTTAAATTTTCTATTTAAATAGTGTAACTAACTGTCCTCCGTAATCCTATACAGTTTTCTTGGTTAATTCCTAACGTTTTATATTTAATTTTCATATTTTCAGTCTCTTATTTACGTGAATTCATCAATAAAAACATGTATTCATCTATAACTCGGCTGAAAAGTGACCTTTTCCGTTTAAATTTTCTTTGTTAATAGTGTACTTAACCGCCCCCCGTATGCATCTATAGTTTTTATAATTAATTTCTACCGCTAAAATATTGATTTCCACATAATTCGTTTTCCCATATTCGTAATTTCCTAAAATTTATAAAATTTCTCAAATCTTCATTTCTTTCGCTCTTTTTGCTTTTATTAGGTCCGTCTTGTGTAGAAACTACCACCTGCACTCTTATTTGCTTTATAAAACATACAGAACTGAACAAAATGACTATTTACCTAAACCGAGGTATAGTGATCAATCAATACAATCACGTAAATACAACTATAAATTCGCTAATAACTTTTCTAAAAATTGGTATATTTCGTTCAAATCTTGTTTGAATTTCGTAGTTAATTGCTCCCCACATTTCCTTTTAGTTTTCTTGGTAAGTTCCTAACGTTGTATTATAATTTTCATATTTTCAGTCTCTTATTTACGTGAATTCATCAATAAAAACACGTATTCATCTATAACTCGGCTGAAAAGTGGCCTTTTCCGTTTAAATTTTCTTTGTTAATAGTGTATTTAACCGCCTCCCGTATTTATCTATAGTTTTTATATTAAATTTCTACCGCTAAAATATCGATTTCATCATAATTCGTTTTCCCATAATCGTAATTTCCTAAAATTTATAAAATTTTTCAAATCTTCATTTCTTTCGCTCTTTTTGTTTTTATTAAGTCCTTCTAGTGTAAAAAAAACCATCTGCACTCTTATTTGCTTTATAAAACATACAGAACTGGAAAAAACTCTATTTACCTAAACCGAGGTATAGTGGTCAATCAATACAATCACATAAATTCAACTATAAATTCGCTAATAACTTTTCTAAAAATTGGTATATTTCGTTCAAATCTTCTTTGAATTTCGTAGTTAATTGCTCTTCACATTTCCTTATAGTTTTCTCAGTAAATTCGTAACGTTATATATTTAATTTTCATATTTTCATTCTATTTCTTACTTAAATTCATCAATAAAAACACGTATTCATCTATAGCACGGCTGAAAATTGGCCTTTTCCATTTAAATTTTCTATTTATATAGTGTAACTAATTGCCCCCCGTAATATTATATAGTTTTCTTAGTAAGTTCCTAACGTTATATTATATATTTAATATTTTCAGTCTCTTATTTACGTGAATTCATCAATAAAAACACGTATTCATCTATAACTCGGCTGAAAAGTGGCCTTTTCCGTTTAAATTTTTTTGTTAATAGTGTATTTAACCGCCCCCCGTATTTATCTATAGTTTTTATATTAAATTTCTACCGCTAAAATATCAATTTTCACATAATTCGTTTTCCCATAATCGTAATTTCCTAAAATTTTAAAAATTTTTCAAATCTTCATTTCTTTCGCTCTTTTTGCTTTTATTAAGTCCTTCTAGTGTAAAAAAAAAAACCATCTGCACTCTTATTTGCTTTATTAAACATACAGAACTGAAAAAAAAAACTATTTACCTAAACCGAGGTATAGTGGTCAATCAATTCAATCACATAAATTCAACTATAAATTCGCTAATAACTTTTCTAAAAATTGGTATATTTCGTTCAAATCTTCTTTAAATTGCGTAATTATTTGCTCCCCACATTTCCTTATAGTTTTATCAGTAAATTCGAAACGTTATATATTTAATTTGCTCTTTTCATTTCATTTCATTGCTTATTCATTATATTGCATTTCATTGCTCTTCTTACTTCCTTATAGTTTTCTCATTAAATTCGTAACGTTATATATTTAATTTTCATATTTTCAGTCTCTTATTTACGTGAATTCATCAATAAAAACACGTATTCATCTATAACTCGGCGGAAAAGTGGTCTCTTCCTTTTAAATTTTCTATTTAAATAGTGTAACTAACTGCCCACCGTAATCCTATACAGTTTTCTTGGTTAATTCCTAACATTATATATATATAATTTTCATATTTTAATTCTCTTATTTACATGAATTCATCAATAAAAACACGTATTCATCTATAACTTGGCTGAAAAGTGGCCTTTTCCGTTTAAATTTTTTTTTGTCAATAGTGTATTTAACCGCCCCCCGTAATTATCTATAGTTTTTATAATTAATTTCTACCGCTAAAATATTGATTTCCACATAATTCGTTTTCCCATAATCGTAATTTCCTAAAATTTATAAAATTTCTCAAATCTTCATTTCTTTCGCTCTTTTTGCTTTTATTAGGTCCGTCTTGTGTAGAAACTACCATCTGCACTCTTATTTGCTTTATAAAACATACAGAACTGAACAAAATGACTATTTACCTAAACCGAGGTATAGTGATCAATCAATACAATCACATAAATTCAACTATAAATTCGCTAATAACTTTTCTAAAAATTGGTATATTTCGTTCAAATCTTCTTTGAATTTCGTAGTTAATTGCTCTCCACATTTCCTTTTAGTTTTCTCAGTAAATTCGTAACGTTATATATTTAATTTTCATATTTTCAGTCTATTTCTTACTTAAATTCATCAATAAAAACACGTATTCATCTATAGCACGGCTTAAAATTGGCCTTTTCCATTTAAATTTTCTATTAATATAGTGTAACTAATTGCCCCCCGTAATTCAATATAGTTTTCTTGGTAAGTTCCTAACGTTATATTATAATTTTCATATTTTCAGTCTCTTATTTACGTGAATTCATCAATAAAAACACGTATTCGTCTATAACTCGGCTGAAAAGTGGCCTTTTCCTTTTAAATTTTCTTTGTTAATAGTGTATTTAACCACCTCCCGTATTTATCTATAGTTTTTATATTAAATTTCTACCGCTAAAATATCGATTTCATCATAAATCGTTTTCCCATAATCGTAATTTCCTAAAATTTATAAAATTTTTCAAATCTTCATTTCTTTCGCTCTTTTTGTTTCTATTAAGTCCTTCTAGTGTAAAAAAAACCATCTGCACTCTTATTTGCTTTATAAAACATACAGAACTGGAAAAAAACACTATTTACCTAAACCGAGGTATAGTGGTCAATCAATACAAGCACATAAATTCAACTATAAATTCGCTAATAACTTTTCTAAAAATTGGTATATTTCATTCAAATCTACTTTGAATTTCGTAGTTAATTGCTCTTCACATTTCCTTATAGTTTTCTCAGTAAATTCGTAACGTTATATATTTAATTTTCATATTTTCAGTCTATTTCTTACTTAAATTCATCAATAAAAACACGTATTCATCTAAAGCACGGCTGAAAATTGGCCTTTTCCATTTGAGTTTTCTATTTATATAGTGTAACTAATTGCCCCCCGTAATATTATATAGTTTTCTTGGTAAGTTCCTAACGTTATATTATAATTTTCATATTTTCAGTCTCTTATTTACGTGAATTCATCAATAAAAACACGTATTCATCTATAACTCGGCTGAAAAGTGGCCTTTTCCGTTTAAATTTTTTTGTTAATAGTGTATTTAACCGCCCCCCATATTTATCTATAGTTTTTATATTAAATTTCTACCGCTAAAATATCAATTTACACATAATTCGTTTTCCCATAATCGTAATTTCCTAAAATTTTTAAAATTTTTCAAATCTTCATTTCTTTCGCTCTTTTTGCTTTTATTAAGTCCTTCTAGTGTAAAAAAAAAACATCTGCACTCTTATTTGCTTTATAAAACATACAGAACTGAAAAAAAAAAACACTATTTACCTAAACCGAGGTATAGTGGTCAATCAATACAATCACATAAATTCAACTATAAGTTCGCTAATAACTTTTCTAAAAATTGGTATATTTCGATCAAATCTTCTTTAAATTGCGTAATTAATTGCTCCCCACATTTCCTTATAAATTTATCAGTAAATTCGAAACGTTATATATTTAATTTGCTCTTTTCATTTCATTTCATTGCTTATTCATTATATTGCATTTCATTGCTCTTCTTACTTCCTTACAGTTTTCTCATTAAATTCGTAACGTTATATATTTAATTTTCATATTTTCAGTCTCTTATTTACGTGAATTCATCAATAAAAACACGTATTCATCTATAACTCGGCGGAAAATTGGTCTTTTCCTTTTAAATTTTCTATTTAAATAGTGTAACTAACTGCCCACCGTAATCCTATACAGTTTTCTTGGTTAATTCCTAACATTATATATATAATTTTCATATTTTCATTCTCTTATTTACGTGAATTCATCAATAAAATCACGTATTCATCTATAACTTGGCTGAAAAGTGGCCTTTTCCGTTTAAATTTTTTTTGTTAATACTGTATTTCACCGCCCCCCGTAATCATCTATAGTTTTTATATTAAATTCCTACCGCTTAAATATTGATTTCCACATAATTCCTTTTCCCATAATCGTAATTTCCTAAAATAAATATCAATAAAATCACGTATTCATCTATTGCACGGCTTAAAATTGGCCTTTTCCATTTAAATTTTCTATTAATATGGTGTAACTAATTGCCCCCCGTAATTCTATATAGTTTTCTTGGTAAGTTCCTAACGTTATATTATAATTTTCATATTTTCAGTCTCTTATTTACGTGAATTCATCAATAAAAACACGTATTCGTCTATAACTCGGCTGAAAAGTGGCCTTTTCCGTTTAAATTTTCTTTTTTTATAGTGTATTTAACCACCTCCCGTATTTTTCTATAGTTTTTATATTAAATTTCCACCGCTAAAATATCGATTTCATCATAATTCGTTTTCCCATAATCGTAATTTCCTAAAATTTATAAAA
Organism: Parnassius smintheus behrii; assembly: GCA_036936625.1. Classification (NCBI taxonomy): domain Eukaryota; kingdom Metazoa; phylum Arthropoda; class Insecta; order Lepidoptera; family Papilionidae; genus Parnassius; species Parnassius smintheus. The sequence goes on from JAUPFT010000027.1 coordinate 34,190,556, forward strand.
TTTTTCAAATCTTCATTTCTTTCGCTCTTTTTGTTTTTATTAAGTCCTTCTAGTGTAAAAAAAACCATCTGCACTCTTATTTGCTTTATAAAACATACAGAACTGGAAAAAAACACTATTTACCTAAACCGAGGTATAGTGGTCAATCAATACAATCACATAAATTCAACTATAAATTCGCTAATAACTTTTCTAAAAATTGGTATATTTCGTTCAAATCTTCTTTGAATTTCGTAGTTAATTGCTCTTCACATTTCCTTATAGTTTTCTCAGTAAATTCGTAACGTTATATATTTAATTTTCATATTTTCAGTCTATTTCTTACTTAAATTCATCAATAAAAACACGTATTCATCTATAGCACGGCTGAAAATTGGCCTTTTCCATTTGAATTTTCTATTTATATAGTGTAACTAATTGCCCCCCATAATATTATATAGTTTTCTTGGTAAGTTCCTAACGTTATATTATAATTTTCATATTTTCAGTCTCTTATTTACGTGAATTCATCAATAAAAACACGTATTCATCTATAACTCGGCTGAAAAGTGGCCTTTTCCGTTTAAATTTTCTTTGTTAATAGTGTATTTAACCGCCCCCCGTATTTATCTATAGTTTTTATATGAAATTTCTACCGCTAAAATATCAATTTCCACATAATTCGTTTTCCCATAATCGTAATTTCCTAAAATTTTTAAAATTTTTCAAATCTTCATTTCTTTCGCTCTTTTTGCTTTTATTAAGTCCTTCTAGAGTAAAAGAAAAAAAAACCATCTGCACTCTTATTTGCTTTATAAAACATACAGAACTGAAAAAAAACACTATTTACCTAAACCGAGGTATAGTGGTCAATCAATACAATCACATAAATTCAACTATAAATTCGCTAATAACTTTTCTAAAAATTGGTATATTTCATTCAAATCTTCTTTGAATTTCGTAGTTAATTGCTCTACACATTTCCTTATAGTTTTCTCAGTAAATTCGTAACGTTATATATTTAATTTTCATATTTTCAATCTATTTCTTACTTAAATTCATCAATAAAAACACGTATTCATCTATAGCACGGCTGAAAATTGGCCTTTTCCATTTGAATTTTCTATTTATATAGTGTAACTAATTGCCCCCCGTAATATTATATAGTTTTCTTGGTAAGTTCCTAACGTTATATTATAATTTTCATATTTTCAGTCTCTTATTTACGTGAATTCATAAATAAAAACACGTATTCATCTATAACTCGGCGGAAAAGTGGTCTCTTCCTTTTAAATTTTCTATTTAAATAGTGTAACTAACTGCCCACCGTAATCCTATACAGTTTTCTTGGTTAATTCCTAACATTATATATATAATTTTCATATTTTCATTCTCTTATTTACATGAATTCATCAATAAAAACACGTATTCATCTATAACTTGGCTGAAAAGTGGCCTTTTCCGTTTAAATTTTTTTGTTAATAGTGTATTTAACCGCCCCCCGTAATTATCTATAGTTTTTATAATTAATTTCTACTGCTAAAATATTGATTTCCACATAATTCGTTTTCCCATAATCGTAATTTCCTAAAATTTATAAAATTTCTCAAATCTTCATTTCTTTCGCTCTTTTTGCTTTTATTAGGTCCGTCTTGTGTAGAAACTACAGAACTGAACAAAATGACTATTTACCTAAACCGAGGTATAGTGATCAATCAATACAATCACATAAATTCAACTATAAATTCGCTAATAACTTTTCTAAAAATTGGTATATTTCGTTCAAATCTTCTTTGAATTTCGTAGTTAATTGCTCATCACATTTCCTTTTAGTTTTCTCAGTAAATTCGTAACGTTATATATTTAATTTTCATATTTTCAGTCTATTTCTTACTTAAATTCATCAATAAAAACACGTATTCATCTATAGCACGGCTGAAAATTGGCCTTTTCCATTTAAATTTTCTATTAATATAGTGTAACTAATTGCCCCCCGTAATTCTATATAGTTTTCTTGGTAAGTTCCTAACGTTATATTATAATTTTCATATTTTCAGTCTCTTATTTACGTGAATTCATCAATAAAAACACGTATTCGTCTATAACTCGGCTGAAAAGTGGCCTTTTCCGTTTAAATTTTCTTGTTAATAGTGTATTTCACCACCTCCCGCATTTATCTATAGTTTTTATATTAAATTTCTACCGCTAAAATATCGATTTCATCATAATTCGTTTTCCCATAATCGTAATTTCCTAAAATTTATAAAATTTTTCAAATCTTCATTTCTTTCGCTCTTTTTGTTTTTATTAAGTCCTTCTAGTGTAAAAAAAAACCATCTGCACTCTTATTTGCTTTATAGAACATACAGAACTGGAAAAAAACACTATTTACCTAAACCGAGGTATAGTGGTCAATCAATACAATCACATAAATTCAACTATAAATTCGCTAATAACTTTTCTAAAAATTGGTATATTTCATTCAAATCTTCTTTGAATTTCGTAGTTAATTGCTCTTCACATTTCCTTATAGTTTTCTCAGTAAATTCGTAACGTTATATATTTAATTTTCATATTTTCAGTCTATTTCTTACTTAAATTCATCAATAAAAACACGTATTCATCTATAGCACGGCTGAAAATTGGCCTTTTCCATTTGAGTTTTCTATTTATATAGTGTAACTAATTGCCCCCCGTAATATTATATAGTTTTCTTGGTAAGTTCCTAACGTTATATTATAATTTTCATATTTTCAGTCTCTTATTTACGTGAATTCATCAATAAAAACACGTATTCATCTATAACTCGGCTGAAAAGTGGCCTTTTCCGTTTAAATTTTTTTGTTAATAGTGTATTTAACCGCCCCCCGTATTTATCTATAGTTTTTATATTAAATTTCTACCGCTAAAATATCAATTTACACATAATTCGTTTACCCATAATCGTAATTTCCTAAAATTTTTAAAATTTTTCAAATCTTCATTTCTTTCGCTCTTTTTGCTTTTATTAAGTCCTTCTAGTGTAAAAAAAAAACATCTGCACTCTTATTTGCTTTATAAAACATACAGAACTGAAAAAAAAACACTATTTACCTAAACCGAGGTATAGTGGTCAATCAATACAATCACATAAATTCAACTATAAATTCGCTAATAACTTTTCTAAAAATTGGTATATTTCGTTCAAATCTTCTTTAAATTGCGTAATTAATTGCTCCCCACATTTCCTTATAAATTTATCAGTAAATTCGAAACGTTATATATTTAATTTGCTCTTTTCATTTCATTTCATTGCTTATTCATTATATTGCATTTCATTGCTCTTCTTACTTCCTTATAGTTTTCTCATTAAATTCGTAACATTATATATTTAATTTTCATATTTTCAGTCTCTTATTTACGTGAATTCATCAATAAAAACACGTATTCATCTATAACTCGGCGGAAAATTGGTCTTTTCCTTTTAAATTTTCTATTTAAATAGTGTAACTAACTGCCCACCGTAATCCTATACAGTTTTCTTGGTTAATTCCTAACATTATATATATAATTTTCATATTTTCATTCTCTTATTTACGTGAATTCATCAATAAAATCACGTATTCATCTATAACTTGGCTGAAAAGTGGCCTTTTCCGTTTAAATTTTTTTTGTTAATACTGTATTTAACCGCCCCCCGTAATTATCTATAGTTTTTATATTAAATTTCTACCGCTTAAATATTGATTTCCACATAATTCCTTTTCCCATAATCGTAATTTCCTAAAATAAATATCAATAAAATCACGTATTCATCTATTGCACGGCTGAAAATAGGCCTTTTCCTTTTAAATTTTCTATTTAAATAGTGTAACTAATTGCCCCCCGTAATCCTATATAGTTTTCTCGGTTAATTCCTAACGTTATATTATATATAATTTTCATATTTTCAGTCACTTATTTACGTGAATTCATCAAAAAAACACGTATTCATCTATAACTCGGCTGAAAAGTGGTCTTTTCCTTTTAAATTTTCTATTTAAATAGTGTAACTAACTGCCCTCCGTAATCCTCTACAGTTTTCTTAGTTAATTCCTAACGTTATATTATATATAATTTTCATATTTTCAGTCTCTTATTTACGTGAATTCATCAATAAAAACACGTATTTATCTATAACTCGGCTTAAAAGTGGTCTTTTCCTTTTAAATTTTCTATTTAAATAGTGTAATTAACTGTCCTCCGTAATCCTATACAGTTTTCTTGCTTAATTCCTAACGTTTTATATATAATTTTCATATTTTCAGTCTCTTATTTACGTGAATTCATCAATAAAAACACGTATTCATCTATAACTCGGCTGAAAAGTGGCCTTTTCCGTTTAAATTTTCTTTGTTAATAGTGTATTTAACGGCCCCCCGTATTTATCTATTATTTTTATAATAAATTTTTACCGCTAAAATATTGATTTCCACATAATTCGTTTTCCCATAATCGTAATTTCCTAAAATTTTTTAATCTTCATTTCTTTCGCTCTTTTTGCTTTTATTAGGTCTGTCTAGTGTAGAAACTACCATCTGCACTCTTATTTGCTTTATAAAACATACAGAACTGGAAAAAATCACTATTCACCTAAACCGAGGTATAGTGGCCAATCAATAAAATCACATAAATTCAACTATAAATTCGCTAATAACTTTTCTAAAAATTGGTATATTTCGTTCAAAACTTCTTTGAATTTCGTAGTTAATTGCTCCCCACATTTCCTTTTAGTTTTCTCAGTAAATTCGAAACGTTATATATTTAATTTTCATATTTTCAGTCTATTTCTTACTTAAATTCATCAATAAAAACACGTATTCATCTATAGCACGGCTTAAAATTGGCCTTTTCCATTTAAATTTTCTATTAATATAGTGTAACTAATTGCCCCCCGTAATTCTATATAGTTTTCTTGGTAAGTTCCTAACGTTATATTATAATTTTCATATTTTGAGTCTCTTATTTGCGTGAATTCATCAATAAAAACACGTATTCGTCTATAACTCGGCTGAAAAGTGGCCTTTTCCGTTTAAATTTTCTTTGTTTATAGTGTATTTAACCACCTCCCGTATTTTTCTATAGTTTTTATATTAAATTTCTACCGCTAAAATATCGATTTCATCATAATTCCTTTTCCCATAATCGTAATTTCCTAAAATTTATAAAATTTTTCAAATCTTCATTTCTTATATAATTTTCATATTTTCAGTCTCTTATTTACGTGAATTCATCAATAAAAACACGTATTCATCTATAACTTGGCTGAAAAGTGGCCTTTTCCGTTTAAATTTTTTTGTTAATAGTGTATTTAACCGCCCCCCGTAATTATCTATAGTTTTTAGATTAAATTTCTACCGCTTAAATATTGATTTCCACATAATTCGTTTTCCCATAATCGTAATTTCCTAAAATCAATATCAATAAAATCACGTATTCATCTATTGCACGGCTGAAAATAGGCCTTTTCCTTTTAAATTTTCTATTTAAATAGTGTAACTAATTGCCCCCCGTAATCCTATATAGTTTTCTTGGTTAATTCCTAACGTTATATTATATATAATTTTCATATTTTCAGTCACTTATTTACGTGAATTCATCAAAAAAACACGTATTCATCTATAACTCGGCTGAAAAGTGGTCTTTTCCTTTTAAATTTTCTATTTAAATAGTGTAACTAACTGCCCTCCGTAATCCTCTACAGTTTTCTTAGTTAATTCCTAACGTTATATTATATATAATTTTCATATTTTCAGTCTCTTATTTACGTGAATTCATCAATAAAAACACGTATTTATCTATAACTCGGCTTAAAAGTGGTCTTTTCCTTTTAAATTTTCTATTTAAATAGTGTAATTAACTGTCCTCCGTAATCCTATACAGTTTTCTTGGTTAATTCCTAACGTTTTATATTTAATTTTCATATTTTCAATCTCTTATTTACGTGAATTCATCAATAAAAACACGTATTCATCTATAACTCGGCTGAAAAGTGACCTTTTCCGTTTAAATTTTCTTTGTTAATAGTGTATTTAACCGCCCCCCGTATGTATCTATAGTTTTTATAATTAATTTCTACCGCTAAAATATTGATTTCCACATAATTCGTTTTCCCATAATCGTAATTTCCTAAAATTTATAAAATTTCTCAAATCTTCATTTCTTTCGCTCTTTTTGCTTTTATTAGGTCCGTCTTGTGTAGAAACTACCATCTGCACTCTTATTTGCTTTATAAAACATACAGAACTGAACAAAATGACTATTTACCTAAACCGAGGTATAGTGATCAATCAATACAATCACGTAAATTCAACTATAAATTCGCTAATAACTTTTCTAAAAATTGGTATATTTCGTTCAAATCTTCTTTGAATTTCGTAGTTAATTGCTCCCCACATTTCCTTTTAGTTTTCTCAGTAAATTCGTAACGTTATCTATTTAATTTTCATATTTTCAGTCTATTTCTTACTTAAATTCATCAATAAAAACACGTATTCATCTATAGCACGGCTTAAAATTGGCCTTTTCCATTTAAATTTTCTATTAATATAGTGTAACTAATTGCCCCCCGTAATATTATATAGTTTTCTTGGTAAGTTCCTAACGTTATATTATAATTTTCATATTTTCAGTCTCTTGTTTACGTGAATTCATCAATAAAAACACGTATTCATCTATAACTCGGCTGAAAAGTGGTCTTTTCCGTTTAAATTTTTTTGTTCATAGTGTATTAAACCGCCCCCCGTAATTATCTATAGTTTTTATATTAAATTTCTACCGCTAAATTATTGATTTCCACATAATTCTTTTTCCCATAATCGTAATTTCCTAAAATCGATATCAATAAAATCACGTATTTATCTATTGCACGGCTGAAAATAGGCCTTTTTCTTTTTAATTTTCTATTTAAATAGTGTAACTAATTGCCCCCCGTAATCCTATATAGTTTTTTTGGTTAATTCCTAACGTTATATTATATATAATTTTCATATTTTCAGTCTCTTATTTACGTGAATTCATCAATAAAAACACGTATTCATCTATAACTCGGCTTAAAAGTGGTCTTTTCCTTTTAAATTTTCTATTTAAATAGTGTAACTAACTGTCCTCCGTAATCCTCTACAGTTTTCTTAGTTAATTCCTAACGTTATATTATATATAATTTTCATATTGTCAGTCTCTTATTTACGTGAATTCATCAATAAAAACACGTATTTATCTATTATTTTTATAATAAATTTTTACCGCTAAAATATTGATTTCCACATAATTCGTTTTCCCATAATCGTAATTTCCTAAAATTTTTAAATCTTCATTTCTTTCGCTCTTTTTGCTTTTATTAGGTCTGTCTAGTGTAGAAACTACCACCTGCACTCTTATTTGCTTTATAAAACATACAGAACTGGAAAAAATCACTATTCACCTAAACCGAGGTATAGTGGTCAATCAATACAATCACATAAATTCAACTATAAATTCGCTAATAACTTTTCTAAAAATTGGTATATTTCGTTCAAATCTTTTTTAAATTGTGAAGTTAATTGCTCACCATATTTCCTTATAGTTTTTTTAGTAAATTCATAACATTATATATTTAATTTTCATATTTTCAATCTATTTCTTACTTAAATTCATCAATAAAAACACGTATTCATCTATAGCACGACTGAAAATTGGCCTTTTCTTTTCATATTTTCTATTTAGATAGTGTAACTAATTGCCCCCCGTAATGCTGTATAGTTTTCTTGGTTTATACCTAGCGTTATATTATATATAATTTTCATATTTTCAGTCTCTTATTTACGTGAATTCATCAATTAAAACACGTATTCATCTACAACTCAGCTGAAAAGTGGCCTTTTCCTTTTAAATTTTATATTTAAATAGTGCAACTAACTGCCCTCCGTAATCCTCTACAGTTTTCTTGGTTAATTCCTGACGTTATATATATAATTTTCATATTTTCAGTCTCTTTTTTACGTGAATTCATCAATAAAAACAGGTATTTATCCATAACTCGGCTGAAAAGTGGTCTCTTCCTTTTAAATTTTCTATTTACATAGTGAAACTAAATGCCCCCCGTAATCCTATACAGTTTTCTTGCTTAATTCCTAACGTTTTATATATAATTTTCATATTTTCAGTCTCTTATTTACGTGAATTCATCAATAAAAACACGTATTCATCTATAACTCGGCTGAAAAGTGGCCTTTTCCGTTTAAATTTTCTTTGTTAATAGTGTATTTAACGGCCCCCCGTATTTATCTATTATTTTTATAATAAATTTTTACCGCTAAAATATTGATTTCCACATAATTCGTTTTCCCATAATCGTAATTTCCTAAAATTTTTAAATCTTCATTTCTTTCGCTCTTTTTGCTTTTATTAGGTCTGTCTAGTGTAGAAACTACCATCTGCACTCTTATTTGCTTTATAAAACATACAGAACTGGAAAAAATCACTATTCACCTAAACCGAGGTATAGTGGTCAATCAATACAATCACATAAATTCAACTATAAATTCGCTAATAACTTTTCTAAAAATTGGTATATTTCGTTCAAATCTTCTTTGAATTTCGTAGTTAATTGCTCCCCACATTTCCTTTTAGTTTTCTCAGTAAATTCGTAACGTTATATATTTAATTTTCATATTTTCAGTCTATTTCTTACTTAAATTCATCAATAAAAACACGTATTCATCTATAGCACGGCTTAAAATTGGCCTTTTCCATTTAAATTTTCTATTAATATAGTGTAACTAATTGCCCCCCGTAATTCTATATAGTTTTCTTGGTAAGTTCCTAACGTTATATTATAATTTTCATATTTTCAGTCTCTTATTTACGTGAATTCATCAATAAAAACACGTATTCGTCTATAACTCGGCTGAAAAGTGGCCTTTTCCGTTTAAATTTTCTTTGTTTATAGTGTATTTAACCACCTCCCGTATTTTTCTATAGTTTTTATATTAAATTTCTACCGCTAAAATATCGATTTCATCATAATTCTTTTTCCCATAATCGTAATTTCCTAAAATTTATAAAATTTTTCAAATCTTCATTTCTTTCGCTCTTTTTGTTTTTATTAAGTCCTTCTAGTGTAAAAAAACCATCTGCACTCTTATTTGCTTTATAAAACATACAGAACTGGAAAAAAACACTATTTACGTAAACCGATGTATAGTGGTCAATCAATACAATCACATAAATTCAACTATAAATTCGCTAATAACTTTTCTAAAAATTGGTATATTTCGTTCAAATCTTCTTTGAATTTCGTAGTTAATTGCTCTTCACATTTCATTGTAGTTTTCTCAGTAAATTCGTAACGTTATATATTTAATTTTCATATTTTCAGTCTATTTCTTACTTAAATTCATCAATAAAAACACGTATTCATCTATAGCACGGCTTAAAATTGGCCTTTTCCATTTAAATTTTCTATTAATATAGTGTAACTAATTGCCCCCCGTAATTCTATATAGTTTTCTTGGTAAGTTCCTAACGTTATATTATAATTTTCATATTTTCAGTCTCTTATTTACGTGAATTCATCAATAAAAACACGTATTCATCTATAACTCGGCTGAAAAGTGGCCTTTTCCGTTTAAATTTTTTTGTTAATAGTGTATTTAACGGCCCCCCGTATTTATCTATAGTTTTTATATTAAATTTCTACCGCTAAAATATCAATTTCCACATAATTCGTTTTCCCATAATCGTAATTTCCTAAAATTTTTAAAATTTTTCAAATCTTCATTTCTTTCGCTCTTTTTGCTTTAATTAAGTCCTTCTAGTGTAAAAAAAAAAAAACCATCTGCACTCTTATTTGCTTTATAAAACATACAGAACTGGAAAAAAACACTATTTACGTAAACCGATGTATAGTGGTCAATCAATACAATCACATAAATTCAACTATAAATTCGCTAATAACTTTTCTAAAAATTGGTATATTTCGTTCAAATCTTCTTTGAATTTCGTAGTTAATTGCTCTTCACATTTCATTGTAGTTTTCTCAGTAAATTCGTAACGTTATATATTTAATTTTCATATTTTCAGTCTATTTCTTACTTAAATTCATCAATAAAAACACGTATTCATCTATAGCACGGCTTAAAATTGGCCTTTTCCATTTAAATTTTCTATTAATATAGTGTAACTAATTGCCCCCCGTAATTCTATATAGTTTTCTTGGTAAGTTCCTAACGTTATATTATAATTTTCATATTTTCAGTCTCTTATTTACGTGAATTCATCAATAAAAACACGTATTCATCTATAACTCGGCTGAAAAGTGGCCTTTTCCGTTTAAATTTTTTTGTTAATAGTGTATTTAACGGCCCCCCGTATTTATCTATAGTTTTTATATTAAATTTCTACCGCTAAAATATCAATTTCCACATAATTCGTTTTCCCATAATCGTAATTTCCTAAAATTTTTAAAATTTTTCAAATCTTCATTTCTTTCGCTCTTTTTGCTTTAATTAAGTCCTTCTAGTGTAAAAAAAAAAAAAACCATCTGCACTCTTATTTGCTTTATAAAACATACAGAACTGAAAAAAAACACTATTTACCTAAACCGAGGTATAGTGGTCAATCAATACAATCACATAAATTCAACTATAAATTCGCTAATAACTTTTCTAAAAATTGGTATATTTCGTTCAAATCTTCTTTAAATTGCGTAATTAATTGCTCCCCACATTTCCTTATAGTTTTATCAGTAAATTCGAAACGTTATATATTTAATTTGCTCTTTTCATTTCATTTCATTGCTTATTCATTATATTGCATTTCACTGCTCTTCTTACTTCCTTATAGTTTTCTCATTAAATTCGTAACGTTATATATTTAATTTTCATATTTTCAGTCTCTTATTTACGTGAATTCATCAATAAAAACACGTATTCATCTATAACTCGGCGGAAAAGTGGTCTTATCCTTTTAAATTTTCTATTTAAATAGTGTAACTAACTGCCCACCGTAATCCTATACAGTTTTCTTGGTTAATTCCTAACATTATATATATAATTTTCATATGTTCATTCTCTTATTTACGTGAATTCATCAATAAAATCACGTATTCATCTATAACTTGGCTGAAAAGTGGCCTTTTCCGTTTAAATTTTTTTTGTTAATAGTGTATTTAACCGCCCCCGTAATTATCTATAGTTTTTATATTAAATTTCTACCGCTTAAATATTGATTTCCACATAATTCGTTTTCCCATAATCGTAATTTCCTAAAATCAATATCAATAAAATCACGTATTCATCTATTGCACGGCTGAAAATAGGCCTTTTCCTTTTAAATTTTCTATTTAAATAGTGTAACTAATTGCCCCCCGTAATCCTATATAGTTTTCTTGGTTTATTCCTAACGTTATATTATATATAATTTTCATATTTTCAGTCACTTATTTACGTGAATTCATCAAAAAAACACGTATTCATCTATAACTCGGCTGAAAAGTGGTCTTTTCCTTTTAAATTTTCTATTTAAATAGTGTAACTAACTGCCCTCCGTAATCCTCTACAGTTTTCTTGGTTAATTCCTGACGTTATATATATAATTTTCATATTTTCAGTCTCTTTTTTACGTGAATTCATCAATAAAAACGGGTATTTATCCATAACTCGGCTGAAAAGTGGTCTTTTCCTTTTAAATTTTCTATTTAAATAGTGAAACTAAATGCCCCCCGTAATCCTATACAGTTTTCTTGCTTAATTCCTAACGTTTTATATATAATTTTCATATTTTCAGTCTCTTATTTACGTGAATTCATCAATAAAAACACGTATTCATCTATAACTCGGCTGAAAAGTGGCCTTTTCCGTTTAAATTTTCTTTGTTAATAGTGTATTTAACGGCCCCCCGTATTTATCTATTATTTTTATAATAAATTTTTACCGCTAAAATATTGATTTCCACATAATTCGTTTTCCCATAATCGTAATTTCCTAAAATTTTTAAATCTTCATTTCTTTCGCTCTTTTTGCTTTTATTAGGTCTGTCTAGTGTAGAAACTACCACCTGCACTCTTATTTGCTTTATAAAACATACAGAACTGGAAAAAATCACTATTCACCTAAACCGAGGTATAGTGGTCAATCAATACAATTACATAAACTCAACTATAAATTCGCTAATAACTTTTCTAAAAATTGTTATATTTCGTTCAAATCTTTTTTAAATTGTAAAGTTAATTGCTCACCACATTTCCTTATAGTTTTTTTAGTAAATTCATAACATTATATATTTAATTTTCATATTTTCAATCTATTTCTTACTTAAATTCATCAATAAAAACACGTATTCATCTATAGCACGGCTGAAAATTGGCCTTTTCTTTTCATATTTTCTATTTAGATAGTGTAACTTATTGCCCCCCGTAATGCTGTATAGTTTTCTTGGTTAATACCTAGCGTTATATTATATATAATTTTCATATTTTCAGTCTCTTATTTACGTGAATTCATCAATAAAAACACGTATTCATCTACAACTCAGCTGAAAAGTGGCCTTTTCCTTTTAAATTTTATATTTAAATAGTGTAACTAACTGCCCCCCGTAATCCTGTACAGTTTTCTTGGTTAATTCCTGTTATGTATACGGTCAGGGAGCGAGTTAAACGGCCGGTAGCTTGCTATGCACTGGTTTATTAACAGAGGGCGCGTGGGCACAGCCACGCATTGTAATACATAAGTATACAAATGTATATACATACATAACAATTCCCAACGTTATATACATATAATTTTCACATTATCAGTCTCTTATTTACGTGAATTCATCAATAAAAACACGTATTCATCTATAACTCGGCTGAAAAGTGGCCTTTTCCGTTTAAATTTTCTTTGTTAATAGTGTATTTAACGGCCCCCCGTATTTATCTATTGTTTATATTATATATTTCGTTCGAAATATATGTTATATATTTCGTTCAAATCTTCTATAAATTGTGTAGTTAATTGCTCCCCACATTTCCTTATAGTTTTCTCAGTAAATTCGTAACGTTATATATTTAATTTTCATTTTTTCAGTTTATTTCTTACTTAAATTCATCAATAGAAACAGGTATTCATCTATTGCACGGCTGAAAATAGGCCTTTTCCTTTTTAATTTTCTATTTTTGCTGTTTGTATTTGTGCATACGGGGACGGTGGCACTTACCGCGATTTTTATCAGTAGGGTGAAGGTATATTTGCAACAACGGTGTTGCACCGCTGAGTACATGATCCCGCGTTTCGAGTTAGTTGCACTAGAACATCATACGAGGTGACACCTATGTCTCCCTCCCCGCGGATGTACACGCGCTCACCAAATTTTTTTTAGTATATTTTTCTCCCAGACGACACTAGCGGCCTACATCATCAACATAGTGGTTGTACCACATCATCACATCTGTACATCAACTGTACATCATCAACATAGTGTACACCGTATAATCCGAGCTCATCTGCGATATCAGAGGATATCACCGTCACGGTAGCTCCATCATCCAGTAGTGCATGCGTATGCAAACTGCCATTCGGTCCGTGAAGAGTGAGCGGCACCACTTTCAAAAGTACCTTGTGACAGTGGGATGCCACCGTATGAGTCACTGTTTCATTGGTGCTGGGATGCTCATCATCACTTCGCTCCACAGTTTTTAAGCTTTCTTCCAATGGTTTTATCCAGTGCAGTAAACGATGATGCGGTTGATTGCAGCCGTCAATGTCGCAATTACTGCCAATACAAGACATACCATTCGTATGGCGGGGGGCAAGACATTTGAAGCAAAGTTTATTTACGCGTACAAATCGCCAGCGATCTTTGCGTAAGGCGCGCTTAAACCGTGAACAATCTGCGACACCAAGAGCCCATTTTCGGCAAAATTTACACTTTTCCGCGTTTTGTAATTGATTACTATTTGTGTACAACAACGAGTGTGAACGGTGTTTACGTTCATCGGGCTTCTTTAAATTATATTGAGCGTGAATATGACTTACTCCTGATGCAGCTGTTTTAGTGGCTTCCTCATATAAAAAATCACTAAGCAATTCTAGCTTCGGTAAATTACACTCTCGCTGTTCATAAACGTAGTCGGTCCATTTTGCGACAAGCAAAGTTGGAAGCTTAGATACGACGATCGATACTAACTCCGGGCTGCGAAGATAATCACTTTGTTGCATTGCTTTGGCAGCAGCCACATAGTTCTTTATTTTTATTGCAAAATTAATGATATCATTATGATAAGTTAACGGCAACGGACATAGTTTTTTAAGCTGTAAAACTATTTTACTCATAATTGTTTCTGGTTTGCCAAATCGAAGTTCTAAGGTGTCAATTATTAAATCGGGTGTAGTTCCACCAATCAAGAGTGAAGTCACTGCTTCTTTAGCATCGCCACGGAGACACTTACGTAGCCGCCATAAATTCTCTATGTCACTATATTTGCATAATTGGGTAGATTCTTGGTACGCCTGTTTAAACTGCAACCACTCCATTGGATCTCAAAAAAATAAAGGCAGGTCTTTAGACGTTGCTAATCTTGTTAAGAGCTCCTGGTTCTGTATTTTATATGATGAGGCAGCCACTGCATCATTCAAGGCATGTGCCAGCTTTTCTAGGCCGATTTTTTCACAAGAGTACTCTTCTCGGTTCTCCTCATGCTGGTTTCCTGGAGCATTCAGCCAATTTTCAACTTTGCTGGTCGAAGATTTCATAGCCGACTTGTGGGAAGAGCGTGAATGAGACTCCAATTCTGCCATCTCAGCTGCAAGCAGTTTGTTTAGCAGCTTCGACTGAATATTTGCCTTAAGCTTGGCAGCTTCTGCCTGAGCACTCTTAACTTTGGCTTCTGCTTCAGCTGCTTGCACTTCAGCTTCCGCTGCTTGTATTTCCACGAGAGCCATAGCTTTAGCGGTTTCGTATTCCAATTGCCGTTTGCGTGCCGTACTTGACGACGTGCCTGCGGTCTTTGATGACTTTTTACTGTTACTAGAGGCACTTAGCGCATTTCCAGGTTTTTCCAGCATTTCATCCTTTAAGCTGAACGATGGTAACACATCTTGGTTGTTCTTGCACTCCGATTTTGCAGCGGTGCCACGTGGTCGTCGCTTTTTTTGCGGCGTAGCCGGCGCGTGGAACATAACTGGTACTTATTATTATTATATTTTTGCAGACGACGTAAGGATTCGGCCGAAGGACCACTATGTTGATGATGTAGGCCGCTGGTGTCGTCTGGAAGAAAAATATACTAAAAAAAAATTTGGTGAGCGCGTGTACATCCGCGGGGAGGGAGACATAGGTGTCACCTCGTATAATGTTCTAGTGCAACAACATTATGAAAAAATAGAAAATTTAAACGGAAAAGGCCAATTTTCAGCCGAGTTATAGATGAATACGTGTTTTTATTGATGAATTCATGTAAATAAGAGAATGAAAATATGAAAATTATATATATAACGTTAGGAATTAACCAAGAAAACTGTATAGGATTACGGGGGGCAGTTAGTTACACTATTTAAATAGAAAATTTAAAAGGAAAAGGCCACTTTTCAGCCGAGTTATAGATGAATACGTGTTTTTATTGATGAATTCACGTAAATAAGGGACTGAAAATATGAAAATTATATATAATATAACGTTAGGAATTAACCAAGAAAACTATACAGGATTACGGGGGGCAATTAGTTACACTATTTAAATAGAAAATATGAAAGGAAAAGCCTATTTTCAGCCGTGCAATAGATGAATACGTGATTTTATTGATATTGATTTTAGGAAATTACGATTATGGGAAAAGGAATTATGTGGAAATCAATATTTTAGCGGTAGAAATTTAATATAAAAACTATAGATAAATACGGGGGGCGGTTAAATACACAATTAACAAAGAAAATTTAAACGGAAAAGGCCACTTTTCAGCCGAGTTATAGATGAATACGTGTTTTTAGTGATAAATTCACGTAAATAAGAGACTGAAAAAATTAAAATTATATACATAACGTTGGGAATTAACCAAGAAAACTATATTAAATTACGGTGGGCAGTGAGTTACACTATTTAAATAGAAAATTTAAAAGGAAAAGGTCACTTTTCAGCCGAGTTATAGATGAATACGTGTTTTTATTGATGAATTTTTGTAAGAAATAGACTGAAAATATGAAAGTTAAAGATATAACTTTACGAATTTACTGAGAAAACTATAAAGAAATGTGGGGAGCAAAATTTCTACCGCTTAAATATTGATTTCCACATAATTCCTTTTCCCATAATCGTAATTTCCTAAAATAAATATCAATAAAATCACGTATTCATCTATTGCACGGCTGAAAATAGGCCTTTTCCTTTTAAATTTTCTATTTAAATAGTGTAACTAATTGCCCCCCGTAATCCTATATAGTTTTCTCGGTTAATTCCTAACGTTATATTATATATAATTTTCATATTTTCAGTCACTTATTTACGTGAATTCATCAAAAAAACACGTATTCATCTATAACTCAGCTGAAAAGTGGTCTTTTCCTTTTAAATTTTCTATTTAAATAGTGTAACTAACTGCCCTCCGTAATCCTCTACAGTTTTCTTGGTTAATTCCTGACGTTATATATATAATTTTCATATTTTCAGTCTCTTTTTTACGTGAATTCATCAATAAAAACAGGTATTTATCCATAACTCGGCTGAAAAGTGGCCTTTTCCTTTTAAATTTTCAATTTAAATAGTGAAACTAAATGCCTTCCGTAATCCTATACAGTTTTCTTGCTTAATTCCTAACGTTTTATATATAATTTTCATATTTTCAGTCTCTTATTTACGTGAATTCATCAATAAAAACACGTATTCATCTATAACTCGGCTGAAAAGTGGCCTTTTCCGTTTAAATTTTCTTTGTTAATAGTGTATTTAACGGCCCCCCGTATTTATCTATTATTTTTATAATAAATTTTTACCGCTAAAATATTGATTTCCACATAATTCGTTTTCCCATAATCGTAATTTCCTAAAATTTTTAAATCTTCATTTCTTTCGCTCTTTTTGCTTTTATTAGGTCTGTCTAGTGTAGAAACTACCATCTGCACTCTTATTTGCTTTATAAAACATACAGAACTGGAAAAAATCACTATTCACCTAAACCGAGGTATAGTGGTCAATCAATACAATCACATAAATTCAACTATAAATTCGCTAATAACTTTTCTAAAAATTGGTATATTTCGTTCAAATCTTCTTTGAATTTCGTAGTTAATTGCTCCCCACATTTCCTTTTAGTTTTCTCAGTAAATTCGAAACGTTATATATTTAATTTTCATATTTTCAGTCTATTTCTTACTTAAATTCATCAATAAAAACACGTATTCATCTATAGCACGGCTTAAAATTGGCCTTTTCCATTTAAATTTTCTATTAATATAGTGTAACTAATTGCCCCCCGTAATTCTATATAGTTTTCTTGGTAAGTTCCTAACGTTATATTATAATTTTCATATTTTGAGTCTCTTATTTACGTGAATTCATCAATAAAAACACGTATTCGTCTATAACTCGGCTGAAAAGTGGCCTTTTCCGTTTAAATTTTCTTTGTTTATAGTGTATTTAACCACCTCCCGTATTTTTCTATAGTTTTTATATTAAATTTCTACCGCTAAAATATCGATTTCATCATAATTCCTTTTCCCATAATCGTAATTTCCTAAAATTTATAAAATTTTTCAAATCTTCATTTCTTATATAATTTTCATATTTTCAGTCTCTTATTTACGTGAATTCATCAATAAAAACACGTATTCATCTATAACTTGGCTGAAAAGTGGCCTTTTCCGTTTAAATTTTTTTGTTAATAGTGTATTTAACCACCCCCCGTAATTATCTATAGTTTTTAGATTAAATTTCTACCGCTTAAATATTGATTTCCACATAATTCGTTTTCCCATAATCGTAATTTCCTAAAATCAATATCAATAAAATCACGCATTCATCTATTGCACGGCTGAAAATAGGCCTTTTCCTTTTAAATTTTCTATTTAAATAGTGTAACTAATTGCCCCCCGTAATCCTATATAGTTTTCTTGGTTAATTCCTAACGTTATATTATATATAATTTTCATATTTTCAGTCACTTATTTACGTGAATTCATCAAAAAAACACGTATTCATCTATAACTCGGCTGAAAAGTGGTCTTTTCCTTTTAAATTTTCTATTTAAATAGTGTAACTAACTGCCCTCCGTAATCCTCTACAGTTTTCTTAGTTAATTCCTAACGTTATATTATATATAATTTTCATATTTTCAGTCTCTTATTTACGTGAATTCATCAATAAAAACACGTATTCATCTATAACTCGGCTTAAAAGTGGTCTTTTCCTTTTAAATTTTCTATTTAAATAGTGTAATTAACTGTCCTCCGTAATCCTATACAGTTTTCTTGGTTAATTCCTAACGTTTTATATTTAATTTTCATATTTTCAGTCTCTTATTTACGTGAATTCATCAATAAAAACACGTATTCATCTATAACTCGGCTGAAAAGTGACCTTTTCCGTTTAAATTTTCTTTGTTAATAGTGTATTTAACCGCCCCCCGTATGTATCTATAGTTTATATAATTAATTTCTACCGCTAAAATATTGATTTCCACATAATTCGTTTTCCCATAATCGTAATTTCCTAAAATTTATAAAATTTCTCAAATCTTCATTTCTTTCGCTCTTTTTGCTTTTATTAGGTCCGTCTTGTGTAGAAACTACCATCTGCACTCTTATTTGCTTTATAAAACATACAGAACTGAACAAAATGACTATTTACCTAAACCGAGGTATAGTGATCAATCAATACAATCACGTAAATTCAACTATAAATTCGCTAATAACTTTTCTAAAAATTGGTATATTTCGTTCAAATCTTCTTTGAATTTCGTAGTTAATTGCTCCCCACATTTCCTTTTAGTTTTCTCAGTAAATTCGTAACGTTATCTATTTAATTTTCATATTTTCAGTCTATTTCTTACTTAAATTCATCAATAAAAACACGTATTCATCTATAGCACGGCTTAAAATTGGCCTTTTCCATTTAAATTTTCTATTAATATAGTGTAACTAATTGCCCCCCGTAATACTATATAGTTTTCTTGGTAAGTTCCTAACGTTATATTATAATTTTCATATTTTCAGTCTCTTGTTTACGTGAATTCATCAATAAAAACACGTATTCATCTATAACTCGGCTGAAAAGTGGTCTTTTCCGTTTAAATTTTTTTGTTCATAGTGTATTAAACCGCCCCCCGTAATTATCTATAGTTTTTATATTAAATTTCTACCGCTAAATTATTGATTTCCACATAATTCTTTTTCCCATAATCGTAATTTCCTAAAATCGATATCAATAAAATCACGTATTCATCTATTGCACGGCTGAAAATAGGCCTTTTCCTTTTTAATTTTCTATTTAAATAGTGTAACTAATTGCCCCCCGTAATCCTATATAGTTTTTTTGGTTAATTCCTAACGTTATATTATATATAATTTTCATATTTTCAGTCTCTTATTTACGTGAATTCATCAATAAAAACACGTATTCATCTATAACTCGGCTTAAAAGTGGTCTTTTCCTTTTAAATTTTCTATTTAAATAGTGTAACTAACTGTCCTCCGTAATCCTCTACAGTTTTCTTAGTTAATTCCTAACGTTATATTATATATAATTTTCATATTGTCAGTCTCTTATTTACGTGAATTCATCAATAAAAACATGTATTTATCTATTATTTTTATAATAAATTTTTACCGCTAAAATATTGATTTCCACATAATTCGTTTTCCCATAATCGTAATTTCCTAAAATTTTTAAATCTTCATTTCTTTCGCTCTTTTTGCTTTTATTAGGTCTGTCTAGTGTAGAAACTACCACCTGCACTCTTATTTGCTTTATAAAACATACAGAACTGGAAAAAATCACTATTCACCTAAACCGAGGTATAGTGGTCAATCAATACAATCACATAAATTCAACTATAAATTCGCTAATAACTTTTCTAAAAATTGGTATATTTCGTTCAAATCTTTTTTAAATTGTGAAGTTAATTGCTCACCATATTTCCTTATAGTTTTTTTTAGTAAATTCATAACATTATATATTTAATTTTCATATTTTCAATCTATTTCTTACTTAAATTCATCAATAAAAACACGTATTCATCTATAGCACGGCTGAAAATTGGCCTTTTCTTTTCATATTTTCTATTTAGATAGTGTAACTAATTGCCCCCCGTAATGCTGTATAGTTTTCTTGGTTAATACCTAGCGTTATATTATATATAATTTTCATATTTTCAGTCTCTTATTTACGTGAATTCATCAATAAAAACACGTATTCATCTACAACTCAGCTGAAAAGTGGCCTTTTCCTTTTAAATTTTATATTTAAATAGTGCAACTAACTGCCCTCCGTAATCCTCTACAGTTTTCTTGGTTAATTCCTGACGTTATATATATAATTTTCATATTTTCAGTCTCTTTTTTACGTGAATTCATCAATAAAAACAGGTATTTATCCATAACTCGGCTGAAAAGTGGTCTTTTCCTTTTAAATTTTCTATTTAAATAGTGAAACTAAATGCCCCCCGTAATCCTATACAGTTTTCTTGCTTAATTCCTAACGTTTTATATATAACTTTCATATTTTCAGTCTCTTATTTACGTGAATTCATCAATAAAAACACGTATTCATCTATAACTCGGCTGAAAAGTGGCCTTTTCCGTTTAAATTTTCTTTGTTAATAGTGTATTTAACGGCCCCCCGTATTTATCTATTATTTTTATAATAAATTTTTACCGCTAAAATATTGATTTCCACATAATTCGTTTTCCCATAATCGTAATTTCCTAAAATTTTTAAATCTTCATTTCTTTCGCTCTTTTTGCTTTTATTAGGTCTGTCTAGTGTAGAAACTACCATCTGCACTCTTATTTGCTTTATAAAACATATAGAACTGGAAAAAATCACTATTCACCTAAACCGAGGTATAGTGGTCAATCAATACAATCACATAAATTCAACTATAAATTCGCTAATAACTTTTCTAAAAATTGGTATATTTCGTTCAAATCTTCTTTGAATTTCGTAGTTAATTGCTCCCCACATTTCCTTTTAGTTTTCTCAGTAAATTCGTAACGTTATATATTTAATTTTCATATTTTCAGTCTATTTCTTACTTAAATTCATCAATAAAAACACGTATTCATCTATAGCACGGCTTAAAATTGGCCTTTTCCATTTAAATTTTCTATTAATATAGTGTAACTAATTGCCCCCCGTAATTCTATATAGTTTTCTTGGTAAGTTCCTAACGTTATATTATAATTTTCATATTTTCAGTCTCTTATTTACGTGAATTCATCAATAAAAACACGTATTCGTCTATAACTCGGCTGAAAAGTGGCCTTTTCCGTTTAAATTTTCTTTGTTTATAGTGTATTTAACCACCTCCCGTATTTTTCTATAGTTTTTATATTAAATTTCTACCGCTAAAATATCGATTTCATCATAATTCGTTTTCCCATAATCGTAATTTCCTAAAATTTATAAAATTTTTCAAATCTTCATTTCTTTCGCTCTTTTTGTTTTTATTAAGTCCTTCTAGTGTAAAAAAACCATCTGCACTCTTATTTGCTTTATAAAACATACAGAACTGGAAAAAAACACTATTTACGTAAACCGAGGTATAGTGGTCAATCAATACAATCACATAAATTCAACTATAAATTCGCTAATAACTTTTCTAAAAATTGGTATATTTCGTTCAAATCTTCTTTGAATTTCGTAGTTAATTGCTCTTCACATTTCCTTATAGTTTTCTCAGTAAATTCGTAACGTTATATATTTAATTTTCATATTTTCAGTCTATTTCTTACTTAAATTCATCAATAAAAACACGTATTCATCTATAGCACGGCTGAAAATTGGCTTTTTCCATTTGAATTTTCTATTTATATAGTGTAACTAATTGCCCCCCGTAATATTATATAGTTTTCTTGGTAAGTTCCTAACGTTATATTATAATTTTCATATTTTCAGTCTCTTATTTACGTGAATTCATCAATAAAAACACGTATTCATCTATAACTCGGCTGAAAAGTGGCCTTTTCCGTTTAAATTTTTTTTGTTAATAGTGTATTTAACCGCCCCCCGTATTTATCTATAGTTTTTATATTAAATTTCTACCGCTAAAATATCAATTTCCACATAATTCGTTTTCCCATAATCGTAATTTCCTAAAATTTTTAAAATTTTTCAAATCTTCATTTCTTTCGCTCTTTTTGCTTTAATTAAGTCCTTCTAGTGTAAAAAAAAAAAAACCATCTGCACTCTTATTTGCTTTATAAAACATACAGAACTGAAAAAAAACACTATTTACCTAAACCGAGGTATAGTGGTCAATCAATACAATCACATAAATTCAACTATAAATTCGCTAATAACTTTTCTAAAAATTGGTATATTTCGTTCAAATCTTCTTTAAATTGCGTAATTAATTGCTCCCCACATTTCCTTATAGTTTTATCAGTAAATTCGAAACGTTATTTATTTAATTTGCTCTTTTCATTTCATTTCATTGCTTATTCATTATATTGCATTTCACTGCTCTTCTTACTTCCTTATAGTTTTCTCATTAAATTCGTAACGTTATATATTTAATTTTCATATTTTCAGTCTCTTATTTACGTGAATTCATCAATAAAAACACGTATTCATCTATAACTCGGCGGAAAAGTGGTCTTATCCTTTTAAATTTTCTATTTAAATAGTGTAACTAACTGCCCACCGTAATCCTATACAGTTTTCTTGGTTAATTCCTAACATTATATATATAATTTTCATATGTTCATTCTCTTATTTACGTGAATTCATCAATAAAATCACGTATTCATCTACAACTTGGCTGAAAAGTGGCCTTTTCCGTTTAAATTTTTTTTGTTAATAGTGTATTTAACCGCCCCCGTAATTATCTATAGTTTTTATATTAAATTTCTACCGCTTAAATATTGATTTCCACATAATTCGTTTTCCCATAATCGTAATTTCCTAAAATCAATATCAATAAAATCACGTATTCATCTATTGCACGGCTGAAAATAGGCCTTTTCCTTTTAAATTTTCTATTTAAATAGTGTAACTAATTGCCCCCCGTAATCCTATATAGTTTTCTTGGTTAATTCCTAACGTTATATTATATATAATTTTCATATTTTCAGTCACTTATTTACGTGAATTCATCAAAAAAACACGTATTCATCTATAACTCGGCTGAAAAGTGGTCTTTTCCTTTTAAATTTTCTATTTAAATAGTGTAACTAACTGCCCTCCGTAATCCTCTACAGTTTTCTTGGTTAATTCCTGACTTTATATATATAATTTTCATATTTTCAGTCTCTTTTTTACGTGAATTCATCAATAAAAACGGGTATTTATCCATAACTCGGCTGAAAAGTGGTCTTTTCCTTTTAAATTTTCTATTTAAATAGTGAAACTAAATGCCCCCCGTAATCCTATACAGTTTTCTTGCTTAATTCCTAACGTTTTATATATAATTTTCATATTTTCAGTCTCTTATTTACGTGAATTCATCAATAAAAACACGTATTCATCTATAACTCGGCTGAAAAGTGGCCTTTTCCGTTTAAATTTTCTTTGTTAATAGTGTATTTAACGGCCCCCCGTATTTATCTATTATTTTTATAATAAATTTTTACCGCTAAAATATTGATTTCCACATAATTCGTTTTCCCATAATCGTAATTTCCTAAAATTTTTAAATCTTCATTTCTTTCGCTCTTTTTGCTTTTATTAGGTCTGTCTAGTGTAGAAACTACCACCTGCACTCTTATTTGCTTTATAAAACATACAGAACTGGAAAAAATCACTATTCACCTAAACCGAGGTATAGTGGTCAATCAATACAATCACATAAACTCAACTATAAATTCGCTAATAACTTTTCTAAAAATTGGTATATTTCGTTCAAATCTTTTTTAAATTGTGAAGTTAATTGCTCACCATATTTCCTTATAGTTTTTTTTAGTAAATTCATAACATTATATATTTAATTTTCATATTTTCAATCTATTTCTTACTTAAATTCATCAATAAAAACACGTATTCATCTATAGCACGGCTGAAAATTGGCCTTTTCTTTTCATATTTTCTATTTAGATAGTGTAACTAATTGCCCCCCGTAATGCTGTATAGTTTTCTTGGTTAATACCTAGCGTTATATTATATATAATTTTCATATTTTCAGTCTCTTATTTACGTGAATTCATCAATAAAAACACGTATTCATCTATAACTCGGCTGAAAAGTGGCCTTTTCCGTTTAAATTTTCATTGTTAATAGTGTATTTAACGGCCCCCCGTATTTATCTATTATTTTTATAATAAATTTTTACCGCTAAAATATTGATTTCCACATAATTCGTTTTCCCATAATCGTAATTTCCTAAAATTTTTAAATCTTCATTTCTTTCGCTCTTTTTGCTTTTATTAGGTCTGTCTAGTGTAGAAACTACCATCTGCACTCTTATTTGCTTTATAAAACATATAGAACTGGAAAAAATCACTATTCACCTAAACCGAGGTATAGTGGTCAATCAATACAATCACATAAATTCAACTATAAATTCGCTAATAACTTTTCTAAAAATTGGTATATTTCGTTCAAATCTTCTTTGAATTTCGTAGTTAATTGCTCCCCACATTTCCTTTTAGTTTTCTCAGTAAATTCGTAACGTTATATATTTAATTTTCATATTTTCAGTCTATTTCTTACTTAAATTCATCAATAAAAACACGTATTCATCTATAGCACGGCTTAAAATTGGCCTTTTCCATTTAAATTTTCTATTAATATAGTGTAACTAATTGCCCCCCGTAATTCTATATAGTTTTCTTGGTAAGTTCCTAACGTTATATTATAATTTTCATATTTTCAGTCTCTTATTTACGTGAATTCATCAATAAAAACACGTATTCGTCTATAACTCGGCTGAAAAGTGGCCTTTTCCGTTTAAATTTTCTTTGTTTATAGTGTATTTAACCACCTCCCGTATTTTTCTATAGTTTTTATATTAAATTTCTACCGCTAAAATATCGATTTCATCATAATTCGTTTTCCCATAATCGTAATTTCCTAAAATTTATAAAATTTTTCAAATCTTCATTTCTTTCGCTCTTTTTGTTTTTATTAAGTCCTTCTAGTGTAAAAAAACCATCTGCACTCTTATTTGCTTTATAAAACATACAGAACTGGGAAAAAAACACTATTTACGTAAACCGAGGTATAGTGGTCAATCAATACAATCACATAAATTCAACTATAAATTCGCTAATAACTTTTCTAAAAATTGGTATATTTCGTTCAAATCTTCTTTGAATTTCGTAGTTAATTGCTCTTCACATTTCCTTATAGTTTTCTCAGTAAATTCGTAACGTTATATATTTAATTTTCATATTTTCAGTCTATTTCTTACTTAAATTCATCAATAAAAACACGTATTCATCTATAGCACGGCTGAAAATTGGCTTTTTCCATTTGAATTTTCTATTTATATAGTGTAACTAATTGCCCCCCGTAATATTATATAGTTTTCTTGGTAAGTTCCTAACGTTATATTATAATTTTCATATTTTCAGTCTCTTATTTACGTGAATTCATCAATAAAAACACGTATTCATCTATAACTCGGCTGAAAAGTGGCCTTTTCCGTTTAAATTTTTTTTGTTAATAGTGTATTTAACCGCCCCCCGTATTTATCTATAGTTTTTATATTAAATTTCTACCGCTAAAATATCAATTTCCACATAATTCGTTTTCCCATAATCGTAATTTCCTAAAATTTTTAAAATTTTTCAAATCTTCATTTCTTTCGCTCTTTTTGCTTTAATTAAGTCCTTCTAGTGTAAAAAAAAAAAAACCATCTGCACTCTTATTTGCTTTATAAAACATACAGAACTGAAAAAAAACACTATTTACCTAAACCGAGGTATAGTGGTCAATCAATACAATCACATAAATTCGCTAATAACTTTTCTAAAAATTGGTATATTTCGTTCAAATCTTCTTTAAATTGCGTAATTAATTGCTCCCACATTTCCTTATAGTTTTATCAGTAAATTCGAAACGTTATATATTTAATTTGCTCTTTTCATTTCATTTCATTGCTTATTCATTATATTGCATTTCACTGCTCTTCTTACTTCCTTATAGTTTTCTCATTAAATTCGTAACGTTATATATTTAATTTTCATATTTTCAGTCTCTTATTTACGTGAATTCATCAATAAAAACACGTATTCATCTATAACTCGGCGGAAAAGTGGTCTTATCCTTTTAAATTTTCTATTTAAATAGTGTAACTAACTGCCCACCGTAATCCTATACAGTTTTCTTGGTTAATTCCTAACATTATATATATAATTTTCATATGTTCATTCTCTTATTTACGTGAATTCATCAATAAAATCACGTATTCATCTACAACTTGGCTGAAAAGTGGCCTTTTCCGTTTAAATTTTTTTTGTTAATAGTGTATTTAACCGCCCCCGTAATTATCTATAGTTTTTATATTAAATTTCTACCGCTTAAATATTGATTTCCACATAATTCGTTTTCCCATAATCGTAATTTCCTAAAATCAATATCAATAAAATCACGTATTCATCTATTGCACGGCTGAAAATAGGCCTTTTCCTTTTAAATTTTCTATTTAAATAGTGTAACTAATTGCCCCCCGTAATCCTATATAGTTTTCTTGGTTAATTCCTAACGTTATATTATATATAATTTTCATATTTTCAGTCACTTATTTACGTGAATTCATCAAAAAAACACGTATTCATCTATAACTCGGCTGAAAAGTGGTCTTTTCCTTTTAAATTTTCTATTTAAATAGTGTAACTAACTGCCCTCCGTAATCCTCTACAGTTTTCTTGGTTAATTCCTGACGTTATATATATAATTTTCATATTTTCAGTCTCTTTTTTACGTGAATTCATCAATAAAAACGGGTATTTATCCATAACTCGGCTGAAAAGTGGTCTTTTCCTTTTAAATTTTCTATTTAAATAGTGAAACTAAATGCCCCCCGTAATCCTATACAGTTTTCTTGCTTAATTCCTAACGTTTTATATATAATTTTCATATTTTCAGTCTCTTATTTACGTGAATTCATCAATAAAAACACGTATTCATCTATAACTCGGCTGAAAAGTGGCCTTTTCCGTTTAAATTTTCTTTGTTAATAGTGTATTTAACGGCCCCCCGTATTTATCTATTATTTTTATAATAAATTTTTACCGCTAAAATATTGATTTCCACATAATTCGTTTTCCCATAATCGTAATTTCCTAAAATTTTTAAATCTTCATTTCTTTCGCTCTTTTTGCTTTTATTAGGTCTGTCTAGTGTAGAAACTACCACCTGCACTCTTATTTGCTTTATAAAACATACAGAACTGGAAAAAATCACTATTCACCTAAACCGAGGTATAGTGGTCAATCAATACAATCACATAAACTCAACTATAAATTCGCTAATAACTTTTCTAAAAATTGTTATATTTCGTTCAAATCTTTTTTAAATTGTGAAGTTAATTGCTCACCACATTTTCTTATAGTTTTTTTAGTAAATTCATAACATTATATATTTAATTTTCATATTTTCAATCTATTTCTTACTTAAATTCATCAATAAAAACACGTATTCATCTATAGCACGGCTGAAAATTGGCCTTTTCTTTTCATATTTTCTATTTAGATAGTGTAACTTATTGCCCCCCGTAATGCTGTATAGTTTTCTTGGTTAATACCTAGCGTTATATTATATATAATTTTCATATTTTCAGTCTCTTATTTACGTGAATTCATCAATAAAAACACGTATTCATCTACAACTCAGCTGAAAAGTGGCCTTTTCCTTTTAAATTTTATATTTAAATAGTGTAACTAACTGCCCCCCGTAATCCTGTACAGTTTTCTTGGTTAATTCCTGTTATGTATACGGTCAGGGAGCGAGTTAAACGGCCGGTAGCTTGCTATGCACTGGTTTATTAACAGAGGGCGCGTGGGCACAGCCACGCATTGTAATACATAAGTATACAAATGTATATACATACATAACAATTCCCAACGTTATATATATATATAATTTTCACATTATCAGTCTCTTATTTACGTGAATTCATCAATAAAAACACGTATTCATCTATAACTCGGCTGAAAAGTGGCCTTTTCCGTTTAAATTTTCTTTGTTAATAGTGTATTTAACGGCCCCCCGTATTTATCTATTGTTTATATTATATATTTCGTTCGAAATATATGTTATATATTTCGTTCAAATCTTCTTTAAATTGTGTAGTTAATTGCTCCCCACATTTCCTTATAGTTTTCTCAGTAAATTCGTAACGTTATATATTTAATTTTCATTTTTTCAGTTTATTTCTTACTTAAATTCATCAATAGAAACAGGTATTCATCTATTGCACGGCTGAAAATAGGCCTTTTCCTTTTTAATTTTCTATTTTTGCTGTTTGTATTTGTGCATACGGGGACGGTGGCACTTACCGCGATTTTTATCAGTAGGGTGAAGGTATATTTGCAACAACGGTGTTGCACCGCTGAGTACATGATCCCGCGTTTCGAGTTAGTTGCACTAGAACATCATACGAGGTGACACCTATGTCTCCCTCCCCGCGGATGTACACGCGCTCACCAAATTTTTTTTAGTATATTTTTCTCCCAGACGACACTAGCGGCCTACATCATCAATATAGTGGTTGTACCACATCATCACATCTGTACATCAACTGTACATCATCAACATAGTGTACACCGTATAATCCGAGCTCATCTGCGATATCAGAGGATATCACCGTCACGGTAGCTCCATCATCCAGTAGTGCATGCGTATGCAAACTGCCATTCGGTCCGTGAAGAGTGAGCGGCACCACTTTCAAAAGTACCTTGTGACAGTGGGATGCCACCGTATGAGTCACTGTTTCATTGGTGCTGGGATGCTCATCATCACTTCGCTCCACAGTTTTTAAGCTTTCTTCCAATGGTTTTATCCAGTGCAGTAAACGATGATGCGGTTGATTGCAGCCGTCAATGTCGCAATTACTGCCAATACAAGACATACCATTCGTATGGCGGGGGGCAAGACATTTGAAGCAAAGTTTATTTACGCGTACAAATCGCCAGCGATCTTTGCGTAAGGCGCGCTTAAACCGTGAACAATCTGCGACACCAAGAGCCCATTTTCGGCAAAATTTACACTTTTCCGCGTTTTGTAATTGATTACTATTTGTGTACAACAACGAGTGTGAACGGTGTTTACGTTCATCGGGCTTCTTTAAATTATATTGAGCGTGAATATGACTTACTCCTGATGCAGCTGTTTTAGTGGCTTCCTCATATAAAAAATCACTAAGCAATTCTAGCTTCGGTAAATTACACTCTCGCTGTTCATAAACGTAGTCGGTCCATTTTGCGACAAGCAAAGTTGGAAGCTTAGATACGACAATCGATACTAACTCCGGGCTGCGAAGATAATCACTTTGTTGCATTGCTTTGGCAGCAGCCACATAGTTCTTTATTTTTATTGCAAAATTAATGATATCATTATGATAAGTTAACGGCAACGGACATAGTTTTTTAAGCTGTAAAACTATTTTACTCATAATTGTTTCTGGTTTGCCAAATCGAAGTTCTAAGGTGTCAATTATTAAATCGGGTGTAGTTCCACCAATCATGAGTGAAGTCACTGCTTCTTTAGCATCGCCACGGAGACACTTACGTAGCCGCCATAAATTCTCTATGTCACTATATTTGCATAATTGGGTAGATTCTTGGTACGCCTGTTTAAACTGCAACCACTCCATTGGATCTCAAAAAAATAAAGGCAGGTCTTTAGACGTTGCTAATCTTGTTAAGAGCTCCTGGTTCTGTATTTTATATGATGAGGCAGCCACTGCATCATTCAAGGCATGTGCCAGCTTTTCTAGGCCGATTTTTTCACAAGAGTACTCTTCTCGGTTCTCCTCATGC
Organism: Parnassius smintheus behrii; assembly: GCA_036936625.1. Classification (NCBI taxonomy): domain Eukaryota; kingdom Metazoa; phylum Arthropoda; class Insecta; order Lepidoptera; family Papilionidae; genus Parnassius; species Parnassius smintheus. The sequence continues at coordinate 34,220,639 of JAUPFT010000027.1, forward strand.
TGGTTTCCTGGAGCATTCAGCCAATTTTCAACTTTGCTGGTCGAAGATTTCATAGCCGACTTGTGGGAAGAGCGTGAATGAGACTCCAATTCTGCCATCTCAGCTGCAAGCAGTTTGTTTAGCAGCTTCGACTGAATATTTGCCTTAAGCTTGGCAGCTTCTGCCTGAGCACTCTTAACTTTGGCTTCTGCTTCAGCTGCTTGCACTTCAGCTTCCGCTGCTTGTATTTCCACGAGAGCCATAGCCTTAGCGGTTTCGTATTCCAATTGCCGTTTGCGTGCCGTACTTGACGACGTGCCTGCGGTCTTTGATGACTTTTTACTGTTACTAGAGGCACTTAGCGCATTTCCAGGTTTTTCCAGCATTTCATCCTTTAAGCTGAACGATGGTAACACATCTTGGTTGTTCTTGCACTCCGATTTTGCAGCGGTGCCACGTGGTCGTCGCTTTTTTTGCGGCGTAGCCGGCGCGTGGAACATAACTGGTACTTATTATTATTATATTTTTGCAGACGACGTAAGGATTCGGCCGAAGGACCACTATGTTGATGATGTAGGCCGCTGGTGTCGTCTGGAAGAAAAATATACTAAAAAAAAATTTGGTGAGCGCGTGTACATCCGCGGGGAGGGAGACATAGGTGTCACCTCGTATAATGTTCTAGTGCAACAACATTATGAAAAAATAGAAAATTTAAACGGAAAAGGCCAATTTTCAGCCGAGTTATAGATGAATACGTGTTTTTATTGATGAATTCATGTAAATAAGAGAATGAAAATATGAAAATTATATATATAACGTTAGGAATTAACCAAGAAAACTGTATAGGATTACGGGGGGCAGTTAGTTACACTATTTAAATAGAAAATTTAAAAGGAAAAGGCCACTTTTCAGCCGAATTATAGATGAATACGTGTTTTTATTGATGAATTCACGTAAATAAGGGACTGAAAATATGAAAATTATATATAATATAACGTTAGGAATTAACCAAGAAAACTATACAAGATTACGGGGGGCAATTAGTTACACTATTTAAATAGAAAATATGAAAGGAAAAGCCTATTTTCAGCCGTGCAATAGATGAATACGTGATTTTATTGATATTGATTTTAGGAAATTACGATTATGGGAAAACGAATTATGTGGAAATCAATATTTTAGCGGTAGAAATTTAATATAAAAACTATAGATAAATACGGGGGGCGGTTAAATACACAATTAACAAAGAAAATTTAAACGGAAAAGGCCACTTTTCAGCCGAGTTATAGATGAATACGTGTTTTTAGTGATAAATTCACGTAAATAAGAGACTGAAAAAATTAAAATTATATATATAACGTTGGGAATTAACCAAGAAAACTATATTAAATTACGGTGGGCAGTGAGTTACACTATTTAAATAGAAAATTTAAAAGGAAAAGGTCACTTTTCAGCCGAGTTATAGATGAATACGTGTTTTTATTGATGAATTTTTGTAAGAAATAGACTGAAAATATGAAAGTTAAAGATATAACTTTACGAATTTACTGAGAAAACTATTAGGAAATGTGGGGAGCAATTAACTACACAATATAAAGAAGATTTGAACGAAAAATACAAATTTTTAGAAAAGTTATTATAGCGAATTTATAGTTGAATTAATGTGATTGTATTGATTGACCACTATACCTCGGTTTAGGTAAATAGTGATTTTTTCCAGTTCTGTATGTTTTATAAAGCAAAAAAGAGTGCAGATGGTAGTTTCTACACTAGATGGACCTAATAAAAGCTAAAAGAGCGAAAGAAATGAAGATTTGAAAAATTTTAAAAATTTTAGGAAATTACGATTATGGGAAAAAGAATTATGTGGAAATCAATATTTTATTGGTGAAAATTTATTATAAAAACTATAGATAAATACGAGGGGCGGTTAAATACACTATAAACAAAGAAAATTTAAATGGAAAAGGCCACTTTTCAGCCGAATTATAGATGAATACGTGTTTTCATTGATGAATTCACGTAAATAAGAATGAAAATATGAAAATTATATATATAACGTTAGGAATTAACCAGGAAAACTGTAAACGGTTACGGGGGCCAGTTAGTTGCACTATTTAAATACAAAATTTAAAAGGAAAAGGCCACTTTTCAGCCGAGTTATAGACGAATACGTGTTTTTGTTGATGAATTCACGTAAATAAGAGACTGAAAATATGAAAATTATATATCATATAACGTTAAGAATTAACCAAGAAAACTGTATAGGATTACGGGGGGCAGTTTATTACACTATTTAAATAGAAAATTTAAAAGGAAAAGCCTATTTTCAGCCGTGCAATAGATGAATACGTGATTTTATTGATATTGATTTTAGGAAATTACGATTATGGGAAAACGAATTATGTGGAAATCAATATTTTAGCGGTAGAAATTTAATATAAAAACTATAGATAAATACGGGGGGCGGTTAAATACACAATTAACAAAGAAAATTTAAACGGAAAAGGCCACTTTTCAGCCGAGTTATAGATGAATACGTGTTTTTAGTGATAAATTCACGTAAATAAGAGACTGAAAAAATTAAAATTATATATATAACGTTGGGAATTAACCAAGAAAACTATATTAAATTACGGTGGGCAGTGAGTTACACTATTTCAATAGAAAATTTAAAAGGAAAAGGTCACTTTTCAGCCGAGTTATAGATGAATACGTGTTTTATTGATGAATTTTTGTAAGAAATAGACTGAAAATATGAAAATTAAAGATATAACTTTACGAATTTACTGAGAAAACTATAAGGAAATGTGGGGAGCAATTAACTACACAATATAAATAAGATTTGAACGAAAAATACAAATTTTTAGAAAAGTTATTATAGCGAATTTATAGTTGAATTAATGTGATTGTATTGATTGACCACTATACCTCGGTTTAGGTAAATAGTGATTTTTTCCAGTTCTGTATGTTTTATAAAGCAAAAAAGAGTGCAGATGGTAGTTTCTACACTAGATGGACCTAATAAAAGCTAAAAGAGCGAAAGAAATGAAGATTTGAAAAATTTTAAAAATTTTAGGAAATTACGATTATGGGAAAAAGAATTATGTGGAAATAAATATTTTAGTGGTGAAAATTTATTATAAAAACTATAGATAAATACGGGGGGCGGTTAAATACAATATAAACAAAGAAAATTTAAATGGAAAAGGCCACTTTTCAGCCGAATTATAGATGAATACGTGTTTTCATTGATGAATTCACGTAAATAAGAATGAAAATATGAAAATTATATATATAACGTTAGGAATTAACCAGGAAAACTGTAAAGGATTACGGGGGCCAGTTAGTTGCACTATTTAAATACAAAATTTAAAAGGAAAAGGCCACTTTTCAGCCGAGTTATAGATGAATACGTGTTTTCATTGATGAATTCACGTAAATAAGAATGAAAATATGAAAATTATATATATAACGTTAGGAATTAACCAAGAAAACTGTATAGGATTACGGAGGGCAGTTAGTTACACTATTTAAATAGAAAATTTAAAAGGAAAAGGCCACTTTTCAGCCGAGTTATAGATGAATACGTGTTTTTATTGATGAATTCACGTAAATAAGGGACTGAAAATATGAAAATTATATATAATATAACGTTAGGAATTAACCAAGAAAACTATACAGGATTACGGGGGGCAATTAGTTACACTATTTAAATAGAAAATATAAAAGGAAAAGCCTATTTTCAGCCGTGCAATAGATGAATACGTGATTTTATTGATATTGATTTTAGGAAATTACGATTATGGGAAAACGAATTATGTGGAAATCAATATTTTAGCGGTAGAAATTTAATATAAAAACTATAGATAAATACGAAGGGCGGTTAAATACACAATTAACAAAGAAAATTTAAACGGAAAAGGCCACTTTTCAGCCGAGTTATAGATGAATACGTGTTTTTAGTGATAAATTCACGTAAATAAGAGACTGAAAAAATTAAAATTATATATATAACGTTGGGAATTAACCAAGAAAACTATATTAAATTACGGTGGGCAGTGAGTTACACTATTTAAATAGAAAATTTAAAAGGAAAAGGTCACTTTTCAGCCGAGTTATAGATGAATACGTGTTTTTATTGATGAATTTTTGTAAGAAATAGACTGAAAATATGAAAATTAACGATATAACTTTACGAATTAACTGAGAAAACTATAAAGAAATGTGGGGAGCAATTAACTACACAATATAAAGAAGATTTGAACGAAAAATACAAATTTTTAGAAAAGTTATTATAGCGAATTTATAGTTGAATTAATGTGATTGTATTGATTGACCACTACACCTCGGTTTAGGTAAATAGTGATTTTTTTCCAGTTCTGTATGTTTTATAAAGCAAAAAAGAGTGCAGATGGTAGTTTCTACACTAGATGGACCCAATAAAAGCTAAAAGAGCGAAAGAAATGAAGATTTGAAAAATTTTAAAAATTTTAGGAAATTACGATTATGGGAAAAAGAATTATGTGGAAATCAATATTTTAGTGGTGAAAATTTATTATAAAAACTATAGATAAATACGGGGGGCGGTTAAATACACTATAAACAAAGAAAATTTAAATGGAAAAGGCCACTTTTCAGCCGAGTTATAGATGAATACGTGTTTTCATTGATGAATTCACGTAAATAAGAATGAAAATATGAAAATTATATATATAACGTTAGGAATTAACCAAGAAAACTGTATAGGATTACGGGGGGCAGTTAGTTACACTATTTAAATAGAAAATTTAAAAGGAAAAGGCCACTTTTCGGCCGAGTTATAGATGAATACGTGTTTTTATTGATGAATTCACGTAAATAAGGGACTGAAAGTATGAAAATTATATATATAACGTTAGGAATTAACCAAGAAAACTATACAGGATTACGGGGGGCAATTAGTTACACTATTTAAATAGAAAATATGAAAAGAAAAGCCTATTTTCAGCCGTGCAATAGATGAATACGTGATTTTATTGATATTGATTTTAGGAAATTACGATTATGGGTAAATAATTATGTGGAAATCAATATTTTAGCGGTAGAAATTTAATATAAAAACTATAGATAAATACGGGGGGCGGTTAAATACACAATTAACAAAGAAAATTTAAACGGAAAAGGCCACTTTTCAGCCGAGTTATAGATGAATACGTGTTTTTAGTGATAAATTCACGTAAATAAGAGACTGAAAAAATTAAAATTATATATATAACGTTAGGAATTAACCAAGAAAACTATATTAAATTACGGTGGGCAGTGAGTTACACTATTTAAATAGAAAATTTAAAAGGAAAAGGTCACTTTTCAGCCGAGTTATAGATGAATACGTGTTTTTATTGATGAATTTTTGTAAGAAATAGACTGAAAATATGAAAATTAAAGATATAACTTTACGAATTTACTGAGAAAACTATAAGGAAATGTGGGGAGCAATTAACTACACAATATAAAGAAGATTTGAACGAAAAATACAAATTTTTAGAAAAGTTATTATAGCGAATTTATAGTTGAATTAATGTGATTGTATTGATTGACCACTATACCTCGGTTTAGGTAAATAGTGATTTTTTTCAGTTCTGTATGTTTTATAAAGCAAAAAAGAGTGCAGATGGTAGTTTCTACACTAGATGGACCTAATAAAAGCAAAAAGGGCGAAAGAAATGAAGATTTGAATAATTTTAAAAAGTTTAGGAAATTACGCTTATGGGAAAAAGAATTATGTGGAAATCAATATTTTAGTGGTGAAAATTTATTATAAAAACTATAGATAAATACGGGGGGCGGTTAAATACACTATAAACAAAGAAAATTTAAATGGAAAAGGCCATTTTTCAGCAGAATTATAGATGAATACGTGTTTTCATTGATGAATTCACGTAAATAAGAATGAAAATATGAAAATTATATATCATATAACGTTAAGAATTAACCAAGAAAACTATGTAGGATTGCGGGGGGCAATTAGTTTCACTATTTAAATAGAAAATAAAAAAGGAAAAGGCCTATTTTCAGCCGTGCAATAGATGAATACGTGTTTTTATTGATGAATTTAAGTAAAAAATAGACTGAAAATATGAAAATTAAATATATAACGTAACGAATTCACTGAGAAAACTATAACAAAATGTGGGGAGCAATTAACTTAACATTTTAAAGAAGATTTAAACGAAATATACCAATTTTTAGAAAAGTTATTAGCGAATTTATAGTTGAATTTATGTGATTGTATTGATTGACCACTATACCTAGGTTTAGGTAAATAGTGATTTTTTCCAGTTCTGTATGTTTTATAAAGCAAATAAGAGTGCAGATGGGTTTTTTCTACACTATAAGGACCTAATAAAAGCAAAAAGAGCGAAATAAATGAAGATTTGAAAAATTTTAAAAATTTTAGGAAATTACGGTTATGGGAAAACGAATTATGTGGAAATCAATATTTTAGCGGTAGAAATTTATTATTAAAACTATAGATAAATAAGGTGTGCGGTTAAATACATTATTACCAAAGAAAATTTAAACGGAAAAGGCCAGTTTTCAGCCGAGTCATAGATGAATACGTGCTTTTATTGATGAATTCACGTAAATAAGAGACTGAAAATATGAAAACTATATATATATATATATATATATATATATATATATATATATATATATATATATATATATATATATATATATATATATATATATATATATATAACGTTAGGAATTAACCAAGAAAACTGTATAGGATTACGGGGGGTAGTTAGTTACACTATTTAAATAGAAAATTTAAAAGGAAAAGGCCACTTTTCAGGCGAGTTATAGATGAATACGTGTTTTTGTTGATGAATTCACGTAAATAAGAGACTGAAAATATGAAAATTATATATATTACGTTAGGAGTTAACCAAGAAAACTGTATAGGATTACGGATGGCAGTTAATTACACTGTTTAAATAGAAAATATAAAAGGAAAAGGCCAATTTTCAGCCGTGCTATAGATGAAGGCGTGTTTTTATTGATGAATTTAAGTAAGAAATAGACTGAAAATATGAAAATTAAATATATAACGTTACGAATTTAAAACTAAAAGGAAATGTGGGGATCAATTAACTACACTATTTAAAGAAGATTTGAACGAAATATACCAATTTTTAGAAAAGTTATTAGCGAATTTATAGTTGAATTTATGTGATTGTGTTGATTGACCACTATACTTCGGTTTAGGTGAATAGTGATTTTTTCCCATAATGTTTGTTTTATAAAGCAAATAAGAGTGCAGATGGTAGTTTCTATACTAGACAGACCTAATAAAAGCAAAAAGAGCGAAAGTGATGAAGATTTAAAAATTTTAAAAATTTTAGAATATTACGATTATGGGAAAACGAATTATGTGGAAATCAATATTTTAGCGGTAAAAATTTATTATAAAAACAATAGATAAATACGGGGTGCGGTTAAATACATTATTAACAATGAAAATTTAAACGGAAAAGGCCACTTTTCAGCCGAGTTATAGATGAATACGTGTTTTTATTGATGAATTCACGTAAATAAGAGACTGAAAATATGGAAGTTATATATATAACGTTAGGAATTAACCAAGAAAACTGTATTAAATTATGGGGGGCAGTTAGTTACACTATTTAAATAGAAAATTTAAAAGGAAAAGGCCACTTTTCAGCCGAGTTATAGATGAATACGTGTTTTTATTGGTAAATTCACGTAAATAAGAGACTGAAAATATGAAAATTATATATAATATAACGTTAGGAATTAATCAAGAAAACTATACACGATTACGGGGGGCAGTTAGTTACACTATTTAAATAGTAAATTTAAAATGAAAAGGCCACTTTTCAGCCGAATTAAGATGAATACGTGTTTTTATTGATGAATTCTCGTAAATAAGAGACTGTAAAAATTAAAATTATATATATAACGTTGGGAATTAACCAAGAAAACTATATTAAATTACGGTGGGCAGTTAGTTACACTATTTAAATAGAAAATTTAAAAGGAAAAGGCCACTTTTCAGCCGAGTTATAGATGAATACGTGTTTTTATTGATGAATTCCTGTAAATAGGAGACTGAAAATATGAAAATTATATATATATATATATATATATATATATATATATATATATATATATATATATATATATATATATATATATATATATATATATATATATATATATATATTACCCAAGAAAACTATATAGGATTACGGGGGGCAAAAAGTTACACTATAAATTTAAAGTGAAAAGGCCACTTTTCAGCCGAGTTATAGATGAATACGTGCTTTTATTGATGAATTCACGTAAATAAGATACTGAAAATATGAAAATTATATATATAACGTTGGGAATTAACCAAGAAAACTGTATTAAATTACGAAGGGCAGTTAGTTACACTATTTTAATAGAAAATGTAAAAGGAAAAGGCCACTTTTCAGCCGAGTTATACATGAATACGTGTTTTTGTTGATGAATTCACGTAAATAAGAGACTGAAAATATGAAAATTAATTATAAAACGTTAGGAATTAACCAAGAAAACTGTATAGTATTACGGGGGGCGGTTAGTTACACTATTTAAATAGAAAATTTAAAAGGAAAAGGCCACTTTTCAGCTAAGTTATAGATGAATACGTGTTTTTATTGATGAATTCACGTAAATAAGGGACTGAAAATATGAAAATTATATATAATATAACGTTAAGAATTAACCAAGAAAACTATAAAATATTACGGGGGGCAATTAGTTACACTATATAAATAGAAAATTTAAATGGAAAAGGCCAATTTTCAGCCGTGCTATAGATGAATACGTGATTTTATTGATATTGATTTTAGGAAATTACGATTATGGGAAAACGATTTATGTGGAAATCAACATTTTAGCGGTAGAAATTTATTATAAAAACTATAGATAAATACGGGGGGCGGTTAAATACACTATTCACAAAGAAAATTTAAACGGAAAAGGCCACTTTTCAGCCGAGTTATAGATGAATACGTGTTTTTATTGATGAATTCACGTAAATAAGAGACTGAAAATATGAAAATTATATATTTAAAATGTTAGGAATTTACCAAGAAAACTGTATAGGATTACGGTGGGCAGTTAGTTACACTATTTAAATAGAAAATTTAAAAGGAAAAGGCCACTTTTCAGCTAAGTTATAGATGAATACGTGTTTTTATTGATGAATTCACGTAAATAAGAGACTGAAAATATGAAAATTATATATAATATAACGTTAGGAATTAACCAAGAAAACTATATAGTATTACGGGGGGCAATTAGTTACACTATATAAATAGAAAATTTAAATGGAAAAGGCCAATTTTCAGCCGTGCTATAGATGAATACGTGATTTTATTGATATTGATTTTAGGAAATTACGATTATGGGAAAACGAATTATGTGGAAATCAATATTTTAGCGGTAGAAATTTATTATAAAAACTGTGGATAAATATGGGGGCCGGTTAAATACACTATTAACAAAGAAAATTTAAACGGAAAAGGCCACCTTTCAGCCGAGTTATAGATGAATACGTGTTTTTATTGATGAATTCACGTAAATAAGAGACTGAAAATATGAAAATTATATATTTAAAATGTTAGGAATTAACCAAGAAAACTGTATAGGATTACGGTGGGCAGTTATTAATACTATTTAAATAGAAAATTTAAAAGGAAAAGACCACCTTTCAGCCGAGTTATAGATGAATACGTGTTTTTATTAATGAATTCACGTAAATAAGAGACTGAAAATATGAAAATTAAATATATAACGTTACGAATTTAATGAGAAAACTATAAGGAAATAAGAAGAGCAATGAATCACACAATTTAAAGACAATTTGAACGAAAAATACCAATTTTTAGAAAAGTTATTAGCGAATTTATAGTTGAATTTATGTGATTCTATTGATTGACCACTATACCTCGGTTTGGGTAAATAGTGTTTTTTTACAGTTCTGTATGTTTTCTAAAGAGAGTAAGAGTGCAGATGGGTTTTTTCTACACTAGAAGGTTCTAATAAAAGCAAAAAGAGCGAAAGAAATGAAGATTTGAAAAATTAACCAAGAAAACTATATAGGATTACGGGGGGCAATAAGTAACACTATTTAAATAGAAAATTAAAAAGGAAAAGGCCTATTTTCAGCCGCGCAATAGATGAATACGTGATTTTATTGATATTGATTTTAGGAAATTACGATTATGGGAAAACGAATTATGTGGAAATCAATATTTTAGCGGTAGAAATTTAATATAAAAACTATAGATAAATACGGGGGGCGGTTAAATACACTATTAACAAAGAAAATTTAAACGGAAAAGGCCACTTTTCAGCCGAGTTATAGATGAATACGTATTTTTATTGAAGAATTCACGTAAATAAGAGAATGAAAATGTGAAAATTAAATATATAACGTTACGTTTTTACTGAGAAAACTATAAGGAAATGTGGGGAGCAATTAACTACGAAATTCAAATAAGATTTGAACGAAATATACCAATTTTTAGAAAAGTTATTAGCGAATTTATAGTTGAATTTATGTGATTGTATTGATTGGTCACTATACCTCGGTTTAGGTAAATAGTGATTTTGTTCAGTTCTGTATGTTTTATAAAGCAAATAAGAGTGCAGATGGTAGTTTTTACACTAGACGGACCTAATAAAAGCAAAAAGAGCGAAAGAAATGAAGATTTGAGAAATTTTAAAAATTTTAGGTAATTACGATTATGGGAAAACGAATTATGTGGAAATCAATATTTTAGCGGTAGAAATTTAATATAAAAACTGTAGATAATTACGAAGGGCGGTTAAATACACTACTAACAAAGAATATTTAAACGGAAAAGGCCACTTTTCAGCCGAGTTACAGATGAATACGAGTTTTTATTGATGAATTCACGTAAATAGGAGACTGAAAATATGAAAATTAAATATAAAACGTTAGGAATTAACCAAGAAAACTGTAGACTATTACGGAGGGCAGTTAGTTACACTATTTAAATAGAAAATTTAAATGGAAAAGACCACTTTTAGGCCGAGTTATAGATGAATACGTGTTTTTATTGATGAATTCACGTAAATAAGATACTGAAAATATGAAAATTAAATATAAAACGTTAGGACTTAACCAAGAAAACTATATAGGATTACGGGGGGGCAATTAATTACACTATTTAAATAGAAAATATGAAAGGAAAAGGCCTATTTTCAGCCGTGCAATAGATGAATACGTGATTTTATTGATATTGATTTTAGGAAATTACGATTATGGGAAGACGAATTATGTGGAAATCAATATTTTAGCGGTAGAAATTTAATATAAAAACTATAGCTAATTGCGGGGGGCTGTTAAATACACTATTAACATAGAAAATTTAAACGGAAAAGTCCACTTTTCAGCCGAGTTATTGATGTATACTTGTTTTTATTGATAAATTCACGTAAATAAGAGACTAAAAATATGAAAATTATATATAACGTTAGGAACTAACCAAGAAAACTGTATAGGATTATGGTGAGCAGTTAGTTATACTATTTAAAAAGAAAATTTAAAAGGAAAAGACCACTTTTCAGCCGAGTTATAGATGAATACGTGTTTTTATTGATGAATTCACGTAAATAAGAGACTGAAAATATGAAAATTAAATATATAACGTTACGAATTTATTAAGAAAACTATAAGGAAATAAGAAAAGCAATGAACTACACAATTTAAAGACGATTTAAACGAAAAATACCAATTTTTAGAAAAGTTATTAGAGAATTTATAGTTGAATTTATGTGATTGTATTGATTGACCCCTATACCTCGGTTTAGGGAAATAGTGTTTTATTCCAGTTCTGTATGTTTTATAAAGAGAATAAGAGTGCAGATGGGTTTTTTTTACACTAGAAGGACTTAATAAAAGCAAAAAGAGCGAAAGAAATGAAGATTTGAAAAATTAACCAAGAAAACTATATAGGATTACGGGGGGCAATTAGTTACACTATCTTAATGGAAAATTAAAAAGGAAAAGGCCTATTTTCAGCCGTGCAATAGATGAATACGTGATTTTATTGATATTGATTTTAGTAAATTACGATTATGGGAAAACGAATTATGTGGAAATCAATATTTTAGCGGTTGAAATTTAATATAAAAACTATAGATAAAAACGGGGGGCGGTCAAATACACTATTAACAAATAAAATTTAAACGGAAAAGGCCACTTTTCAGCTGAGTTATAGATGAATACGTGTTTTTATTGATGAATTCACGTAAATAAGAGACTGAAAATATGAAAATTATATATAAAAGGTTAGGAATTAACCAAGAAAACTGTATAGGATTACGAGGGGCAGTTAAATGGACTATTTAAATAGAAAATTTAAATGGAAAAGGCCACTTTTCAGCCGAGTTATAGATGAATACGTATTTTTATTGAAGAATTCACGTAAATAAGAGACTGAAAATGTGAAAATTAAATATATAACGTTACGTTTTTACTGAGAAAACTATAAGGAAATGTGTGGAGCAATTAACTACGAAATTCAAATAAGATTTGAACGAAATATACCAATTTTTAGAAAAGTTATTAGCGAATTTATAGTTGAATTTATGTGATTGTATTGATTGGTCACTATACCTCGGTTTAGGTAAATAGTGATTTTGTTCAGTTCTGTATGATTTATAAAGCAAATAAGAGTGCAGATGGTAGTTTCTACACTAGACGGACCTAATAAAAGCAAAAAGAGCGAAAGAAATGAAGATATGAGAAATTTTAAAAATTTTAGGGAATTACGATTATGGAAAAACGAATTATGTGGAAATCAATTATTTAACTGTATAGGATTACGGGGAGCAGTAAGATGCACTATTTAAATAGAAAATTTAAAAGTAAAAGGCCACTTTTCAGCCGAGTTATATATGAATACGTGTTTTTATTGATGAACTCACGTAAGTAAGAGACTGAAAATATGAAAATTATATATAACCTCAGGAATTCACCAAGAAAACTATATATGATTACGGGGGGCAATTATTTACACTATATAAATAGAAAATTTAAAAGGAAAAGGCCAATTTTCAGCCGTGCGATAGATGAATACGTGTTTTTATTGATGAATTTAAGTAAGAAATAGACCGAAAATATGAAAATTAAATATATAACGTTACGAATTTACTGAGAAAACTATAAGGAAATAAGAAGAGCAATGAGCTTCACAATTTAAAGACGATTTGAACGAAAAATACCAATTTTTAGAAAAGTTATTAGAGAATTTATAGTTGAATTTATGTGATTGTATTGATTGACCACTATACCTCGGTTTAGGTAAATAGTGTTTTTTTCCAGTTCTGTATGTTTTATAAAGAGAATAAGAGTGCAGATGGGTTTATTTTACACAAGAAGGACCTAATAAAAGCAAAAAGAGCGAAAGAAATGAAGATTTGAAAAATTAACCAAGAAAACTATATAGGATTACGGGGGGCAATAAGTTACACTATTTAAATAGAAAATTAAAAAGGAAAAGGCCTATTTTCAGCCGTGCAATAGATGAATACGTGATTTTATTGATATTGATTTTAGTAAATTACGATTATGGGAAAACGAATTATGTGGAAATCAATATTTTAGCGGTTGAAATTTAATATAAAAACTATAGATAAAAACGGGGGGCGGTCAAATACACTATTAACAAATAAAATTTAAACGGAAAAGGCCACTTTTCAGCCGAGTTATAGATGAATACGTGTTTTTATTGATGAATTCACGTAAATAAGAGACTGAAAATATGAAAATTATATATAAAAGGTTAGGAATTAACCAAGAAAACTGTATACGATTACGAGGGGCAGTTAAATGGACTATTTAAATAGAAAATTTAAATGGAAAAGGCCACTTTTCAGCCGAGTTATAGATGAATACGTATTTTTATTGAAGAATTCACGTAAATAAGAGACTGAAAATGTGAAAATTAAATATATAACGTTACGTTTTTACTGAGAAAACTATAAGGAAATGTGTGGAGCAATTAACTACGAAATTCAAATAAGCTTTGAACGAAATATACCAATATTTAGAAAAGTTATTAGCGAATTTATAGTTGAATTTATGTGATTGTATTGATTGGTCACTATACCTCGGTTTAGGTAAATAGTGATTTTGTTCAGTTCTGTATGATTTATAAAGCAAATAAGAGTGCAGATGGTAGTTTCTACACTAGACGGACCTAATAAAAGCAAAAAGAGCGAACGAAATGAAGATATGAGAAATTTTAAAAATTTTAGGGAATTACGATTATGGAAAAACGAATTATGTGGAAATCAATTATTTAACTGTATAGGATTACGGGGAGCAGTAAGATGCACTATTTAAATAGAAAATTTAAAAGTAAAAGGCCACTTTTCAGCCGAGTTATATATGAATACGTGTTTTTATTGATGAACTCACGTAAATAAGAGACTGAAAATATGAAAATTATATATAACGTCAGGAATTCACCAAGAAAACTATATATGATTACGGGGGGCAATTATTTACACTATATAAATAGAAAATTTAAAAGGAAAAGGCCAATTTTCAGCCGTGCGATAGATGAATACGTGTTTTTATTGATGAATTTAAGTAAGAAATAGACCGAAAATATGAAAATTAAATATATAACGTTACGAATTTACTGAGAAAACTATAAGGAAATAAGAAGAGCAATGAGCTTCACAATTTAAAGACGATTTGAACGAAAAATACCAATTTTTAGAAAAGTTATTAGAGAATTTATAGTTGAATTTATGTGATTGTATTGATTGACCACTATACCTCGGTTTAGGTAAATAGTGTTTTTTTCCAGTTCTGTATGTTTTATAAAGAGAATAAGAGTGCAGATGGGTTTATTTTACACAAGAAGGACCTAATAAAAGCAAAAAGAGCGAAAGAAATGAAGATTTGAAAAATTAACCAAGAAAACTATATAGGATTACGGGGGGCAATAAGTTACACTATTTAAATAGAAAATTAAAAAGGAAAAGGCCTATTTTCAGCCGTGCAATAGATGAATACGTGATTTTATTGATATTGATTTTAGGAAATTACGATTATGGGAAGACGAATTATGTGGAAATCAATATTTTAGCGGTAGAAATTTAATATAAAAACTATAGATAATTATGGGGGGCGGTTAAATACACTATTAACAAAGAAAATTTAAACGGAAAAGTCCACTTTTCAGCCGAGTTATTGATGTATACTTGTTTTTATTGATAAATTCACGTAAATAAGAGACTGAAAATATGAAAATTATATATAAAGTTAGGAACTAACCAAGAAAACTGTATAGGATTACGGTGAGCAGTTAGTTACACTATTTAAATAGAAAATTTAAAAGGAAAAGACCACTTTTCAGCCGAGTTATAGATGAATACGTGTTTTTATTGATGAATTCACGTAAATAAGAGATTGAAAATATGAAAATTAAATATATAACGTTACGAAATTATTGAGAAAACTATAAGGAAATAAGAAAAGCAATGAACTACACAATTTAAAGACGATTTAAACGAAAAATACCAATTTTTAGAAAAGTTATTAGAGAATTTATAGTTGAATTTATGTGATTGTATTGATTGACCCCTATACCTCGGTTTAGGGAAATAGTGTTTTATTCCAGTTCTGTATGTCTTATAAAGAGAATAAGAGTGCAGATGGGTTTTTTTTACACTAGAAGGACCTAATAAAAGCAAAAAGAGCGAAAGAAATGAAGATTTGAAAAATTAACCAAGAAAACTATATAGGATTACGGGGGGCAATTAGTTACACTATTTAAATGGAAAATTAAAAAGGAAAAGGCCTATTTTCAGCCGTGCAATAGATGAATACGTGATTTTATTGATGTTGATTTTAGGAAATTACGATTATGGGAAAACGAATTATGTGGAAATCAATATTTTAGCGGTTGAAATTTAATATAAAAACTATAGATAAAAACGGGGGGCGGTCAAATACACTATTAACAAATAAAATTTAAACGGAAAAGGCCACTTTTCAGCCGAGTTATAGATGAATACGTGTTTTTATTGATGAATTCACGTAAATAAGAGACTGAAAATATGAAAATTATATATAAAAGGATAGGAATTAACCAAGAAAACTGTATACGATTACGAGGGGCAGTTAAATGGACTATTTAAATAGAAAATTTAAATGGAAAAGGCCACTTTTCAGCCGAGTTATAGATGAATACGTATTTTTATTGAAGAATTCACGTAAATAAGAGACTGAAAATGTGAAAATTAAATATATAACGTTACGTTTTTACTGAGAAAACTATAAGGAAATGTGTGGAGCAATTAACTACGAAATTCAAATAAGCTTTGAACGAAATATACCAATTTTTAGAAAAGTTATTAGCGAATTTATAGTTGAATTTATGTGATTGTATTGATTGGTCACTATACCTCGGTTTAGGTAAATAGTGATTTTGTTCAGTTCTGTATGATTTATAAAGCAAATAAGAGTGCAGATGGTAGTTTCTACACTAGACGGACCTAATAAAAGCAAAAAGAGCGAAAGAAATGAAGATATGAGAAATTTTAAAAATTTTAGGGAATTACGATTATGGAAAAACGAATTATGTGGAAATCAATTATTTAACTGTATAGGATTACGGGGAGCAGTAAGATGCACTATTTAAATAGAAAATTTAAAAGTAAAAGGCCACTTTTCAGCCGAGTTATATATGAATACGTGTTTTTATTGATGAACTCACGTAAATAAGAGACTGAAAATATGAAAATTATATATAACGTCAGGAATTCACCAAGAAAACTATATATGATTACGGGGGGCAATTATTTACACTATATAAATAGAAAATTTAAAAGGAAAAGGCCAATTTTCAGCCGTGCGATAGATGAATACGTGTTTTTATTGATGAATTTAAGTAAGAAATAGACCGAAAATATGAAAATTAAATATATAACGTTACGAATTTACTGAGAAAACTATAAGGAAATAAGAAGAGCAATGAGCTTCACAATTTAAAGACGATTTGAACGAAAAATACCAATTTTTAGAAAAGTTATTAGAGAATTTATAGTTGAATTTATGTGATTGTATTGATTGACCACTATACCTCGGTTTAGGTAAATAGTGTTTTTTTCCAGTTCTGTATGTTTTATAAAGAGAATAAGAGTGCAGATGGGTTTATTTTACACAAGAAGGACCTAATAAAAGCAAAAAGAGCGAAAGAAATGAAGATTTGAAAAATTAACCAAGAAAACTATATAGGATTACGGGGGGCAATAAGTTACACTATTTAAATAGAAAATTAAAAAGGAAAAGGCCTATTTTCAGCCGTGCAATAGATGAATACGTGATTTTATTGATATTGATTTTAGGAAATTACGATTATGGGAAGACGAATTATGTGGAAATCAATATTTTAGCGGTAGAAATTTAATATAAAAACTATAGATAATTATGGGGGGCGGTTAAATACACTATTAACAAAGAAAATTTAAACGGAAAAGTCCACTTTTCAGCCGAGTTATTGATGTATACTTGTTTTTATTGATAAATTCACGTAAATAAGAGACTGAAAATATGAAAATTATATATAAAGTTAGGAACTAACCAAGAAAACTGTATAGGATTACGGTGAGCAGTTAGTTACACTATTTAAATAGAAAATTTAAAAGGAAAAGACCACTTTTCAGCCGAGTTATAGATGAATACGTGTTTTTATTGATGAATTCACGTAAATAAGAGATTGAAAATATGAAAATTAAATATATAACGTTACGAAATTATTGAGAAAACTATAAGGAAATAAGAAAAGCAATGAACTACACAATTTAAAGACGATTTAAACGAAAAATACCAATTTTTAGAAAAGTTATTAGAGAATTTATAGTTGAATTTATGTGATTGTATTGATTGACCCCTATACCTCGGTTTAGGGAAATAGTGTTTTATTCCAGTTCTGTATGTTTTATAAAGAGAATAAGAGTGCAGATGGGTTTTTTTTACACTAGAAGGACCTAATAAAAGCAAAAAGAGCGAAAGAAATTAAGATTTGAAAAATTAACCAAGAAAACTATATAGGATTACGGGGGGCAATTAGTTACACTATTTAAATGGAAAATTAAAAAGGAAAAGGCCTATTTTCAGCCGTGCAATAGATGAATACGTGATTTTATTGATGTTGATTTTAGGAAATTACGATTATGGGAAAACGAATTATGTGGAAATCAATATTTTAGCGAAAGAAATTTAATATAAAAACTATAGATAAAAACGGGGGGCGGTCAAATACACTATTAACAAATAAAATTTAAACGGAAAAGGCCACTTTTCAGCCGAGTTATAGATGAATACGTGTTTTTATTGATGAATTCACGTAAATAAGAGACTGAAAATATGAAAATTATATATAAAAGGTTAGGAATTAACCTAGAAAACTGTATAGGATTACGAGGGGCAGTTAAATGCACTATTTAAATGGAAAATTTATAAGTAAAAGGCCACTTTTCAGCCGAGTTATAGATGAATACGTGTTTTTATTGATGAATTCACGTAAATAAGAGACTGAAAAAATGAAAATTATATATATAACGTCAGGAATTAACCAAGAAAACTATATAGGATTTCGGGGGGCAATTAGTTACACTATATAAATAGAAAATTTAAATGGAAAAGGCCAATTTTCAGCCGTGTTATAGATGAATACGTGTTTTTATTGATGAATTTAAGTAAGAAATAGACTGAAAATATGAAAATTAAATATATAACGTTACGTTTTTACTGAGAAAACTAAAAGGAAATGTGAGGAGCAATTAGCTACGAAATTCAAATAAGATTTGAACGAAATATACCGATTTTTAGAAAAGTTATTAGCGAATTTATAGTTGAATTTATGTGATTGTATTGATTGGTCACTATACCTCGGTTTAGGTAAATAGTGATTTTGTTCAGTTCTGTATGTTTTATAAAGCAAATAAGAGTGCAGATGGTAGTTTCTACACAACACGGACCTAATAAAAGCAAAAAGAGCGAAAGAAATGAAGATATGAGAAATTTTAAAAATTTTAGGGAATTACGATTATGGAAAAACGAATTATGTGGAAATCAATATTTTAGCGGTAGAAATTTAATATAAAAACTATAGATAAATACGGGGGGCGGTTAAATACACTATCATCAAAGAAAATTTAAACGGAAAAGGCCACTTTTCAGCCGAGTTATGGATGAAAACGTGTTTTTATTGATGAATTCACGTAAATAAGAGACTGAAAATATGAAAATTATATATATAACGTTGGGAATTAACCAAGAAAACTGTATTTAATTACGGTGGGCAGTTAGTTACAATATTTAAAAAGAAAATGTAAAAGGAAAAGGCCACTTTTCAGCCGAGTTATAGATGAATACGTGTTTTTATTGATGAATTCACGTAAATAAGAGACGGAAAATATGAAAATTAAATATAAAACGTTAGGAATTAACCAAGAAAACTATACGGGATTACGGGGGGCAATTATTTACACTATTTAAATAGAAAATATGAAAGTAAAAGGCCTATTATCAGCCGTGCAATAGATGAATACGTGATTTTATTGATGAATTCACGTAAATAAGACACTGAAAATATGAAAATTATATATATAACGTTAGGAATTAACCAAGAAAACTGTATAGGATTACGGGGGGCATTTAGTTACACTATTTAAATAGAAAATTTAAAAGGAAAAGACCACTTTTCAGCCGCGTTATAGATGAATACGTGTTTTTAGTGATAAATTCACGTAAATAAGAGACTGAAAAAATTAAAATTATATATATAACATTGGGAATTAACCAAGAAAACTATATTAAATTACGGTGGGCAGTGAGTTACACTATTTTAATAAGCAATTAACTTATTGGGATTTGAACGAAAAAATAGAAAATTTAAACAGAAAAGGCCAATTTTCAGCCGAGTTATAGATGAATACGTGTTTTTATTGATGAATTCACGTAAATAAGGGACTGAAAATATGAAAATTATATAAAATATAACGTTAGGAATTAACCAAGAAAACTATACAGGATTACGGGGGGCAATTAGTTACACTATTTAAATAGAAAATTAAAAAGCCCATTCATAGATGTATACGTGTTTTTATTGATGAATTTATGTAAGAAATAGACTGAAAATATGAAAATTAAAGATATAACGTTACGAATTTACTGAGAAAACTATATGGAAATGTGGGTAGCAATTAACTACACAATTTAAAGAAGATTTGAACGAAAAATACTAATTTTTAGAAAAGTTATTATAGCGAATTTATAGTTGAATTAATGTGATTGTATTGATTGACCACTATACCTCGGTTTAGGTAAATAGTGATTTTTTCCAGTTTTGTATGTTTTATAAAGCAAAAAAGAGTGCAGATGGTAGTTTCTACACTAGATGGACCTAATAAAAGCCAACAAAGCGAAAGAAATGAAGATTTGAATAATTTTAAAAATTTTAGGAAATTACGATTATGGGAAAAAGAATTATGTGGAAATCAATATTTTAGTGGTGAAAATTTATTATAAAAACTGTAGATAAATACGGGGGGCGGTTAAATACACTATTAACAAAGCAAATTTAAACGGAAAAGGCCACTTTTCAACCGAGTTATAGATGAATACTTGTTTTTATTGATGAATTCACATAAATAAGACTGAAAATATGAAAATTATATATATATAACGTTAGGAATTAACCAATAAAACTGTAAAGGATTACGGCGGCCAGTTAGTTACACTATTTAAATAAAAAATTTAAAAGGAAAAGGCCACTTTTCAGCCGAGTTATAGATGAATACGTGTTTTTATTGGTAAATTCACGTAAATAAGAGACTGAAAATATGAAAATTATATATAATATAACGTTAGGAATTAATCAAGAAAACTATACACGATTACGGGGGGCATATAGTTACACTATTTAAATAGTAAATTTAAAATGAAAAGGCCACTTTTCAGCCGAATTAAGATGAATACGTGTTTTTATTGATGAATTCTCGTAAATAAGAGACTGTAAAAATTAAAATTATATATATAACGTTGGGAATTAACCAAGAAAACTATATTAAATTACGGTGGGCAGTTAGTTACACTATTTAAATAGAAAATTTAAAAGGAAAAGGCCACTTTTCAGCCGAGTTATAGATGAATACGTGTTTTTATTGATGAATTCCTGTAAATAGGAGACTGAAAATATGAAAATTATATATATATATATATATATATATATATATATATATATATATATATATATATATATATATATATATATATATATATATATATATATATATTACCCAAGAAAACTATATAGGATTACGGGGGGCAAAAAGTTACACTATAAATTTAAAGTGAAAAGGCCACTTTTCAGCCGAGTTATAGATGAATACGTGCTTTTATTGATGAATTCACGTAAATAAGATACTGAAAATATGAAAATTATATATATAACGTTGGGAATTAACCAAGAAAACTGTATTAAATTACGAAGGGCAGTTAGTTACACTATTTTAATAGAAAATGTAAAAGGAAAAGGCCACTTTTCAGCCGAGTTATACATGAATACGTGTTTTTGTTGATGAATTCACGTAAATAAGAGACTGAAAATATGAAAATTAAATATAAAACGTTAGGAATTAACCAAGAAAACTGTATAGTATTACGGGGGGCGGTTAGTTACACTATTTAAATAGAAAATTTAAAAGGAAAAGGCCACTTTTCAGCTAAGTTATAGATGAATACGTGTTTTTATTGATGAATTCACGTAAATAAGGGACTGAAAATATGAAAATTATATATAATATAACGTTAAGAATTAACCAAGAAAACTATAAAGTATTACGGGGGGCAATTAGTTACACTATATAAATAGAAAATTTAAATGGAAAAGGCCAATTTTCAGCCGTGCTATAGATGAATACGTGATTTTATTGATATTGATTTTAGGAAATTACGATTATGGGAAAACGATTTATGTGGAAATCAACATTTTAGCGGTAGAAATTTATTATAAAAACTATAGATAAATACGGGGGGCGGTTAAATACACTATTAACAAAGAAAATTTAAACGGAAAAGGCCACTTTTCAGCCGAGTTATAGATGAATACGTGTTTTTATTGATGAATTCACGTAAATAAGAGACTGAAAATATGAAAATTATATATTTAAAATGTTAGGAATTTACCAAGAAAACTGTATAGGATTACGGTGGGCAGTTAGTTACACTATTTAAATAGAAAATTTAAAAGGAAAAGGCCACTTTTCAGCTAAGTTATAGATGAATACGTGTTTTTATTGATGAATTCACGTAAATAAGAGACTGAAAATATGAAAATTATATATAATATAACGTTAGGAATTAACCAAGAAAACTATATAGTATTACGGGGGGCAATTAGTTACACTATATAAATAGAAAATTTAAATGGAAAAGGCCAATTTTCAGCCGTGCTATAGATGAATACGTGATTTTATTGATATTGATTTTAGGAAATTACGATTATGGGAAAACGAATTATGTGGAAATCAATATTTTAGCGGTAGAAATTTATTATAAAAACTGTGGATAAATATGGGGGCCGGTTAAATACACTATTAACAAAGAAAATTTAAACGGAAAAGGCCACCTTTCAGCCGAGTTATAGATGAATACGTGTTTTTATTGATGAATTCACGTAAATAAGAGACTGAAAATATGAAAATTATATATTTAAAATGTTAGGAATTAACCAAGAAAACTGTATAGGATTACGGTGGGCAGTTATTAATACTATTTAAATAGAAAATTTAAAAGGAAAAGACCACCTTTCAGCCGAGTTATAGATGAATACGTGTTTTTATTAATGAATTCACGTAAATAAGAGACTGAAAATATGAAAATTAAATATATAACGTTACGAATTTAATGAGAAAACTATAAGGAAATAAGAAGAGCAATGAATCACACAATTTAAAGACAATTTGAACGAAAAATACCAATTTTTAGAAAAGTTATTAGCGAATTTATAGTTGAATTTATGTGATTCTATTGATTGACCACTATACCTCGGTTTGGGTAAATAGTGTTTTTTTACAGTTCTGTATGTTTTCTAAAGAGAGTAAGAGTGCAGATGGGTTTTTTCTACACTAGAAGGTTCTAATAAAAGCAAAAAGAGCGAAAGAAATGAAGATTTGAAAAATTAACCAAGAAAACTATATAGGATTACGGGGGGCAATAAGTAACACTATTTAAATAGAAAATTAAAAAGGAAAAGGCCTATTTTCAGCCGCGCAATAGATGAATACGTGATTTTATTGATATTGATTTTAGGAAATTACGATTATGGGAAAACGAATTATGTGGAAATCAATATTTTAGCGGTAGAAATTTAATATAAAAACTATAGATAAATACGGGGGGCGGTTAAATACACTATTAACAAAGAAAATTTAAACGGAAAAGGCCACTTTTCAACCGAGTTATAGATGAATACGTATTTTTATTGAAGAATTCACGTAAATAAGAGAATGAAAATGTGAAAATTAAATATATAACGTTACGTTTTTACTGAGAAAACTATAAGGAAATGTGGGGAGCAATTAACTACGAAATTCAAATAAGATTTGAACGAAATATACCAATTTTTAGAAAAGTTACTAGCGAATTTATAGTTGAATTTATGTGATTGTATTGATTGGTCACTATACCTCGGTTTAGGTAAATAGTGATTTTGTTCAGTTCTGTATGTTTTATAAAGCAAATAAGAGTGCAGATGGTAGTTTTTACACTAGACGGACATAATAAAAGCAAAAAGAGCGAAAGAAATGAAGATTTGAGAAATTTTAAAAATTTTAGGTAATTACGATTATGGGAAAACGAATTATGTGGAAATCAATATTTTAGCGGTAGAAATTTAATATAAAAACTGTAGATAATTACGAAGGGCGGTTAAATACACTACTAACAAAGAATATTTAAACGGAAAAGGCCACTTTTCAGCCGAGTTACAGATGAATACGAGTTTTTATTGATGAATTCACGTAAATAGGAGACTGAAAATATGAAAATTAAATATAAAACGTTAGGAATTAACCAAGAAAACTGTAGACTATTACGGAGGGCAGTTAGTTACACTATTTAAATAGAAAATTTAAATGGAAAAGACCACTTTTAGGCCGAGTTATAGATGAATACGTGTTTTTATTGATGAATTCACGTAAATAAGATACTGAAAATATGAAAATTAAATATAAAACGTTAGGACTTAACCAAGAAAACTATATAGGATTACGGGGGGGCAATTAATTACACTATTTAAATAGAAAATATGAAAGGAAAAGGCCTATTTTCAGCCGTGCAATAGATGAATACGTGATTTTATTGATATTGATTTTAGGAAATTACGATTATGGGAAGACGAATTATGTGGAAATCAATATTTTAGCGGTAGAAATTTAATATAAAAACTATAGCTAATTGCGGGGGGCTGTTAAATACACTATTAACATAGAAAATTTAAACGGAAAAGTCCACTTTTCAGCCGAGTTATTGATGTATACTTGTTTTTATTGATAAATTCACGTAAATAAGAGACTGAAAATATGAAAATTATATATAACGTTAGGAACTAACCAAGAAAACTGTATAGGATTATGGTGAGCAGTTAGTTATACTATTTAAAAAGAAAATTTAAAAGGAAAAGACCACTTTTCAGCCGAGTTATAGATGAATACGTGTTTTTATTGATGAATTCACGTAAATAAGAGACTGAAAATATGAAAATTAAATATATAACGTTACGAATTTATTAAGAAAACTATAAGGAAATAAGAAAAGCAATGAACTACACAATTTAAAGACGATTTAAACGAAAAATACCAATTTTTAGAAAAGTTATTAGAGAATTTATAGTTGAATTTATGTGATTGTATTGATTGACCCCTATACCTCGGTTTAGGGAAATAGTGTTTTATTCCAGTTCTGTATGTTTTATAAAGAGAATAAGAGTGCAGATGGGTTTTTTTTACACTAGAAGGACTTAATAAAAGCAAAAAGAGCGAAAGAAATGAAGATTTGAAAAATTAACCAAGAAAACTATATAGGATTACGGGGAGCAATTAGTTACACTATCTTAATGGAAAATTAAAAAGGAAAAGGCCTATTTTCAGCCGTGCAATAGATGAATACGTGATTTTATTGATATTGATTTTAGTAAATTACGATTATGGGAAAACGAATTATGTGGAAATCAATATTTTAGCGGTTGAAATTTAATATAAAAACTATAGATAAAAACGGGGGGCGGTCAAATACACTATTAACAAATAAAATTTAAACGGAAAAGGCCACTTTTCAGCTGAGTTATAGATGAATACGTGTTTTTATTGATGAATTCACGTAAATAAGAGACTGAAAATATGAAAATTATATATAAAAGGTTAGGAATTAACCAAGAAAACTGTATAGGATTACGAGGGGCAGTTAAATGGACTATTTAAATAGAAAATTTAAATGGAAAAGGCCACTTTTCAGCCGAGTTATAGATGAATACGTATTTTTATTGAAGAATTCACGTAAATAAGAGACTGAAAATGTGAAAATTAAATATATAACGTTACGTTTTTACTGAGAAAACTATAAGGAAATGTGTGGAGCAATTAACTACGAAATTCAAATAAGATTTGAACGAAATATACCAATTTTTAGAAAAGTTATTAGCGAATTTATAGTTGAATTTATGTGATTGTATTGATTGGTCACTATACCTCGGTTTAGGTAAATAGTGATTTTGTTCAGTTCTGTATGATTTATAAAGCAAATAAGAGTGCAGATGGTAGTTTCTACACTAGACGGACCTAATAAAAGCAAAAAGAGCGAAAGAAATGAAGATATGAGAAATTTTAAAAATTTTAGGGAATTACGATTATGGAAAAACGAATTATGTGGAAATCAATTATTTAACTGTATAGGATTACGGGGAGCAGTAAGATGCACTATTTAAATAGAAAATTTAAAAGTAAAAGGCCACTTTTCAGCCGAGTTATATATGAATACGTGTTTTTATTGATGAACTCACGTAAATAAGAGACTGAAAATATGAAAATTATATATAACGTCAGGAATTCACCAAGAAAACTATATATGATTACGGGGGGCAATTATTTACACTATATAAATAGAAAATTTAAAAGGAAAAGGCCAATTTTCAGCCGTGCGATAGATGAATACGTGTTTTTATTGATGAATTTAAGTAAGAAATAGACCGAAAATATGAAAATTAAATATATAACGTTACGAATTTACTGAGAAAACTATAAGGAAATAAGAAGAGCAATGAGCTTCACAATTTAAAGACGATTTGAACGAAAAATACCAATTTTTAGAAAAGTTATTAGAGAATTTATAGTTGAATTTATGTGATTGTATTGATTGACCACTATACCTCGGTTTAGGTAAATAGTGTTTTTTTCCAGTTCTGTATGTTTTATAAAGAGAATAAGAGTGCAGATGGGTTTATTTTACACAAGAAGGACCTAATAAAAGCAAAAAGAGCGAAAGAAATGAAGATTTGAAAAATTAACCAAGAAAACTATATAGGATTACGGGGGGAAATAAGTTACACTATTTAAATAGAAAATTAAAAAGGAAAAGGCCTATTTTCAGCCGTGCAATAGATGAATACGTGATTTTATTGATATTGATTTTAGTAAATTACGATTTTGGGAAAACGAATTATGTGGAAATCAATATTTTAGCGGTTGAAATTTAATATAAAAACTATAGATAAAAACGGGGGGCGGTCAAATACACTATTAACAAATAAAATTTAAACGGAAAAGGCCACTTTTCAGCCGAGTTATAGATGAATACGTGTTTTTATTGATGAATTCACGTAAATAAGAGACTGAAAATATGAAAATTATATATAAAAGGTTAGGAATTAACCAAGAAAACTGTATAGGATTACGAGGGGCAGTTAAATGGACTATTTGAATAGAAAATTTAAATGGAAAAGGCCACTTTTCAGCCGAGTTATAGATGAATACGTATTTTTATTGAAGAATTCACGTAAATAAGAGACTGAAAATGTGAAAATTAAATATATAACGTTACGTTTTTACTGAGAAAACTATAAGGAAATGTGTGGAGCAATTAACTACGAAATTCAAATAAGATTTGAACGAAATATACCAATTTTTAGAAAAGTTATTAGCGAATTTATAGTTGAATTTATGTGATTGTATTGATTGGTCACTATACCTCGGTTTAGGTAAATAGTGATTTTGTTCAGTTCTGTATGATTTATAAAGCAAATAAGAGTGCAGATGGTAGTTTCTACACTAGACGGACCTAATAAAAGCAAAAAGAGCGAAAGAAATGAAGATATGAGAAATTTTAAAAATTTTAGGGAATTACGATTATGGAAAAACGAATTATGTGGAAATCAATTATTTAACTGTATAGGATTACGGGGAGCAGTAAGATGCACTATTTAAATAGAAAATTTAAAAGTAAAAGGCCACTTTTCAGCCGAGTTATATATGAATACGTGTTTTTATTGATGAACTCACGTAAATAAGAGACTGAAAATATGAAAATTATATATAACGTCAGGAATTCACCAAGAAAACTATATATGATTACGGGGGGCAATTATTTACACTATATAAATAGAAAATTTAAAAGGAAAAGGCCAATTTTCAGCCGTGCGATAGATGAATACGTGTTTTTATTGATGAATTTAAGTAAGAAATAGACCGAAAATATGAAAATTAAATATATAACGTTACGAATTTACTGAGAAAACTATAAGGAAATAAGAAGAGCAATGAGCTTCACAATTTAAAGACGATTTGAACGAAAAATACCAATTTTTAGAAAAGTTATTAGAGAATTTATAGTTGAATTTATGTGATTGTATTGATTGACCACTATACCTCGGTTTAGGTAAATAGTGTTTTTTTCCAGTTCTGTATGTTTTATAAAGAGAATAAGAGTGCAGATGGGTTTATTTTACACAAGAAGGACCTAATAAAAGCAAAAAGAGCGAAAGAAATGAAGATTTGAAAAATTAACCAAGAAAACTATATAGGATTACGGGGGGCAATAAGTTACACTATTTAAATAGAAAATTAAAAAGGAAAAGGCCTATTTTCAGCCGTGCAATAGATGAATACGTGATTTTATTGATATTGATTTTAGGAAATTACGATTATGGGAAGACGAATTATGTGGAAATCAATATTTTAGCGGTAGAAATTTAATATAAAAACTATAGATAATTATGGGGGGCGGTTAAATACACTATTAACAAAGAAAATTTAAACGGAAAAGTCCACTTTTCAGCCGAGTTATTGATGTATACTTGTTTTTATTGATAAATTCACGTAAATAAGAGACTGAAAATATGAAAATTATATATAAAGTTAGGAACTAACCAAGAAAACTGTATAGGATTACGGTGAGCAGTTAGTTACACTATTTAAATAGAAAATTTAAAAGAAAAAGACCACTTTTCAGCCGAGTTATAGATGAATACGTGTTTTTATTGATGAATTCACGTAAATAAGAGATTGAAAATATGAAAATTAAATATATAACGTTACGAAATTATTGAGAAAACTATAAGGAAATAAGAAAAGCAATGAACTACACAATTTAAAGACGATTTAAACGAAAAATACCAATTTTTAGAAAAGTTATTAGAGAATTTATAGTTGAATTTATGTGATTGTATTGATTGACCCCTATACCTCGGTTTAGGGAAATAGTGTTTTATTCCAGTTCTGTATGTTTTATAAAGAGAATAAGAGTGCAGATGGGTTTTTTTTACACTAGAAGGACCTAATAAAAGCAAAAAGAGCGAAAGAAATGAAGATTTGAAAAATTAACCAAGAAAACTATATAGGATTACGGGGGGCAATTAGTTACACTATTTAAATGGAAAATTAAAAAGGAAAAGGCCTATTTTCAGCCGTGCAATAGATGAATACGTGATTTTATTGATATTGATTTTAGGAAATTACGATTATGGGAAAACGAATTATGTGGAAATCAATATTTTAGCGAAAGAAATTTAATATAAAAACTATAGATAAAAACGGGGGGCGGTCAAATACACTATTAACAAATAAAATTTAAACGGAAAAGGCCACTTTTCAGCCGAGTTATAGATGAATACGTGTTTTTATTGATGAATTCACGTAAATAAGAGACTGAAAATATGAAAATTATATATAAAAGGTTAGGAATTAACCTAGAAAACTGTATAGGATTACGAGGGGCAGTTAAATGCACTATTTAAATGGAAAATTTATAAGTAAAAGGCCACTTTTCAGCCGAGTTATAGATGAATACGTGTTTTTATTGATGAATTCACGTAAATAAGAGACTGAAAATATGAAAATTATATATATAACGTCAGGAATTAACCAAGAAAACTATATAGGATTTCGGGGGGCAATTAGTTACACTATATAAATAGAAAATTTAAATGGAAAAGGCCAATTTTCAGCCGTGTTATAGATGAATACGTGTTTTTATTGATGAATTTAAGTAAGAAATAGACTGAAAATATGAAAATTAAATATATAACGTTACGTTTTTACTGAGAAAACTAAAAGGAAATGTGAGGAGCAATTAGCTACGAAATTCAAATAAGATTTGAACGAAATATACCGATTTTTAGAAAAGTTATTAGCGAATTTATAGTTGAATTTATGTGATTGTATTGATTGGTCACTATACCTCGGTTTAGGTAAATAGTGATTTTGTTCAGTTCTGTATGTTTTATAAAGCAAATAAGAGTGCAGATGGTAGTTTCTACACAACACGGACCTAATAAAAGCAAAAAGAGCGAAAGAAATGAAGATATGAGAAATTTTAAAAATTTTAGGGAATTACGATTATGGAAAAACGAATTATGTGGAAATCAATATTTTAGCGGTAGAAATTTAATATAAAAACTATAGATAAATACGGGGGGCGGTTAAATACACTATCATCAAAGAAAATTTAAACGGAAAAGGCCACTTTTCAGCCGAGTTATGGATGAAAACGTGTTTTTATTGATGAATTCACGTAAATAAGAGACTGAAAATATGAAAATTATATATATAACGTTGGGAATTAACCAAGAAAACTGTATTTAATTACGGTGGGCAGTTAGTTACAATATTTAAAAAGAAAATGTAAAAGGAAAAGGCCACTTTTCAGCCGAGTTATAGATGAATACGTGTTTTTATTGATGAATTCACGTAAATAAGAGACGGAAAATATGAAAATTAAATATAAAACGTTAGGAATTAACCAAGAAAACTATACGGGATTACGGGGGGCAATTATTTACACTATTTAAATAGAAAATATGAAAGTAAAAGGCCTATTATCAGCCGTGCAATAGATGAATACGTGATTTTATTGATGAATTCACGTAAATAAGACACTGAAAATATGAAAATTATATATATAACGTTAGGTATTAACCAAGAAAACTGTATAGGATTACGGGGGGCATTTAGTTACACTATTTAAATAGAAAATTTAAAAGGAAAAGACCACTTTTCAGCCGCGTTATAGATGAATACGTGTTTTTATTGATAAATTCACGTAAATAAGAGACTGAAAAAATTAAAATTATATATATAACGTTGGGAATTAACCAAGAAAACTATATTAAATTACGGTGGGCAGTGAGTTACACTATTTTAATAAGCAATTAACTTATTGGGATTTGAACGAAAAAATAGAAAATTTAAACAGAAAAGGCCAATTTTCAGCCGAGTTATAGATGAATACGTGTTTTTATTGATGAATTCACGTAAATAAGAGACTGAAAATATGAAAATTATATATATAACGTTAAGAATTAACCAAGAAAACTGTATAGGATTACGGGGGGCAGTTAGTTACACAATTTTAATAGAAAATTTAAAAGGAAAAGGCCACTTTTCAGCCGAGTTATAGGTGAATACGTGTTTTTATTGATGAATTCACGTAAATAAGGGACTGAAAATATGAAAATTATATAAAATATAACGTTAGGAATTAACCAAGAAAACTATACAGGATTACGGGGGGCAATTAGTTACACTATTTAAATAGAAAATTAAAAAGCCCATTCATAGATGAATACGTGTTTCTATTGATGAATTTATGTAAGAAATAGACTGAAAATATGAAAATTAAAGATATAACGTTACGAATTTACTGAGAAAACTATAAGGAAATGTGGGTAGCAATTAACTACACAATTTAAAGAAGATTTGAACGAAAAATACTAATTTTTAGAAAAGTTATTATAGCGAATTTATAGTTGAATTAATGTGATTGTATTGATTGACCACTATACCTCGGTTTAGGTAAATAGTGATTTTTTCCAGTTTTGTATGTTTTATAAAGCAAAAAAGAGTGCAGATGGTAGTTTCTACACTAGATGGACCTAATAAAAGCCAACAAAGCGAAAGAAATGAAGATTTGAATAATTTTAAAAATTTTAGGAAATTACGATTATGGGAAAAAGAATTATGTGGAAATCAATATTTTAGTGGTGAAAATTTATTATAAAAACTGTAGATAAATACGGGGGGCGGTTAAATACACTATTAACAAAGCAAATTTAAACGGAAAAGGCCACTTTTCAACCGAGTTATAGATGAATACTTGTTTTTATTGATGAATTCACATAAATAAGACTGAAAATATGAAAATTATATATATATATAACGTTAGGAATTAACCAATAAAACTGTAAAGGATTACGGCGGCCAGTTAGTTGCACTATTTAAATAGAAAATTTAAAAGGAAAAGGCCACTTTTCAGCCCATTTATAGATGAATACGTGTTTTTGTTGATGAATTCACGTAAATAAGAGACTGAAAATATGAAAATTATATATAATATAACGTTAGGAATTAACCAAGAAAACTGTATAAAATTAAGGGGTAGTTAGTTTCACTATTTAAATAGAAAATTTAAAAGGAAAAGGCCACTTTTCAGCCGAGTTATAGATAAATACGTGTTTTTATTGATGAATTTATGTAAGAAATAGACTGAAAATATGAAAATAAAATATATAACGTAACGAATTTACTGAGAAAACTATAAAAAAATGTGGGGAGCAATTAACTTAACAATTAAAAGAAGATTTGAACGAAATATACCAATTTTTAGAAAAGTAATTAGCGAATTTATAGTTGAATTTATGTGATTGTATTGATTGACCACTATACCTAGGTTTAGGTAAATAGTGATTTTTTCCAGTTCTATATGTTTTATAAAGCAAATACGAGTGCAGATGGGTTTTTTCTACACTAGAAGGACCCATTAAAAGCAAAAAGAGCGAAATAAATGAAGATTTGAAAAATTTTAAAAATTTTAGGAAATTACGGTTATGGGAAAACGAATTATGTGGAAATCAATATTTTAGCGGTAGAAATTTATTATTAAAACTATAGATACATACGGGAGGCGGTTAAATACACTATTAACAAAGAAAATTAAAACGGAAAAGGCCACTTTTCAGCCGAGTTATAGATGAATACGTGTTTTTATTGATGATTTCACATAAATAAGAGATTGAAAATATGAAAATTATATATATTACGTTAGGAATTAACCAAGAAAACTGTATAGGATTACGGGGAGTAGTTAGTTACACTATGTAAATAGAAAATTTAAAAGGAAAAGGCCACTTTTCAGCCGAGCTATAGATGAATACGTGTTTTTATTGATGAATTCACGTAAATAAGAGACTGAAAATATGAAAATTATATATAATATAACGTTAGGAATCAACCAAGTAATTTATATTTGATTACGGGGGGCAATTAGTTACACTATTTAAATATAAAATTAAAAAGGAAAAGGCCTATTTTAAGCCGTGCAATAGATGAATACGTGTTTTTATTGATGAATTTAGGTAAGAAATAGACTGAAAATATGAAAATTAAATATACAACGTTACGAATTTACTGAGAAAACTAAATGGAAATGTGAGGAGCAATTAACTACACTATCTAAAGAAGATTTGAACGAAAAAATAGAAAATTTTAACGGAAAAGGCCAATTTTCAGCCGAGTTATAGATGAATACGTGTTTTTATTGATGAATTCACATAAATAAGAGACTGAAAATATGAAAATTATATATATTACGTTAGGAATTAACCAAGAAAACTGTATAGGATTACGGGGAGTAGTTAGTTACACTATGTAAATAGAAAATTTAAAAGGAAAAGGCCACTTTTCAGCCGAGCTATAGATGAATACGTGTTTTTATTGATGAATTCACGTAAATAAGAGACTGAAAATATGAAAATTATATATAATATAACGTTAGGAATCAACCAAGTAAACTATATTTGATTACGGGGGGCAATTAGTTACACTATTTAAATAGAAAATTAAAAAGGAAAAGGCCTATTTTAAGCCGTGCAATAGATGAATACGT
Organism: Parnassius smintheus behrii; assembly: GCA_036936625.1. Lineage (NCBI taxonomy): Eukaryota > Metazoa > Arthropoda > Insecta > Lepidoptera > Papilionidae > Parnassius > Parnassius smintheus. Next base: position 34,254,141 of record JAUPFT010000027.1, read on the forward strand.
GTTTTTATTGATGAATTTAGCTAAGAAATAGACTGAAAATATGAAAATTAAATATATAACGTTACGATTTTACTGAGAAAACTAAAAGGAAATGTGAGGAGCAATTAACTACACTATCTAAAGAAGATTTGAACAAAAAAATAGAAAATTTAAACGGAAAAGGCCAATTTTCAGCCGAGTTATAGATGAATACGTGTTTTTATTGATGAATTCACGTAAATAAGAGACTGAAAATATGAAAATTATATATATAACGTTGGGAATTAACCAAGAAAACTGTATCAAATTACGAAGGGCATATAGTTACACTATTTAAATAGAAAATGTAAATGGAAAAGGCCACTTTTCAGCCAAGTTATAGATGAATACGTGTTTTTATTGATGAATTTATGTAAGAAATAGACTGAAAATATGAAAATTAAATATATAACGTTACGAATTTACTGAGAAAACTATAAAAAAATGTGGGGAGCAATTAACTAAGGAATTTAAAGAAGATTTGAAAGAAATATACCAATTTTTAGAAAAGTTATTAGCGAATTTATAGTTAAATTTATGTGATTGCATTGATTGACCACTATACCTAGGTTTAGGTAAATAATGATTTTTTCCAGTTCTGTATGTTTTATAAAGCAAATAAGAGTGCAGATGGGTTTTTTCTACACTAGAAGGACCTAATAAAAGCAAAAAGAGCGAATAAATGAAGATTTGAAAAATTTTAAAAGTTTTAGGAAATTACGATTATGGGAAAAGGAATTATGTGGAAATCAATATTTTAGCGGTAGAAATTTATTATAAAAACTATAGATAAATTCGGTAGGCGGTTAAGTACACTATAAACAAAGAAAATTTAAACGGAAAAGGCCACTTTTCAGCCGAGTTATAGATGAATACGTGTTTTTATTGGTAAATTCACGTAAATAAGAGACTGAAAATACGAAAATTATATATAATATAACGTTAGCAATTAACCAAGAAAACTATACAGGATTACGGGGGGCAGTTAGTTACACTATTTAAATAGTAAATTTAAAAGGAAAAGGCCACTTTTCAGCCGAGTTATAGATGAATACGTAATTTATTGATGAATTCACGTAAATAAGTGACTGAAAATATGAAAATTGTATATATAACGTTGGGAATTAACCAAGAAAACTGTATTAAATTACGAAAACAGTTAGATACACTATTTAAATAGATAATTTAAAGGGAAAAGGCCACTTTTCAGCCGAGTTATAGATGAATACTTGTTTTTATCGATGAATTCACGTAAATAAGAGACTGAAAATATGAAAATTATATATATTACGTAAGGAATTAACCAAGAAAACCTTATAGGATTACGGAGGCATTTAGTTACACTATGTAAATAGAAAATTTAAAAGGAAAAGGCCACTTTTCAGCCGAGTTATACATGAATACGTGTTTTTATTGATGAATTTAAGTAAGAAATAGACTGAAAATATGAAAATTAAATAAATAACGTTACGAATTTACTGAGAAAACTAAAAGGAAATGTGGGAAGCAATTAACTACACTATCTAAAGAAGATTCGTACGAAATATACTAATTTTTAGAAAAGTTATTAGCGAATTTATAGTTGAATTTATGTGATTGTATTGATTGACCACTATACCTCGGTTTGGGTTTATAGTGATTTTTTTCCCAGTTATGTATGTTTTATAAAGCAAATAAGAGTGCAGATGGTAGTTTCTATACTAGACAGACCTAATAAAAGCAAAAAGAGCGAAAGAAATGAAGATTTAAAAAATTTAGAAAATTACGATTATGGGAACACGAATTATGTGGAAATCAATATTTTAGCGGTAAAAATTTATTATAAAAACAATAGATAAATACGGGGGGCGGTGAAATACATTATTAACAAAGAAAATTTAAACGGAAAAGGCCACTTTTCAGCCGAGTTATAGATGAATACTTGTTTTTATTGATGAATTCACGTAAATAAGAGACTGAAAATATGAAAATTATATGTAATATAACGTTAGGAATTAACCAAGAAAACTATATAGGATTACGGGGGGCAATTGGTTACACTATTTAAACAGAAAATTAAAAAGGAAAAGGCTATTTTTCAGCCGTGCAATAGATGAATTCGTATTTTTATTGATGAATTTAAGTAAGAAATAGACTGAAAATATGAAAATTAAGTATATAACGTTACGAATTTACTGAGAAAACTAAAGGGAAATGAGGGGAGCAATTAACTACACTATTTAAAGAAGATTTGAACGAAATATACAAATAGGAATTAACCAAGAAAACTGTAATAAATTATGGAAGGCAGTTAGTTGCACTATTTAAATAGAAAATTTAAAAGGAAAAGGCCACTTTTCAGCCGAGTTATAGATGAAAACGTGTTTTCATTGGTAAATTCACGTAAATAAGAGACTGAAAATATGAAAATTATATATAATATAACGTTAGGAATTAACCAAGAAAACTAATCAGGATTACGGGGGGCAGTTAGTTACACTATTTAAATAGTAAATTTAAAATGAAAAGGCCACTTTTCAGCCGAGTTATAGATGAATACGTGTTTTTATTGATGAATTCACGTAAATAAGAGACTAAAAATATGAAAATTAAATATATAACGTCAGGAATTAACCAAGAAAACTGTAGAGAATTACGGACGGCAGTTAGTTACACTATATAAATGGAAAATTTAAAAGGAAAAGGCCACTTTTCAGCCGAGTTATAGATGAATACATGTTTTTATTGATGAATTCACGTAAATAGGAGACTGAAAATATGAAAATTATATATAATGTAACGTTAGGAATTAAACAAGAAAACTATATAGGATTACGGGAGGCAATTAGTTACACTATTTAAATAGAAAATAAAAAGGGAAAAGGCCTATTTTCAGCCGTGCAATAGATGAATACGTGTTTTTATTGACGAATTTAAGTAAGAAATAAAATGAAAATGTGAAAATTCAATATATAACGTAACGAATTTAATGAGCAAAACTATAAGGAAATGTGGGGAGCAATTAACTACACAATTTATAGAAGATTTGAACGAAATATACCAATTTTTAGAAAAGTTATTAGCGAATTTATAGTTGAATTTATGTGATTGTATTGATTGAACACTATACCTCGGTTTAGGTGAATAGTGATTTTTTCCAGTTCTGTATGTTTTATAAAGCATTTAAGAAATCAGATGGTAGTTGCTACACTAGACGGACCTAATAAAAGCAAAAAGAGCGAAAGAAATGAAGATTTGAAAAATTTTAAAAATTTTAGAAAATTACGATTATGGAAAAACGAATTATGTGGAAATCAATATTTTAGCGGTAAAAATTATTACAAAACAATAGATAAACACGGGGTGCGGTTAAATACATTATTAACAAAGAAAATTTAAACGGAGAAGGCCACTTTTCAGCCGAGTTATAGATGAATACGTGTTTTTATTGATGAATTCACGTAAATAAGAGACTGAAAATATGAAAATTATATATATAACGTTAGGAATTAACCAAGAAAACCGGATTAAATTATGGGAGGCAGTAAGTTACACAATATAAATAGAAAATTTTAAAGGAAAAGGCAACTTTTCAGCCGAGTTATAGATGAATACGTGTTTTTATTGATGAATTCACGTAAATAAGAGACTGAAAATATGAAAATTATAATATAACGTTAGGAACTTACCAAGAAAACTATATAGTATTACGGGGGGCAATTATTTACACTATATAAATAGAAAATTTAAATGGAAAAGGCCAATTTTCAGCCGTGCTATAGATGAATACGTGTTTTTATTGATGAATTTAAGTAAGAAATAGACTGAAAATATGAAAATTAAAAATATAACGTTACGAATTTACTGAGAAAACTAGAAAGAAATGTGTATAGCAATTAACTACGAAATTCAAAGAAGATTTGAACGAAATATACCAATTTTTAGAAAAGTTATTAGCGAATTTATAGTTGAATTTATGTGATTGTATTGATTGATCACTATACCTCGGTTTAGGTAAATAGTGATTTTGTTCAGTTCTGTATGGTTTATAAAGCAAATAAGAAAGCAGATGGTAGTTTCTACACTAGGCGGACCTAATAAAAGCAAAAAGAGCGAAAGAAATGAATATTTGAGAAATTTTAAAAATTTTAGGATATTACGATTATGGGAAAAGGAATTATGTGGAAATCAATATTTTAGCGGTAGAAATTTAATATAAAAACTATAGATAATTACGTGGGGCAGTTAAATACACTATTAAGAAAAAAAATTTAAACGGAAAAGGCCACTTTTCAGCCGAGTTATAGATGAATACGTGTTTTTATTGATGTATTCACGTAAATAAGAGAATGAAAATATGAAAATTATATATATAATGTAAGGAATTAACCAAGAAAACTGTATAGGATTACGCTGGGCAGTTAGTTTCACTATTTAAATAGAAAATTTAAAAGGAAAAGACCACTTTTCAGCCGAGTTATAGATGAATACGTGTTTTTATTGATGAATTCACGTAAATAAGAGACTGAAAATATGAAAATTATATATATAACGTTGGGAATTAACCAAGAAAACTGTATTTAATTACGAAAAGCAGTTAGTTTCACTAATTAAATAGAAAATGTTAAAGGAAAAGGCCACTTTTCAGCCGAGTTATAGATGAATACGTGTTTTTATTGATGAATTCACGTAAATAAGAGACAGAAAATATGAAAATTATATATATAACGTTAGGACCTAACCAAGAAAACTATATAATATTACGGGGGGCAGTTACTTGCACTATTTAAATAGAAAATTTAAAAGGAAAAGGCCACTTTTCAGCCGAGTTATAGATGAAAACGTGCTTTTATTGATGATTTTAAGTAAGAAATAGACTGAAAATATGAAAATTAAGTATATAACGTTACGAATTTACTGAGAAAACTAAAAGGAAATGTGGGGAGCAATTAACTAAAGAATTTAAAGAAGATTTGAACGAAATATACCAATTTTTAGAAAGTTATTAGCGAATTTATAGGTGAATTTACGTGATTGTATTGATTGACCACTATACCTAGGTTTAGGTGAATAGTGATTTTTTCCAGTTTTGTATGTTTTATAAAGCATTTAAGAAATCAGATGGTAGTTGCTACACTAGACGGACCTAATAAAAGCAAAAAGAGCGAAAGAAATGAAGATTTGAAAAATTTTAAAAATTTTAGAAAATTACGATTATGGGAAAACGAATTATGTGGAAATCAATATTTTAGCGGTAAAAATTTATTATAAAAACAATAGATAAACACGGGGTGCGGTTAAATACATAATTAACAAAGAAAATTTAAACGGAGAAGGCCACTTTTCAGCCGAGTTATAGATGAATACGTGTTTTTATTGATGAATTCACGTAAATAAGAGACTGAAAATATGAAAATTAAATATATAACGTTACGAATTTAATGAGAAAACTATTAGGAAATAAGAAGAGCAATGAACTACACAATTTAAAGACGATTTGAACGAAAAATACCAATTTTTAGAAAAGTTATTAGCGAATTTATAGTTGAATTTATGTGATTGTATTGATTGACCACTATACCTCGGTTTAGGTAAATAGTGATTTTGTTCAGTTCTGTATGTTTTATAAAGCAAACAAAGTGCAGATGGTAGTTTCTACACTAGACGGACCTAATAAAAGCAAAAAGAGCGAAAGAAATGAAGATTATAGAAATTTTAAAAATTTTAGGAAATTACGATTATCGGAAAACGAATTATGTGGAAATCAATATTTTAGCGGTAGAAATATAATATAAAAACTATAGATAAATACGGGGGGCGGTTAAATACACTATTAACAAAGAAAATTTAAACGGAAAAGGCCACTTTTCAGCCGAGTTATAGATGAATACGTGTTTTTATTGATGAATTCACGTAAATAAGAGACTGAAAATATGAAAATTAAATATAAAGCGTTAGGAATTAACCAAGATAACTGTATAGGATTACGGGGGGCAGTTATTTGCACTATTTAAATAGAAAATTTAAAAGTAAAAGGCCACTTTTCAGCCGAGTTATAGATGAATACGTGTTTTTATTGATGAATTCACGTAAATAAGAGACTGAAAATATGAAAATTATATATATATAACGTTGGGAATTAACCAAGAAAACTGTATTTAATTACGAAGGGCAGTTAGTTACACTATTTAAATAGAAAATGTAAAAGGAAAAGGCCACTTTTCAGCCGAGTTATAGATGAATACGTGTTTTTATTGATGAATTCACGTAAATAAGAGACAGAAAATATGAAAATTATATATATAACGTTAGGATCTAACCAAGAAAACTATATAGTATTACGGGGGGCAGTTAGTTGCACTATTTAAATAGAAAATTTAAAAGGAAAAGGCCACTTTTCAGCCGAGTTATAGATGAAGACGTGTTTTTATTGATGATTTTAAGTAAGAAATGGACTGAAAATATGAAAATTAAATATATAACGTTACGAATTTACTAAGAAAACGAAAAGGAAATGTGGGGAGCAATTAACTAAAGAATTTAAAGAAGATTTGAACGAAATATACCAATTTTTAGAAAAGTTATCAGCGAATTTATAGTTGAATTTACGTGATTGTATTGATTGACCACTATACCTCGGTTTAGGTTAATAGTGATTTTTTCCAGTTTTGTATGTTTTATAAAGCATTTAAGAAATCAGATGGTAGTTGCTACACTAGACGGACCTAATAAAAGCAAAAAGAGCGAAAGAAATGAAGATTTCAAAAATTTTAAAAACTTTAGAAAATTACGATTATGGGAAAACGAATTATGTGGAAATCAATATTTTAGCGGTAAAAATTTATTATAAAAACAATAGATAAACACGGAGTGCGGTTAAATACATTATTATCAAAGAAAATTTAAACGGAGTAGGCCACTTTTCAGCCGAGTTATAGATGAATACGTGTTTTTATTCATGAATTCACGTAAATAAGAGACTGAAAATATGAAAATTATATATATAACGTTAGGAATTAACCAAGAAAACTGTATTAAATTATGGGAGGCATTAAGTTACACTATATAAACAGAAAATTTTAAAGGATAAGGCCACTTTTCAGCCGAGTTATAGATGAATACGTGTTTTTATTGATGAATTCACGTAAATAAGAGACTGAAAATATGAAAATTATAATATAACTTTAGGAACATACCAAGAAAACTATATAGTATTACTGGGGGCAATTAGTTACACTATACAAATAGAAAATCTAAATGGAAAAGGCCAATTTTCAGCCGTGCTATAGATGAATACGTGTTTTTATTGATGAATTTAAGTAAGAAATAGATTGAAAATATGAAAATTAAATATATAACGTTACGAATTTACTGAGAAAACTATAAGGAAATGTGTAGAGCAATTAACTACGAAATTCAAAGAAGATTTGAACGAAATATACCAATTTTTAGAAAAGTTATTAGCGAATATATAGTTGAATTTATGTGATTGTATTGATTGATCACTATACCTCGGTTTAGGTAAATAGTGATTTTTTTTAGTTCTGTATGTTTTATAAAGCAAATAAGAGTTCAGATGGTAGTTTCTACACTAGGCGGACCTAATAAAAGCAAAAAGAGCGAAAGAAATGAAGATTTGAGAAATTTTAAAAATTTTAGGATATTACGATTATGGGAAAAGGAATTATGTGGAAATCAATATTTTAGCGGTAGAAATTTAATATAAAAACCATAGATAATTACGGGGGGCGGTTGAATACACTATTAACAAAAAAACTTTAAACGGAAAAGGCCACTTTTCAGCCGAGTTATAGATGAATACGTGTTTTTATTGATGAATTCACGTAAATAAGAGACTGAAAATATGAAAATTATATATATAATGTTAGGAATTAACCAAGAAAACTGTATTAAATTACGAAGGGCAGTTAGTTACACTATTTAAATAGAAAATGTAAAAGGAAAACTCCACTTTTCAGCCGAGTTATAGATGAATACGTGTTTTTATTGATGAATTCACGTAAATAAGAGATTGAAAATATTTTTCCCACATTACATTTACGACTTTTCAGCCGAGTTATAGATGAATACGTGTTTTTATTGATGAATTCACGTAAATAAGAGACTGAAAATATGAAAATTATATATAATATAACGTTCATATATATACATATCTATATAAATAGAAAATTTAAATGGAAAAGGCCAATTTTCAGCCGTGCTATAGATGAATACGTGTTTTTATTGATGAATTTAAGTAAGAAATAGACTGAAAATATGAAAATTAAATATATAACGTTACGAATTTACTGAGAAAACTATAAGGAAATGTGGGGAGCAATTAACTACGAAATTCAAAGAAGATTTGAACGAAATATACCAATTTTTAGAAAAGTTATTAGCGAATTTATAGTTGAATTTATGTGATTGTATTGATTGATCACTATACCTCGGTTTAGGTAAATAGTGATTTTGTTCAGTTCTGTATGTTTTATAAAGCAAACAAGAGTGCAGATGGTAGTTTCTACACTAGACGTACCTAATAAAAGCAAAAAGAGCGAAAGAAATGAAGATTTGAGAAATTTTAAAAATTTTAGGAAATTACGATTATGGGAAAAAGAATTATGTGGAAATCAATATTTTAGCGGTAGAAATATAATATAAAAACTATAGATAAATACGGGGGGCGGTTAAATACACTATTAACAAAGAAAATTTAAACGGAAAAGGCCACTTTTCAGCCGAGTTATAGATGAATACGTGTTTTTATTGATGAATTCACGTAAATAAGAGACTGAAAGTATGAAAATTATATATAATATAACGTTAGGAACTTACCAAGAAAACTATATAGTATTACGAGGGGCAATTAGATACACTATAAAAATAGAAAATTTAAATGGAAAAGTCCAATTTTCAGCCGTGCTATAGACGAATACGTGTTTTTATTGATGAATTTAAGTAAGAAATAGACTGAAAATATGAAAATTAAATATATTACGTTACGAATTTACTGAGAAAACTATAAGGAAATGTGGGAAGCAATTAACTACGAAATTCAAAGAAGATTTGAACGAAATATACCAATTTTTGGAAAAGTCATTAGCGAATTTATAGTTGAATTTATGTGATTGTATTGATTGATCACTATACCTCGGTTTAGGTAAATAGTGATTTTGTTCAGTTCTGTATGTTTTATAAAGCAAACAAGAATGCAGATGTTAGTTTCTACACTAGACGGACCTAATAAAAGCAAAAAGAGCGAAAGAAATGAAGATTTGAGAAATTTTAAAAATTTTAGGAAATTACGATTATGGGAAAACGAATTTTGTGGAAATCAATATTTTAGCGGTAGAAATTTAATATAAAAATCATAGATAATTACGGGGGGCGGTTAAATACACTATTAATAAAAAACATTTAAACGGAAAAGGCCACTTTTCAGCCGAGTTATAGATGAATACCTGTTTTTATTGATGAATTCACGTAAATAAGAGACTGAATATATGAAAATTATATATATAATGTTAGGAATTAACCAAGAAAACTGTATAGGATTACGGTGGGCAGTTAGTTACACTACTTAAATAGAAAATTTAAAAGGAAAAGACCACTTTTCAGCCGAGTTATAGATGAATACGTGTTTTTATTGATGAATTCACGTAAATAAGAGACTGAAAATATGAAAATTATAATATAACGTTAGGAACTTACCAAGAAAACTATATAGTATTACGGGGGGCAATTAGTTACACTATATAAATAGAAAATTTAAATGGAAAAGGCCAATTTTCAGCCGTGCTATAGATGAATACGTGTTTTTATTGATGAATTTAATTAAGAAATAGACTGAAAATATGAAAATTAAATATATAACGTTACGAATTTACTGAGAAAACTATAAGGAAATGTGGGGAGCAATTAACTTCGAAATTCAAAGAAGATTTGAACGAAATATACCAATTTTTAGAAAAGTTATTAGCGAATTTATAGTTGAATTCATGTGATTGTATTGATTGATCACTATACCTCGGTTTAGGTAAATAGTGATTTTGTTCAGTACTGTATGTTTTATAAAGCAAATAAGAGTACAGATGGTAGTTTTTACACTAGACGGACCTAATAAAAGCAAAAAGAGCGAAAGAAATGAAGATTTGAGAAATTTTAAAAATTTTATTAAATTACGATTATGGGAAAAAGAATTATGTGGAAATCAATATTTTAGCGGTAGAAATATAATATAAAAACTATAGATAAATCCGGGGGCGGTTAAATACACTATTAACAAAGAAAATTTAAACGGAATAGGCCACTTTTCAGCCCAGTTATAGATGAATACGTGTTTTTATTGATGAATTCACGTAAAAAAGAGACTGAAAATATGAAAATTATATATATAACGTCAAGAATTAACCAAGAAAACTGTAGAAGATTACGGAGGGCAGTTAGTTACACTATTTAAATAGAAAATTGAAAAGGAAAAGACCACTTTTCAGCCGAGTTATAGATGAATACGTGTTTTTATTGATGAATTCACGTAAATAAGAGACTGAAAATATGAAAATTATATATAATATAACGTTAGGAATTAACCAAGAAAACTATATAGGATTACGGGGGGCAATTAGTTACACTATTGAAATAGAAAATTAAAAAGGGAAAGGCCTATTTTCAGCCGTGCAATAGATGAGTACGTGATTTTATTGATATTGATTTTAGGAAATTACGATTATGGGAAAACGAATTATGTGGAAATCAATATTTTAGCGGTAGAAATTTAATAAAAAAACTATAGATAATTACGGGGGGCGGTTAAATACACTATTAACAAAGAAAATTTAAACGGAAAAGGCCACTTTTCAGCCGAGTTATAGATGAATACGTGTTTTTATTGATGAATTCACGTAAATAAGAGACTGAAAATATGAAAATTATATATATAATGTTAGGAATTAACCAAGAAAACTGTATAGGATTACGGTGGGCAGTTAGTTACACTATTTTAATAGAAAATTTAAAAGGAAAAGACCACTTTTCAGCCGAGTTATAGATGAATACGTGTTTTTATTGATGAATTCACGTAAATAAGAGACTGAAAATATGAAAATTATATATAATATAACGTTCATATATATACATATCTATATAAATAGAAAATTTAAATGGAAAAGGCCAATTTTCAGCCGTGCTATAGATGAATACGTGTTTTTATTGATGAATTTAAGTAAGAAATTGACTGAAAATATGAAAATTAAATATATAACGTTACGAATTTACTGAGAAAACTATAAGGAAATGTGGGGAGCAATTAACTACGAAATTCAAAGAAGATTTGAACGAAATATACCAATTTTTAGAAAAGTTATTAGCGAATTTATAGTTGAATTTATGTGATTGTATTGATTGATCACTATACCTCGGTTTAGGTAAATAGTGATTTTGTTCAGTTCTGTATGTTTTATAAAGCAAACAAGAGTGCAGATGGTAGTTTCTACACTAGAAGTACCTAATAAAACAAAAAGAGCGAAAAAAATGAATATTTGAGAAATTTTAAAAATTTTAGGAAATTACGATTATGGGAAAAAGAATTATGTGGAAATCAATATTTTAGCGGTAGAAATATAATATAAAAACTATAGATAAATACGGGGGGCGGTTAAATACACTATTAACAAAGAAAATTAAAACGGAAAAGGCCACTTTTCAGCCGAGTTATAGATGAATACGTGTTTTTATTGATGAATTCACGTAAATAAGAGACTGAAAGTATGAAAATTATATATAATATAACGTTAGGAACTTACCAAGAAAACTATATAGTATTACGAGGGGCAATTAGGTACACTATAAAAATAGAAATTTAAATGGAAAAGGCCAATTTTCAGCCGTGCTATAGACGAATACGTGTTTTTATTGATGAATTTAAGTAAGAAATAGACTGAAAATATGAAAATTAAATATATAACGTTACGAATTTACTGAGAAAACTATAAGGAAATGTGGAAAGCAATTAACTACGAAATTCAAAGAAGATTTGAACGAAATATACCAATTTTTAGAAAAGTCATTAGCGAATTTATAGTTGAATTTATGTGATTGTATTGATTGATCACTATACCTCGGTTTAGGTAAATAGTGATTTTGTTCAGTTCTGTATGTTTTATAAAGCAAACAAGAGTGCAGATGGTAGTTTCTACACTAGACGGACCTAATAAAAGCAAAAAGAGCGAAAGAAATGAAGATTTGAGAAATTTTAAAAATTTTAGGAAATTACGATTATGGGAAAACGAATTTTGTGGAAATCAATATTTTAGCGGTAGAAATTTAACATAAAAATCATAGATAATTACGGGGGGCGGTTAAATACACTATTAACAAAAAACATTTAAACGGAAAAGGCCACTTTTCAGCCGAGTTATAGATGAATACCTGTTTTTATTGATGAATTCACGTAAATAAGAGACTGAATATATGAAAATTATATATACTCGTATAATGTTAGGAATTAACCAAGAAAACTGTATAGGATTACGGTGGGCAGTTAGTTACACTATTTAAATAGAAAATTAAAAAGGAAAAGACCACTTTTCAGCCGAGTTATAGATGAATACGTGTTTTTATTGATGAATTCACGTAAATAAGAGACTGAAAATATGAAAATTATAATATAACGTTAGGTACTTACCAAGAAAAGTATATAGTATTACGGGGGGCAATTAGTTACACTATATAAATAGAAAATTTAAATGGAAAAGGCCAATTTTCAGCCGTGTTATAGATGAATACGTGTTTTTATTGATGAATTTAATTAAGAAATAGACTGAAAATATGAAAATTAAATATATAACGTTACGAATTTACTGAGAAAACTATGAGGAAATGTGGGGAGCAATTAACTACGAAATTCAAAGAAGATTTGAACGAAATATACCAATTTTTAGAAAAGTTATTAGCGAATTTATAGTTGAATTTATGTGATTGTATTGATTGATCACTATACCTCGGTTTAGGTAAATAGTGATTTTGTTCAGTTCTGTATGTTTTATAAACTAAATAAGAATGCAGATGGTAGTTTTTACACAAGACGGACCTAATAAAAGCAAAAAGAGCGAAAGAAATGAAGATTTGAGAAATTTTAAAAATTTTATTAAATTACGATTATAGGAAAAAGAATTATGTGGAAATCAATATTTTAGCGGTAGAAATATAATATAAAAACTATAGATAAATCCGGAGGCAGGTTAAATACACTATAAACAAAGAAAATTTAAATGGAATAGGCCACTTTTCAGCCGAGTTATAGATGAATACCTGTTTTTATTGGTGAATTCACGTAAATAAGAGACTGAAAATATAAAAATTAAATATAAAACGTTAGGAATTAACCAAGAAAACTGTATAGGATTACGAAGGGCAGTTATTTGCACTATTTGAATAGAAAATTTAAAAGTAAAAGGCCACTTTTCAGCCCAGTTATAGATGAATACGTGTTTTTATTGATGAATTCACGTAAAAAAGAGACTGAAAATATGAAAATTATATATATAACGTCAAGAATTAACCAAGAAAACTGTAGAAGATTACGGAGGGCAGTTAGTTACACTATTTAAATAGAAAATTGAAAAGGAAAAGACCACTTTTCAGCCGAGTTATAGATGAATACGTGTTTTTATTGATGAATTCACGTAAATAAGAGACTGAAAATATGAAAATTATATATCATATAACGTTCATATATATACATATCTATATAAATAGAAAATTTAAATGGAAAAGGCCAATTTTCAGCCGTGCTATAGATGAATACGTGTTTTTATTGATGAATTTAAGTAAGAAATTGACTGAAAATATGAAAATTAAATATATAACGTTACGAATTTACTGAGAAAACTATAAGGAAATGTGGGGAGCAATTAACTACGAAATTCAAAGAAGATTTGAACGAAATATACCAATTTTTAGAAAAGTTATTAGCGAATTTATAGTTGAATTTATGTGATTGTATTGATTGATCACTATACCTCGGTTTAGGTAAATAGTGATTTTGTTCAGTTCTGTATGTTTTATAAAGCAAACAAGAAAGCAGATGGTAGTTTCTACACTAGACGTACCTAATAAAAGCAAAAAGAGCGAAAGAAATGAATATTTGAGAAATTTTAAAAATTTTAGGAAATTACGATTATGGGAAAAAGAATTATGTGGAAATCAATATTTTAGCGGTAGAAATATAATATAAAAACTATAGATAAATACGGGGGGCGGTTAAATACACTATAAACAAAGAAAATTTAAACGGAAAAGGCCACTTTTCAGCCGAGTTATAGATGAATACGTGTTTTTATTGATGAATTCACGTAAATAAGAGACTGAAAGTATGAAAATTATATATAATATAACGTTAGGAACTTACCAAGAAAACTATATAGTATTACGAGGGGCAATTAGGTACACTATAAAAATAGAAAATTTAAATGGAAAAGGCCAATTTTCAGCCGTGCTATAGACGAATACGTGTTTTTATTGATGAATTTAAGTAAGAAATAGACTGAAAATATGAAAATTAAAAATATAACGTTACGAATTTACTGAGAAAACTATAAGGAAATGTGGGAAGCAATTAACTACGAAATTCAAAGAAGATTTGAACGAAATATACCAATTTTTAGAAAAGTCATTAGCGAATTTATAGTTGAATTTATGTGATTGTATTGATTGATCACTATACCTCGGTTTAGGTAAATAGTGATTTTGTTCAGTTCTGTATGTTTTATAAAGCAAATAGGAATGCAGATGGTAGTTTTTACACTAGACGGACCTAATAAAAGCAAAAAGAGCGAAAGAAATGAAGATTTGAGAAATTTTAAAAATTTTATTAAATTACGATTATGGGAAAAAGAATTATGTGGAAATCAATATTTTAGCGGTAGAAATATAATATAAAAACTATAGATAAATCCGGGGGCGGTTAAATACACTATTAACAAAGAAAATTTAAACGGAATAGGCCACTTTTCAGCCGAGTTATAGATGAATACGTGTTTTTATTGATGAATTCACGTAAATAAGAGACTGAAAATGTAAAAATTAAATATAAAACGTTAGGAATTAACCAAGAAAACTGTATAGGATTACGAAGGGCAGTTATTTGCACTATTTGAATAGAAAATTTAAAAGTAAAAGGCCACTTTTCAGCCCAGTTATAGATGAATACGTGTTTTTATTGATGAATTCACGTAAAAAAGAGACTTAAAATATGAAAATTATATATATAACGTCAAGAATTAACCAAGAAAACTGTAGAAGATTACGGTGGGCAGTTAGTTACACTATTTAAATAGAAAATTAAAAAGGAAAAGACCACTTTTCAGCCGAGTTATAGATGAATACGTGTTTTTATTGATGAATTCACGTAAATAAGAGACTGAAAATATGAAAATTATAATATAACGTTAGGTACTTACCAAGAAAACTATATAGTATTACGGGGGGCAATTAGTTACACTATATAAATAGAAAATTTAAATGGAAAAGGCCAATTTTCAGCCGTGCTATAGATGAATACGTGTTTTTATTGATGAATTTAATTAAGAAATAGACTGAAAATATGAAAATTAAATATATAACGTTACGAATTTACTGAGAAAACTATGAGGAAATGTGGGGAGCAATTAACTACGAAATTCAAAGAAGATTTGAACGAAATATACCAATTTTTAGAAAAGTTATTAGCGAATTTATAGTTGAATTTATGTGATTGTATTGATTGATCACTATACCTCGGTTTAGGTAAATAGTGATTTTGTTCAGTTCTGTATGTTTTATAAACTAAATAAGAATGCAGATGGTAGTTTTTACACAAGACGGACCTAATAAAAGCAAAAAGAGCGAAAGAAATGAAGATTTGAGAAATTTTAAAAATTTTATTAAATTACGATTATAGGAAAAAGAATTATGTGGAAATCAATATTTTAGCGGTAGAAATATAATATAAAAACTATAGATAAATCCGGAGGCAGGTTAAATACACTATAAACAAAGAAAATTTAAATGGAATAGGCCACTTTTCAGCCGAGTTATAGATGAATACCTGTTTTTATTGGTGAATTCACGTAAATAAGAGACTGAAAATATAAAAATTAAATATAAAACGTTAGGAATTAACCAAGAAAACTGTATAGGATTACGAAGGGCAGTTATTTGCACTATTTGAATAGAAAATTTAAAAGTAAAAGGCCACTTTTCAGCCCAGTTATAGATGAATACGTGTTTTTATTGATGAATTCACGTAAAAAAGAGACTGAAAATATGAAAATTATATATATAACGTCAAGAATTAACCAAGAAAACTGTAGAAGATTACGGAGGGCAGTTAGTTACACTATTTAAATAGAAAATTGAAAAGGAAAAGACCACTTTTCAGCCGAGTTATAGATGAATACGTGTTTTTATTGATGAATTCACGTAAATAAGAGACTGAAAATATGAAAATTATATATAATATAACGTTCATATATATACATATCTATATAAATAGAAAATTTAAATGGAAAAGGCCAATTTTCAGCCGTGCTATAGATGAATACGTGTTTTTATTGATGAATTTAAGTAAGAAATTGACTGAAAATATGAAAATTAAATATATAACGTTACGAATTTACTGAGAAAACTATAAGGAAATGTGGGGAGCAATTAACTACGAAATTCAAAGAAGATTTGAACGAAATATACCAATTTTTAGAAAAGTTATTAGCGAATTTATAGTTGAATTTATGTGATTGTATTGATTGATCACTATACCTCGGTTTAGGTAAATAGTGATTTTGTTCAGTTCTGTATGTTTTATAAAGCAAACAAGAAAGCAGATGGTAGTTTCTACACTAGACGTACCTAATAAAAGCAAAAAGAGCGAAAGAAATGAATATTTGAGAAATTTTAAAAATTTTAGGAAATTACGATTATGGGAAAAAGAATTATGTGGAAATCAATATTTTAGCGGTAGAAATATAATATAAAAACTATAGATAAATACGGGGGGCGGTTAAATACACTATAAACAAAGAAAATTTAAACGGAAAAGGCCACTTTTCAGCCGAGTTATAGATGAATACGTGTTTTTATTGATGAATTCACGTAAATAAGAGACTGAAAGTATGAAAATTATATATAATATAACGTTAGGAACTTACCAAGAAAACTATATAGTATTACGAGGGGCAATTAGGTACACTATAAAAATAGAAAATTTAAATGGAAAAGGCCAATTTTCAGCCGTGCTATAGACGAATACGTGTTTTTATTGATGAATTTAAGTAAGAAATAGACTGAAAATATGAAAATTAAAAATATAACGTTACGAATTTACTGAGAAAACTATAAGGAAATGTGGGAAGCAATTAACTACGAAATTCAAAGAAGATTTGAACGAAATATACCAATTTTTAGAAAAGTCATTAGCGAATTTATAGTTGAATTTATGTGATTGTATTGATTGATCACTATACCTCGGTTTAGGTAAATAGTGATTTTGTTCAGTTCTGTATGTTTTATAAAGCAAATAGGAATGCAGATGGTAGTTTTTACACTAGACGGACCTAATAAAAGCAAAAAGAGCGAAAGAAATGAAGATTTGAGAAATTTTAAAAATTTTATTAAATTACGATTATGGGAAAAAGAATTATGTGGAAATCAATATTTTAGCGGTAGAAATATAATATAAAAACTATAGATAAATCCGGGGGCGGTTAAATACACTATTAACAAAGAAAATTTAAACGGAATAGGCCACTTTTCAGCCGAGTTATAGATGAATACGTGTTTTTATTGATGAATTCACGTAAATAAGAGACTGAAAATATAAAAATTAAATATAAAACGTTAGGAATTAACCAAGAAAACTGTATAGGATTACGAAGGGCAGTTATTTGCACTATTTGAATAGAAAATTTAAAAGTAAAAGGCCACTTTTCAGCCCAGTTATAGATGAATACGTGTTTTTATTGATGAATTCACGTAAAAAAGAGACTTAAAATATGAAAATTATATATATAACGTCAAGAATTAACCAAGAAAACTGTAGAAGATTACGGAGGGCAGTTAGTTACACTATTTAAATAGAAAATTGAAAAGGAAAAGACCACTTTTCAGCCGAGTTATAGATGAATACGTGTTTTTATTGATGAATTCACGTAAATAAGAGACTGAAAATATGAAAATTATATATCATATAACGTTCATATATATACATATCTATATAAATAGAAAATTT
Organism: Parnassius smintheus behrii; assembly: GCA_036936625.1. Taxonomy (NCBI): domain Eukaryota; kingdom Metazoa; phylum Arthropoda; class Insecta; order Lepidoptera; family Papilionidae; genus Parnassius; species Parnassius smintheus. The sequence goes on from JAUPFT010000027.1 coordinate 34,272,403, forward strand.
AAATGGAAAAGGCCAATTTTCAGCCGTGCTATAGATGAATACGTGTTTTTATTGATGAATTTAAGTAAGAAATAGACTGAAAATATGAAAGTTAAATAAATAACGTTACGAATTTACTGAGAAAACTATAAGGAAATGTGGGGAGCAATTAACTACGAAATTCAAAGAAGATTTGAACGAAATATACCAATTTTTAGAAAAGTTATTAGCGAATTTATAGTTGAATTTATGTGATTGTATTGATTGATCACTATACCTCGGTTTAGGTAAATAGTGATTTTGTTCAGTTCTGTATGTTTTATAAAGCAAACAAGGGTGCAGATGGTAGTTTCTACACTAGACGTACCTAATAAAAGCAAAAAGAGCGAAAGAAATGAAGATTTGAGAAATTTTAAAAATTTTAGGAAATTACGATTATGGGAAAAAGAATTATGTGGAAATCAATATTTTAGCGGTAGAAATATAATATAAAAACTATAGATAAATACGGGGGGCGGTTAAATACACTATTAACAAAGAAAATTTAAACGGAAAAGGCCACTTTTCAGCCGAGTTATAGATGAATACGTGTTTTTATTGATGAATTCACGTAAATAAGAGACTGAAAGTATGAAAATTATATATAATATAACGTTAGGAACTTACCAAGAAAACTATATAGTATTACGAGGGGCAATTAGATACACTATAAAAATAGAAAATTTAAATGGAAAAGGCCAATTTTCAGCCGTGCTATAGACGAATACGTGTTTTTATTGATGAATTTAAGTAAGAAATAGACTGAAAATATGAAAATTAAATATATAACGTTACGAATTTACTGAGAAAACTATAAGGAAATGTGGGAAGCAATTAACTACGAAATTCAAAGAAGATTTGAACGAAATATACCAATTTTTGGAAAAGTCATTAGCGAATTTATAGTTGAATTTATGTGATTGTATTGATTGATCACTATACCTCGGTTTAGGTAAATAGTGATTTTGTTCAGTTCTGTATGTTTTATAAAGCAAACAAGAGTGCAGATGGTAGTTTCTACACTAGACGGACCTAATAAAAGCAAAAAGAGCGAAAGAAATGAAGATTTGAGAAATTTTAAAAATTTTAGGAAATTACGATTATGGGAAAACGAATTTTGTGGAAATCAATATTTTAGCGGTAGAAATTTTATATAAAAATCATAGATAATTACGGGGGGCGGTTAAATACACTATTAATAAAAAACATTTAAACGGAAAAGGCCACTTTTCAGCCGAGTTATAGATGAATACCTGTTTTTATTGATGAATTCACGTAAATAAGAGACTGAATATATGAAAATTATATATATAATGTTAGGAATTAACCAAGAAAACTGTATAGGATTACGGTGGGCAGTTAGTTACACTATTTAAATAGAAAATTAAAAAGGAAAAGACCACTTTTCAGCCGAGTTATAGATGAATACGTGTTTTTATTGATGAATTCACGTAAATAAGAGACTGAAAATATGAAAATTATAATATAACGTTAGGAACTTACCAAGAAAACTATATAGTATTACGGGGGGCAATTAGTTACACTATATAAATAGAAAATTTAAATGGAAAAGGCCAATTTTCAGCCGTGCTATAGATGAATACGTGTTTTTATTGATGAATTTAATTAAGAAATAGACTGAAAATATGAAAATTAAATATATAAAGTTACGAATTTACTGAGAAAACTATAAGGAAATGTGGGGAGCAATTAACTACGAAATTCAAAGAAGATTTGAACGAAATATACCAATTTTTAGAAAAGTTATTAGCGAATTTATAGTTGAATTTATGTGATTGTATTGATTGATCACTATACCTCGGTTTAGGTAAATAGTGATTTTGTTCAGTTCTGTATGTTTTATAAAGCAAATAAGAATGCAGATGGTAGTTTTTGCACTAGACGGACCTAATAAAAGCAAAAAGAGCGAAAGAAATGAAGATTTTAGAAATTTTAAAAATTTTATTAAATTACGATTATGGGAAAAAGAATTATGTGGAAATCAATACTTTAGCGGTAGAAATATAATAAAAAAACTATAGATAATTACGGGGGGCGGTTAAATACACTATTAACAAAGAAAATTTAAACGGAATAGGCCACTTTTCAGCCCAGTTATAGATGAATATGTGTTTTTATTGATGAATTCACGTAAAAAAGAGACTGAAAATATGAAAATTATATATATAACGTCAAGAATTAACCAAGAAAACTGTAGAAGATTACGGAGGGCAGTTAGTTACACTATTTAAATAGAAAATTGAAATGGAAAAGACCACTTTTGAGCCGAGTTATAGATGAATACGTGTTTTTATTGATGAATTCACGTAAATAAGAGACTGAAAATATGAAAATTATATATAATATAACGTTAGGAATTAACCAAGAAAACTATATAGGATTACGGGGGGCAATTAGTTACACTATTGAAATAGAAAATTAAAAAGGGAAAGGCCTATTTTCAGCCGTGCAATAGATGAGTACGTGATTTTATTGATATTGATTTTAGGAAATTACGATTATGGGAAAACGAATTATGTGGAAATCAATATTTTAGCGGTAGAAATTTAATAAAAAAACTATAGATAATTACGGGGGGCGGTTAAATACACTATTAACAAAGAAAATTTAAACGGAAAAGGCCACTTTTCAGCCGAGTTATAGATGAATACGTGTTTTTATTGATGAATTCACGTAAATAAGAGACTGAAAATATGAAAATTATATATATAATGTTAGGAATTAACCAAGAAAACTGTATAAGATTACGGTGGGCAGTTAGTTACACTATTTTAATAGAAAATTTAAAAGGAAAAGACCACTTTTCAGCCGAGTTATAGATGAATACGTGTTTTTATTGATGAATTCACGTAAATAAGAGACTGAAAATATGAAAATTAAATATATAACGTTATAAATATATAACGTTACGAATTTAATGAGAAAACTATAAGGAAATAAGAAGAGCAATGAACTACACAATTTAAAGACGATTTGAACGAAAAATACCAATTTTTAGAAAAGTTATTAGCGAATTTATAGTTGAATTTATGTGATTGTATTGATTGACCACTATACCTCGGTTTAGGTAAATAGTGTTTTTTTCCGGTTCTGTATGTTTTATAAAGAGAATAAGAGTGCACATGGGTTTTTTTTACACTAGAAGGACCTAATAAAAGCAAAAAGAGTGGAAGAAGTGAAGATTTGAAAAATTTTAAAAATTTTAGGAAATTACGATTATGGGAAAACGAATTATGTGGAAATCAATATTTTAGCGGTAGAAATTTATTATTAAAACTATAGATAAATAAGGGGTGCGGTTAAATACAATATTAACAAAGAAAATTTAAACGGAAAAGGCCACTTTTCAGCCGAGTTATAGATGAATACGTGTTTTTATTGATGAATTCACGTAAATAAGAGACTGAAAATATGAAAATTATATATATAATGTTAGGAATTAACCAAGAAAACTGTATAGGATTACGGTGGGCAGTTAGTTACACTATTTTAATAGAAAATTTAAAAGGAAAAGACCACTTTTCAGCCGAGTTATAGATGAATACGTGTCTTTATTGATGAATTCACGTAAATAAGAGACTGAAAATATGAAAATTAAATATATAACGTTATAAATATATAACGTTACGAATTTAATGAGAAAACTATAAGGAAATAAGAAGAGCAATGAACTACACAATTTAAAGACAATTTGAACGAAAAATACCAATTTTTAGAAAAGTTATTAGCGAATTTATAGTTGAATTTATGTGATATTATTGATTGACCACTATACCTCGGTTTAGGTAAATAGTGTTTTTTTCCGGTTCTGTATGTTTTATAAAGAGAATAAGAGTGCACATGGGTTTTTTTACACTAGAAGGACCTAATAAAAGCAAAAAGAGTGGAAGAAGTGAAGATTTGAAAAATTTTAAAAATTTTAGGAAATTACGATTATGGGAAAACGAATTATGTGGAAATCAATATTTTAGCGGTAGAAATTTATTATTAAAACTATAAATAAATAAGGGGTGCGGTTAAATACATTATTAACAAAGAAAATTTAAACGGAAAAGGCCACTTTTCAGCCGAGTTATAGATGAATACGTGTTTTTATTGATGAATTCACGTAAATAAGAGACTGAAAATATGAAAATTATATATATAACGTTAGAAATTAATCAAGAAAACTGTATAGTATTACGATGCGGGGGGGGGCGGTTAGTTACACAATTTAAATAGAAAATTTAAAAGGAAAAGGCCAATTTTCAGCCGAGTTATAGATGAATACGTGTTTTTATTGATGAATTCACGTAAATAAGAGACTGAAAATATGAAAATTATATATATAACGTTAGAAATTAATCAAGAAAACTGTATAGTATTACGGGGGGGGGGGGCTAGTTACACTATTTAAATAGAAAATTTAAAAGGAAAAGACCATTTTTCAGCCGAGTTATAGATGAATACGTGTTTTTTTTTATTGATGAATTCACGTAAGTAAGAGACTGAAAATATGAAAATTAAATATATAACGTTACGAATTTAATGAGAAAACTATAAGGAAATGAGAAGAGCAATGAACTACACAATTTAAAGACGATTTGAACGAAAAATACCAATTTTTAGAAAAGTTATTTGCAAATTTATAGTTGAATTTATGTGATTGTATTGATTGACCACTATACCTCGGTTTAGGTTAATAGTGTTTTCTTCCAGTACTGTATGTTTTATAAAGAGAATAAGATGGCAGGTGGGTTTTTTTTACACTAGAAGGACCTAATAAAAGCAAAAAGGGCGAAATAAATGAAGATTTGAAAAATTTTAAAAATTTTAGGAAATTACGGTTATGGGAAAACGAATTATGTGGAAATCAATATTTTAGCGGTAGAAATTTATTATTAAAACTATAGATAAATAAGGGGTGCGGTTAAATACAGTATTAACAAAGAAAATTTAAACGGAAAAGGCTACTTTTCAGCCGAGTTATAGATGAATACCTGTTTTTATTGATGAATTCACGTAAATAAGAGACTGAAAATATGAAAATTATATATATAACGTTAGAAATTAATCTAGAAAACTGTATAGTATTACGGGGGGGGCGGTTAGTTACACTATTTAAATAGAAAATTTAAAAGGAAAAGGCCAATTTTCAGCCGAGTTATAGATGAATACGTGTTTTTATTGATGAATTCACGTAAATAAGACTGAAAATATGAAAATTATAATATAACGTTAGGAACTTACCAAGAAAACTATATAGTATTACGGATGGCAAGTATTTACACTATATAAATAGAAAATTTAAAAGGAAAAGGCCAATTTTCAGCCGTGCTATAGATGAAAACGTGTTTTTATTGATGAATTTAAGTAAGAAATAGACTGAAAATATGAAAATTAAATATATAACGTTACGAATTTACTGAGAAAACTATAAGGAAATGTGGGGAGCAATTAACTACGAAATTCAAAGAAGATTTGAACGAAATATACCAATTTTTAGAAAAGTTATTAGCGAATTTATAGTTGAATTTATGTGATTGTATTGATTGATCACTATACCTCGGTTTAGGTAAATAGTGATTTTGTTCAGTTCTGTACGTTTTATAAAGCAAACAAGAGTGCAGATGGTAGTTTCTACACTAGACGGACCTAATAAAAGCAAAAAGAGCGAAAGAAATGAAGATTTGAGAAATTTTAAAAATTTTAGGAAATTACGATTATGGGAAAACGAATTATGTGGAAATCAATATTTTAGCGGTAGAAATATAATATAAAAACTATAGATAAATACGGGGGGCGGTTAAATACACTATTAACAAAGAAAATTTAAACGGAAAATGCCACTTTTCAGCCGAGTTATAGATGAATACGTGTTTTTATTGATGAATTCCCGTAAATAAGAGACTGAAAATATGAAAATTAAATATAAAGCGTTAGGAATTAACCAAGATAACTGTAGGTATAGGATAACGGGGGGCTGTTATTTGCACTATTCAAATAGAAAATTTAAAAGTAAAAGGCCACTTTTCAGCCGAGTTATAGATGAATACGTGTTTTTATTGATGAATTCACGTAAAAGAGAGACTGAAAATATGAAAATTATATATATAACGTCAGGAATTAACCAAGAAAACTGTAGAGGATTAAGGAGGGCAGTTAGTAACACTATTTAAATAGAAAACTTAAAAGGAAAAGACCACTTTTCAGCCGAGTTATAGATGAATACGTGTTTTTATTGATGAATTCACGTAAATAAGAGACTGAAAATATGAAAATCATATATAATATAACGTTAGGAATTAACCAAGAAAACTATATAGGATTACGGGGGGCAATTAGTTACACTATTTAAATAGAAAATTAAAAAGGAAAAGGCCTATATTCAGCCGTGCAATAGATGAATACGTGATTTTATTGATATTGATTTTAGGAAATTACGATTGTGGGAAAACGAATTATGTGGAAATCAATAATTTAGCGGTAGAAATTTAATATAAAAACTATAGATAATTACGGAGAGCGGTTAAATATACTATTAACAAAGAAAATTTAAACGGAAAAGGCCACTTTTCAGCCGAGTTATAGATGAATACCTGTTTTCATTGATGAATTCACGTAAATAAGAGAATGAAAATATGAAAATTATATATATAATGTTTGGAATTAACCAAGAAAACTGTATAGGATTACGGTGGGCAGTTAGTTACACTATTTAAATAGAAAATTTAAAAGGAAAAGACCATTTTTCAGCCGACTTATAGATGAATACGTGTTTTTATTGATGAATTCACGTAAGTAAGAGACTGAAAATATGAAAATTAAATATATAACGTTACGAATTTAATGAGAAAACTAAAAGGAAATGAGAAGAGCAATGAACTACACAATTTAAAGACGATTTGAACGAAAAATACCAATTTTTAGAAAAGTTATTAGCGAACTTATAGTTGAATTTATGTGATTGTATTGATTGACCACTATACCTCGGTTTAGGTAAATAGTGTTTTTTTCCGGTACTGTATGTTTTATAAAGAGAATAAGAGTGCAGATGGGTTTTTTTTTACAATAGAAGGACCTAATAAAAGCAAAAAGAGCGAAAGAAATGAAGATTTGAAAAATTTTAAAACTTTTAGGAAAGTAGTAGTCTCTTATTTACGTGAATTCATCAATAAAAACTCGTATTCATCTATAACTCGGCTGAAAAGTGGCCTTTTCCGTTTAAATTTTCTTTGTTAATAGTGTATTTAACCGCCCCCCGTATTTATCTATAGTATTTATAATAAATTTCTACCGCTAAAATATTGATTTCCACATAATTCGTTTTCCCATAATCGTAATTTCCTAAAAGTTTTAAAATTTTTCAAATCTTCATTTCTTACGCTCTTTTTGCTTTTATTAGGTCCTTCTATTGTAAAAAAAAACCCATCTGCACTCTTATTCTCTTTATAAAACATACAGTACTGGAAAAAAACACTATTTACCTAAACCGAGGTATAGTGGTCAATCAATACAATCACATAAATTCAACTATAAATTCGCTAATAACTTTTCTAAAAATTGGTATTTTTCGTTCAAATCGTCTTTAAATTGTGTAGTTCATTGCTCTTCTCATTTCCTTTTAGTTTTCTCATTAAATTCGTAACGTTATATATTTAATTTTCATATTTTCAGTCTCTTACTTACGTGAATTCATCAATAAAAACACGTATTCATCTATAAGTCGGCTGAAAAATGGTCTTTTCCTTTTAAATTTTCTATTTAAATAGTGTAACTAACTGCCCACCGTAATCCTATACAGTTTTCTTGGTTAATTCCAAACATAATATATATAATTTTCATATTTTCATTCTCTTATTTACGTGAATTCATCAATGAAAACAGGTATTCATCTATAACTCGGCTGAAAAGTGGCCTTTTCCGTTTAAATTTTCTTTGTTAATAGTGTATTTAACCGCTCTCCGTAATTATCTATAGTTTTTATATTAAATTTCTACCGCTAAATTATTGATTTCCACATAATTCGTTTTCCCATAATCGTAATTTCCTAAAATCAATATCAATAAAATCACGTATTCATCTATTGCACGGCTGAATATAGGCCTTTTCCTTTTTAATTTTCTATTTAAATAGTGTAACTAATTGCCCCCCGAAATCCTATATAGTTTTCTTGGTTAATTCCTAACGTTATATTATATATAATTTTCATATTTTCAGTCTCTTATTTACGTGAATTCATCAATAAAAACACGTATTCATCTATAACTCGGCTGAAAAGTGGTCTTTTCCTTTTAAGTTTTCTATTTAAATAGTGTTACTAACTGCCCACCGTAATCCTATACAGTTTTCTTGGTTAATTCCTAACATTATATATATAATTTTCATATATTCAGTCTCTCTTTTCCGTGAATTCATCAATAAAAACACGTATTCATCTATAACTCGGCTGAAAAGTGGCCTTTTCCGTTTAAATGTTTTTTGTTAATAGTGTATTTAACCGCTCCCCGTAATTATCTATGATTTTTATGTTAAATTTCTACCGCTAAAAATAAAAATATTGATTTCCACAAAATTCGTTTTCCCATAATCGTAATTTCCTAAAATTTTTAAAATTTCTCAAATCTTCATTTCTTTCGCTCTTTTTGCTTTTATTAGGTCCGTCTAGTGTAGAAACTACCATCTGCACTCTTGTTTGCTTTATAAAACATACAGAACTGAACAAAATCACTATTTACCTAAACCGAGGTATAGTGATCAATCAATACAATCACATAAATTCAACTATAAATTCGCTAATGACTTTTCTAAAAATTGGTATATTTCGTTCAAATCTTCTTTGAATTTCGTAGTTAATTGCTTCCCACATTTCCTTTTAGTTTTCTCAGTAAATTCGTAACGTTATATATTTAATTTTCAAAATATTGATTTCCACAAAATTCGTTTTCCCATAATCGTAATTTCCTAAAATTTTTAAAATTTCTCAAATCTTCATTTCTTTCGCTCTTTTTGCTTTTATTAGGTCCGTCTAGTGTAGAAACTACCATCTGCACTCTTGTTTGCTTTATAAAACATACAGAACTGAACAAAATCACTATTTACCTTAACCGAGGTATAGTGATCAATCAATACAATCACATAAATTCAACTATAAATTCGCTAGTGACTTTTCTAAAAATTGGTATATTTCGTTCAAATCTTCTTTGAATTTCGTAGTTAATTGCTTCCCACATTTCCTTTTAGTTTTCTCAGTAAATTCGTAACGTTATATATTTAATTTTCATATTTTCAGTCTATTTCTTACTTAAATTCATCAATAAAAACACGTATTCGTCTATAGCACGGCTGAAAATTGGCCTTTTCCATTTAAATTTTCTATTTATATAGTGTAACTAATTGCCCCCCGTAATACTATATAGTTTTCTTGGTAAGTTCCTAACGTTATATTATAATTTTCATATTTTCAGTCTCTTATTTACGTGAATTCATCAATAAAAACACGTATTCATCTATAACTCGGCTGAAAAGTGGTCTTTTCCTTTTTAATTTTCTATTTAAATAGTGTAACTAACTGCCCACCGTAATCCTATACAGTTTTCTTGGTTAATTCCTAACATTATATATATAATTTTCACATTCAGTCTCTTATTTACGTGAATTCATCAATAAAAACAGGTATTCATCTATAACTCGGCTGAAAAGTGGCCTTTTCCGTTTAAATGTTTTTTGTTAATAGTGTATTTAACCGCCCCCCGTAATTATCTATGATTTTTATGTTAAATTTCTACCGCTAAAATATTGATTTCCACAAAATTCGTTTTCCCATAATCGTAATTTCCTAAAATTTTTAAAATTTCTCAATTCTTCATTTCTTTCGCTCTTTTTGCTTTTATTAGGTCCGTCTAGTGTAGAAACTACCATCTGCACTCTTGTTTACTTTATAAAACATACAGAACTGAACAAAATCACTATTTACCTAAACCGAGGTATAGTGATCAATCAATACAATCACATAAATTCAACTATAAATTCGCTAATGACTTTTCTAAAAATTGGTATATTTCGTTCAAATCTTCTTTGAATTTCGTAGTTAATTGCTTCCCACATTTCCTTATAGTTTTCTCAGTAAATTCGTAACGTTATATATTTAATTTTCATATTTTCAGCCTATTTCTTACTTAAATTCATCAATAAAAACACGTATTCGTCTATAGCACGGCTGAAAATTGGCCTTTTCCATTTAAATTTTCTATTTTTATAGTGTACCTAATTGCCCCTCGTAATACTACATAGTTTTCTTGGTAAGTTCCTAACGTTATATTTTATATAATTTTCATACTTTCAGTCTCTTATTTACGTGAATTCATCAATAAAAACACGTATTCATCTATAACTCGGCTGAATAGTGGCCTTTTCCGTTTAAATTTTCTTTGTTAATAGTGTATTTAACCGCCCCCCCCGTAATTATCTATAGTTTTATATTAAATTTCTACCGCTAAAATATTGATTTCCACATAATTCGTTTTCTTGGTTAATTCCTAACGTTATATTATATATAACTTTCATATTTTCAGTCTCTTATTTACGTGAATTCATCAATAAAAACACGTATTCATCTATAACTCGGCTGAAAAGTGGCCTTTTCCTTTTAAATTTTCTATTTTACTAGTGCAACTAACTTCCCTCCGTAATCCTATACAGATTTCTTGGTTAATTCCTAACGTTTTATATATAATTTTCATATTTTCAGTCTCTTATTTACGTGAATTCATCAATAAAAACACGTAGTCATCTATAACTCGGCTGAAAAGTGGCCTTTTCCGTTTAAATTTTCTTTGTGAATAGTGTATTTAACCGCCCCGCGTAATTATCTATAGTTTTTATATTAAATTTCTACCGCTAAAATATTGATTTCCACATAATTCGTTTTCCCATAATCGTAATTTCCTAAAATTTTTAATATTATTCAAATCTTCATTTCTTTCGCTCTTTTGGCTTTTATTATGTTCATCTAGTGTAGAAACTACTATCTGCACTCTTATGTGCTTTATAAAACATACAGAACTGGAAAAAATCACTATTTACCTAAACCGAGGTATAGTGGTCAATCAATACAATCACATAAATTCAACTATAAATTCGCTAATAACTTTTCTAAAAATTGGTAATTTTCGTTCAAATCGTCTTTAAATTGTGTAGTTCATTGCTCTTCTTATTTCCTTATAGTTTTCTCATTAAATTCGTATCGTTATATATTTAATTTTCATATTTTCAGTCTCTTATTTACGTGAATTCATCAATAAAAACACGTATTCATCTATAACTCGGCTGAAAATGGTCTTTTCCTTTTAAGTTTTCTATTTAAATAGTGTAACTAACTGCCCACCGTAATCCTATACAGTTTTCTTTGTTAATTCCTAACATTATGTATATAATTTTCATATTTTCAGTCTCTTATTTACGTGAATTCATCAATAAAAACACGTATTTATCTATAACTCGGCTGAAAAGTGGCCTTTTCCGTTTAAATTTTCTTTGCTAATAGTGTATTTAACCGCCCCCCGAAATTATCTATAGTTTTTATATTGAATTTCTACCGCTATAATATTGATTTCCACATAATTCGTTTTCCCATAATCGTAATTTCCTAAAATCAATATCAATAAAATCACGTATTCATCTATTGCAAGGCTGGAAATAGGCCTTTTCCTTTTTAATTTTCTATTTAAATAGTGTAACTAACTGCCCTCCGTAATCCTCTACTATTTACTTGGTTAATTCCTGACGTTATATATATAATTTTTTTATATTTTCAGTCTCTTATTTACGTGAATTCATCAATAAAAACACGTATTCATCTATAACTCGGCTGAAAAGTGGTCTTTTCCTTTTAAATTTTCTATTTGAATAGTGTATTTAACCGCCCTTCGTAATTATCTGTAGTTTTTATATTAAATTTCTACCGCTAAAATATTGATTTCCACAAAATTCGTTTTCCCATAATCGTAATTTCCTAAAATTTTTAAAATTTCTCAAATCTTCATTTCTTTCGCTCTTTTTGCTTTTATTAGGTCCGTCTAGTGTAGAAACTACCATCTGCACTCTTGTTTGCTTTATAAAACATACAGAACTGAACAAAATCACTATTTACCTAAACCGATGTTTTTTTTTTTTTGCGGATGGAAAATCATCTAATGACCCCTTTCGCTCTGGGTGGAGCGTAAGGGAGTGTCAGACTTTTACTGACTAAAAACCATCCGTGTTCCTTCAGTACCCTTACGTTCCGGAGCCGCGGTATCTCTTTCGAACAGCCCGCAGCCCCGGCAGGCGTCGGCCCTTGTGGGCCTCTTCACGCTGCTGACAGCTCTTTGAGGCGCGCGTGGAACAAAACGCGCCGTCGACACGGCCTGTCGTCATTAGACGGACTGACGACGAGCTACCCATTGCTCGCCGACCACAGGCCCGCGCCTACGGTGGCCGGGGGCCACGTCGCAGCCCCCGACGCCCGGGGCGTCTCCCGTGGCGGCCGGGGAGGAAAGCTGCTGCTCTCTCCTTCTCCCGCTCCGCCACCTCCTTCGCTAGCATCACTGCTTCGCAGAAGGTGGTGACGGCATCCCATTCCGTCTCGCTCCGGACCATGGCTTCGACCAGGGCCGGACGCGAGAGGTCGCCGCCGCCTATCGCCGCTACGAGGACACGGCGGTGCTCCGCCCAAGCAGGGTACACCTCCACGGTGTGTTCCACCGTGTCCTCCGGTCCATCCGCGCAATGGGAGCACCCGGGCGTTTCCTCCCGCTCGATTCGGTGCAGGAACCTCCCAAACACACCGTGTCCGGTGAGGACCTGCGTCAGGCGGAAGGTGAGGATGCCGTGGCGTCTCTCAAGCCACTCCTCAAAGAGGGGTCTTATCGCCGCTATAGTGGCGTGCCCAGCACGGGGTTGCGACAGTCGCTGTCTCCATGTCGCCATGAGATCGTGCCGGAAGTCTGTCCGCTGCGCGACAACTTGCCGCGGCAGCGGGGTTTCCCCACGGCATAGTGCCTCCGCACGCCATTCGTGCAGGCGCGCGAGGACTATCGCCTCCAGATCCCATGGCGGCAATCCGGCAAGGAGGCTCGCCGCCTCGCGGGAGATCGTGCGGTAGCCGCGAACCATTTTCACGGCTATCACCCTTTGGGGCGCGTTCAGGTGGTGGACGGCAAACCACGCGCCCACACCGGGGCCCCGTAAAGGGCCATGGATCGCACGATCCCCGCGTAGAGCCTCCGGCAGGAGGCGTTTGTCCCTCCCAGGTTCGGCAGGAGCCGCCTGAAGGCAGCCCCGGTCCGTTCCAGTTTGGGAGCCAAACGTCGGAAGTGCTCAACGAAGTTCCATCGGCCGTCGAGGACGAGTCCTAGGTACTTCAGCGTCGACTCGACGTCGATGGATACCCCTCCTACCATCACTGAGGATCCCGGTGGTGGCCTGTTCCGAGGACCATGGAAGTGCATGGCCTCGGACTTGTGCAGAGCCACCTCGAGACCCAGTTGCCGAATCCTCTCAACGACTATCGCAACCCCGCGTGTCATATTTTCCGCCACCGCCTCGTACGACCCCCCTTGTGCCAGTACCAGCGTGTCGTCAGCGTAGCAAACTACGCTGACGCCGGTAGTGAGGTCGGCGCGCAGCACCCAGTCGTAAACGATGTTCCACAGAGGTGGCCCCAGAACCGAACCCTGTGGGACACCGCACGACATCTCTCGCCGGTTCCACTCACCGTTGCGACCGGGGTAGATGACGGCCCTGTCCGTCAGGTAGTCCCCGACTATACGACGGAGATAGGTCGGCACCCGGTGATACCGGAGTGCCTCCCTAATGCAGCTCCAGGGCATGGAGTTGAAGGCGTTGGCGATGTCGAGAGACACCGCCAAGACAACCCCCCCTCTGACCACTGCATCCCCCGTCGTTAGGGCTCTCACGCGCATGATGGCGTCCACCGTAGAGCGCCTCTTGCGGAAACCAAACTGGTGTTCCGCAAGATCCGGCCCCGTCCCCGCAAGGTGCTCTGCGAGGCGGTTTGCAATGACTCTTTCAAAGAGCTTGCCCACCTCGTCGAGCAGCACCACGGGCCGGCATGCGGACGGAGAGTCCGCAGGGCACCCCGGCTTCCGAATGAGGACCAGCTTCCCCGTCTTCCAACGAAGCGGAAATTGGCCTCTTTCCAAGCATGCGCTTAGGAGCCCCTCCAGTCGGGGCCCGAGAGCCTCCGAGGCCAGGACCCAGGCTTTGCCAGGCAAGCCATCGGGTCCTGGGGCGGTATTCCTGGCCTTGAGCCTACGTACCGCCACTCTCAGGTCTACCCCGGTCCCTTCCGGGATGTCGTCGTTGTCGTCCTGGTGGTCCGCTTCCGGCACCGCAGGTGGCGGAGCCATAGGCGGGGGCGGATCTTCCCGTCGCGCAGGGAACAGAGCGCTCACCACGTCCTCCACGAGCTGGGGCCGGAGACATTTCGTCAGCGGGGGGGCCCAGGTGCGGAGTTTATCCCGCACCATCTTGTAAGGGCACCCCCACGGATCTCTGTTGAGAGTCTCCAGCATCTCTTCACGGGCCCGATCCCGGGCCCGCAGGACAGCCTCCCGGAGGGCGTTCTTTGCCGCTCTGTATCCCTCGTACAGCTCCGCCTCAATGGCTGCCGCATTCGGTGGACGAATGCGGAGCCTGCGATGCCTGGTGTACAGGTGCCGCGCGGCGACACACGCCTCGCGCAGAGACGTCAGCTCACGCGACCACCAATACACCTGACTCCGGGCGCTTCCTGGCCGGACGCGGGGCATTGCCACGTCACATATCTCGGACATGGCCTCCTGGAACCACCCTGCCTCATCATTGACGTCGGCAGGCCTGTCCGGTGATGACACCCAGGCCTGCACGATCGAGGCTTCCAGGAGGAGCTCCCGGTCCAGCTGCTTCAGCGCCCAACGCGGACCACTCGGGGCCTGTTGGACTGGCGCGCTCGAGGGCTTGGTGGAGACATCAAACCGGATGTACCGGTGGTCGGAGTAGGTCTCCACCCCCTCCATGACACGCCAGTCAATGGCACGCGGCGACAGAGCGGGGCTAGCGAACGAGATGTCCACCACCGACTCGCCCCGCATCCGCACACACGTGGGGACAGAACCCCGATTTAGGACGACCAGGCCTGTCTCCAGAGCCCAGTCTTCCACCATCCTACCCCGCACATCTGTACGACGAGAACCCCAAGCCAAGTTCTTGGCATTGAAGTCCCCGAGGACAAGTACGGGGAGGGGATAACTTCCGACGACGACTGCTCTCAGCTCTGTAAGAGAGTTGTGGAGCTCGGCGAGAGATCGGTTCGGGGAGAAGTACACCCCCACAACGACGAACTCCCCGAACCGTGCTGCTACGCACCCCTGACCCCTCCTGACACCTTCAAGGGTCGGGGTACCGGCGGCGGCCGAAGAGGAGATGGCCACTGAGCCGTTAAGGTCCGCCACCCAGTCCTCCCTAGGCCAGACAAAATACGGCTCAGCGACCACAGCGATGTTAATCGACCACTGTGCCATGCTCTGGAGCAACAGATCCTGAGCGCAGGCGCAGTGGTTGATATTCGCCTGGAGGAAGCTTAATGGGGCCGTTATAGGCATTCCATTTCAGCTTCCTCCACGGGGGGCCCCTCTGCGGGCGTCAGTGTCGCGGCGGCGGCGGCGGCGACAGTGACAGCGGTGGCGGTGGCAGTTGCGGCTGCGGCGGAGGCCACAGAGGCGGTGGCGGCTTTGGCCCCTACCCTACCCGCGGCCTTGGCCTAGGCGGGTGGCACGCAGGCCTTGCTTCCGGCCCGGTGATCGGCTGGCTTGCCGGTCGCCGCACATGCATCACAGTGCGGCGTGGCGCAGCAGGTCGCCGATATGTGTCCGGGCTGACAGCAGCGGAAGCAAAGGCCACTGCGGTCAACCTCCGAGGCGCATCTCACTGATACGTGGTGCCCCACGAGACAGCGATAGCACCTCAGAGGTCTGGGCTCCAGCAGCTTAACCTGCGCTGAGACCCAGCCCACCAGAAGCCTTCGGCCCTCCACTATGGTTTTGGCCGCCGTAACAGGGCAGCGCACCGTGGCGGCATGCATACCCTGTTGGTCCGGGCGTATGGCGCCTGACCTGACCTGGTCAGTAGTGCACCCCCGGACCTGGCGACGGCGGCCACCAACTCTTCCTACAATACCGAGTCGTCCAGACCCATGATGCGCAGGTCTGCGCATCTGACGGGCCTTGACACTCGGGCCTCGTCCGCGTCCAGAGACGCTCTGAGCTTCGCAGCCAGAGCGTCCGCGGTCGCGCCACTGGATTCCCCGGGGACCTCCAGCATACGGGCCCCCGTCTGGGTGACTTTGAGCCGGAGGCCCCCAGTGATCCCGAGCTCCCCGAGGTCCACCGCCTCCTTCGCCTTCGCGAGCAGATCGCGGTAGGTAACGCCCTTCTTTTCCGCGTCCGGCTGTAGTGTAATCACTACAGCTGCGGTCTTCGGGGCGCGGAGCCTAGCCGCGATCTTGCGCGCCCTAAACCGGCGCTGCCGCTCCTGCTCTTTGGCCTTTTTGGCTGCCTTCTTCCCCTTCTTTTTATCCCCGACCACCTGCCAACCGGCTTCAGCCGCGGGAGGTGTAGGGATCTGGGGGGGCGGTGACGGCGGCGGCAGCTGGCTTGCCGCTGGCGCTGGCACATTCGCCGCAGGCACTGGGGCTGGTGCAGCCACCATCTGTGCTGCCGCCTTGCCCTTTTTCGCCTTCGTCTTGCCTCCCTTTCCCGTCGCCGGCTTAGCCGGAGCCGGTTCAGCCGGTACCGGTTTTGCTGGAGCCGGCTTTTCAGGGGGGGGAGGAGCAACTGCAGCCCCGCCCGAGGGCTGGCTGGACGGCCCCGGCCTGGATGCGGTAGCCGTGGCCGCCGCGTACGTTGCCGGCCTCGCCGCCGTCTTGTTTGCCCCTAGGGGGGAGGGGGCGCAGGACGATGCCCTCCAGCACGGAAAACCGGTGCTGGAAGGCAGCCAGCTCCTGCCGGATCAGGTTCAGAACCTGGTTCTCCACCGGCACGGGCTGGCTTGGGCGCTGCGTCTGGGGCGCCGCGTGAGAGGCAGGCTCACGTAGACTGGCCAGGTCTGCGCGGAGCTGCTCGTTCTCCTTCTGGAGAGTCTCCATGGCAGACGTCAGGCGGGCCACGTCCGCCCGCAGCTTCGCCACCTCGTCCGCATTAGGCCGGCCCCAACAAAGTTGGCCTCCGCAGCCGCCATGATGGAGGCGGAGGCCCCGGGAATGGCCTTAAACTTTGAGGTGGACTTTTGCTTGTAGGCCACGACCTTGATCGCGGCCTCCACCTCCTTTACGAATCTGGCCTTACGCTCCACCTCGGAGCCGCCAGTCGCACTCGTCTCTTCGCCTGACACCCGAGCCGTATCGCCCGGGTGGCGCCCCTCCTCGGCAAGCTTTGCCGCTCGTTCGGCCATCTGATTATCAGAGAGCCCCCTCCCCTTGCCTCTCAGCCGGCCCCGCCTGTTGGTGGGGATTTTCCGGGCCAAAACCTCCTCTTCACCGGATGACGGCCCCTGGTCGCCATCCAGCCTGGACCGCTTGCGGAAGAACTTACTGGTCTCCGCGGTCCCAGGCCCCACGCGTCGGGAGCTCTCTGAGCCTCCCACGCTGCTCGATGCGGCGTCGGACTCAGTCCCCGCATCGTTTCTCCTCTCCTCTACGTTGCCGTTGCCGGCGGTTTTAGTTTTGTTTTTTGTTTTTGTTTTTGGTGTTTCCATTTCTGTACCCACGAGTATGGGGGAATTAGAGGTCCACCTTGGCAGAGACCCCTGTACCAAGGTAAGCAGATTTAGAGGATTTATTACTCGCCAGGGGGTCTGCAGGTACCCT
This sequence comes from Parnassius smintheus behrii, assembly GCA_036936625.1. Classification (NCBI taxonomy): domain Eukaryota; kingdom Metazoa; phylum Arthropoda; class Insecta; order Lepidoptera; family Papilionidae; genus Parnassius; species Parnassius smintheus. Next base: position 34,290,326 of record JAUPFT010000027.1, read on the forward strand.
GGCGAGGACCGCACTTGCGGCTGATTTGTTCATAGAACCCCGTCAGCCATCCATCCCCTCGCGGTGCGTCGCCGCTTGGGATTCGGGGTAACTTTTTATAGAGGTTTTCTCCCTCGCAGTCCGGGCGATTAAGCCAAGACCCTCGGTCCTTATCAAAGCCGCGAGACATGATCCACGATACTTCGACTGGGATTACGAGACCGGCGGTGACAGCAAAGGATGAATCCTTCACTGTCTGCCCCGAGACAGGGTAAGTGCACACCGAGCCCGCCCTCGCTCCTCTGCTATGCCCTCTGCTGATCAGAGGGTCACGCAGAGGAACGCACTGATGGTCCGGCATGGACCCCCCCATGTCAGAATAATTAGCCGCGGCAGCAACATTCCCCGAGGAATAAGAATTTCTTCTCATTTCTCGAGGAAGATTACCGCCGCGCCCAGGGTGCACCGGCCCAGTTGCTGCTCTTCCCTCCAGACGTATCGAGAGGGACCCGCAACTACCAGGCACACGTGGAGGACTTCTGACTTCGCACCCCAAACCAAGGTATAGTGATCAATCAATACAATCACATAAATTCAACTATAAATTCGCTAATAACTTTTATAAAAATTGGTATATTTCGTTCAAATCTTCTTTGAATTTCGTAGTTAATTGCTCCCCATATTTCCTTATAGTTTTCTCAGTAAATTCGTAGCGTTATATATTTAATTTTCATATTTTCAGTCTATTTCTTACTTAAATTCATCAATAAAAACACGTTTTCATCTATAGCACGGCTGAAAATTGGCCTTTTCCTTTTAAATTTTCTATTTATATAGTGTAAATATTTGCCCTTCGTAATCTTATATAGTGTTCTTGGCAAGTTCCTAACGTTATATTATAATTTTCATATTTTCAGTCTCTTATTTACGTGAATTCATCAATAAAAACACGTATTCATCTATAACTCGGCTGAAAAGTGGCCTTTTCCGTTTAAATTTTCTTTGTGAATAGTGTATTTAACCGCCCCCCGTAATTATCTATAGTTTTTATATTAAATTTCTACCGCTAAAATATTGATTTCCACATAATTCGTTTTCCCATAATCGTAATTTCCTAAAATTTTTAAAATTTTTCAAATCTTCATTTCTTTCGCTCTTTTTGCTTTTATTAGGTCCTTCTAGTGTAAAAAAACCCATCTGCACTCTTATTCTCTTTATAAAACATACAGAACTGGAAAAAAACACTATTTACCTAAACCGAGGTATAGTGCTCAATCAATACAATCACATAAATTCAACTATAAATTCGCTAATAACTTTTCTAAAATTTGGTATTTTTCGTTCAAATCGTCTTTAAATTGTGTAGTTCATTGCTCTTCTTATTTCCTTATAGTTTTCTCATTAAATTCGTAACGTTATATATTTAATTTTCATATTTTCAGTCTCTTATTTACGTGAATTCATCAATAAAAACACGTATTCATCTATAACTGGGCTGAAAAGTGGCCTTTTACTTTTAAATTTTCTATTCAAATAGTGCAAATAACTGCCCTTCGTAATCCTATACAGTTTTCTTGGTTAATTCCTAAAGTTTTATATTTAATTTTTATATTTTCAGTCTCTTATTTACGTGAATTCATCAATAAAAACACGTATTCATCTATAACTCGGCTGAAAAGTGGCCTATTCCGTTTAAATTTTCTTTGTTAATAGTGTATTTAACCGCCCCCGGATTTATCAATAGTTTTTATATTATATTTCTACCGCTAAAATATTGATTTCCACATAATTCTTTTTCCAATAATCGTAATTTAATAAAATTTTTAAAATTTCTCAAATCTTCATTTCTTTCGCTCTTTTTGCTTTTATTAGGTCCGTCTAGTGTAAAAACTACCATCTGCATTCTTATTTGCTTTATAAAACGTACAGAACTGAACAAAATCACTATTTACCTAAACCGTGGTATAGTGATCAATCAATACAATCACATAAATTCAACTATAAATTCACTAATAACTTTTCTAAAAATTGGTATATTTCGTTCAAATCTTCTTTGAATTTCGAAGTTAATTGCTCCCCACATTTCCTTATAGTTTTCTCAGTAAATTCGTAACGTTATATATTTAATTTTCATATTTTCAGTCTTTTTCTTAATTAAATTCATCAATAAAAACACGTATTCATCTATAGCACGGCTGAAAATTGGCCTTTTCCATTTAAATTTTCTATTTATATAGTGTAACTAATTGCCCCCCGTAATACTATATAGTTTTCTTGGTAAGTTCCTAACGTTATATTATAATTTTCATATTTTCAGTCTCTTATTTACGTGAATTCATCAATAAAAACACGTATTCATCTATAACTCGGCTGAAAAGTGGTCTTTTCCTTTTTAATTTTCTATTTAAATAGTGTAACTAACTGCCCACCGTAATCCTATACAGTTTTCTTGGTTAATTCCTAACATTATACGAGTATATATAATTTTCATATATTCAGTCTCTTATTTACGTGAATTCATCAATAAAAACAGGTATTCATCTATAACTCGGCTGACAAGTGGCCTTTTCCGTTTAAATGTTTTTTGTTAATAGTGTATTTAACCGCCCCCCGTAATTATCTATGATTTTTATGTTAAATTTCTACCGCTTAAATATTGATTTCCACAAAATTCGTTTTCCCATAATCGTAATTTCCTAAAATTTTTAAAATTTCTCAAATCTTCATTTCTTTCGCTCTTTTTGCTTTTATTAGGTCCGTCTAGTGTAGAAACTACCATCTGCACTCTTGTTTGCTTTATAAAACATACAGAACTGAACAAAATCACTATTTACCTAAACCGAGGTATAGTGATCAATCAATACAATCACATAAATTCAACTATAAATTCGCTAATGACTTTTCTAAAAATTGGTATATTTCGTTCAAATCTTCTTTGAATTTCGTAGTTAATTGCTTCCCACATTTCCTTATAGTTTTCTCAGTAAATTCGTAACGTTATATATTTAATTTTCATATTTTCAGTCTATTTCTTACTTAAATTCATCAATAAAAACACGTATTCGTCTATAGCACGGCTGAAAATTGGCCTTTTCCATTTAAATTTTCTATTTTTATAGTGTACCTAATTGCCCCTCGTAATACTATATAGTTTTCTTGGTAAGTTCCTAACGTTATATTATATATAATTTTCATACTTTCAGTCTCTTATTTACGTGAATTCATCAATAAAACCACGTATTCATCTATAACTCGGCTGAAAAGTGGCCTTTTCCGTTTAAATTTTCTTTGTTAATAGTGTATTTATCCGCCCCCCGTATTTATCTATAGTTTTTATATTATATTTCTACCGCTAAAATATTGATTTCCACATAATTCTTTTTCCCATAATCGTAATTTCCTAAAATTTTTAAAATTTCTCAAATCTTCATTTCTTTCGCTCTTTTTGCTTTTATTAGGTACGTCTAGTGTAGAAACTACCATCTGCACTCTTGTTTGCTTTATAAAACATACAGAACTGAACAAAATCACTATTTACCTAAACCGAGGTATAGTGATCAATCAATACAATCACATAAATTCAACTATAAATTCGCTAATAACTTTTCTAAAAATTGGTATATTTCGTTCAAATCTTCTTTGAATTTCGTAGTTAATTGCTCCCCACATTTCCTTATAGTTTTCTCAGTAAATTCGTAACGTTATATATTTAATTTTCATATTTTCAGTCTATTTCTTACTTAAATTCATCAATAAAAACACGTATTCATTTATAGCACGGCTGAAAATTGGCCTTTTCCATTTAAATTTTCTATTTATATAGTGTAACTAATTGCCCCCCAAAATACTATATAGTTTTCTTGGTAAGTTCCTAACGTTATATTATAATTTTCATATTTTCAGTCTCTTATTTACGTGAATTCATCAATAAAAACACGTATTCATCTATAACTCGGCTGAAAAGTGGCCTTTTCCTTTTAATTTTTTTTTGTTAATAGTGTATTTAACCGCCCCCCCGTAATTATCTATAGTTTTTATATTAAATTTCTACCGCTAAAATATTGATTTCCACATAATTCGTTTTCTTGGTTAATTCCTAACGTTATATTATATATAATTTTCATATTTTCAGTCTCTTATTTACGTGAATTCATCAATAAAAACACGTATTCATCTATAACTCGGCTGAAAAGTGGCCTTTTCCTTTTAAATTTTCTATTTTACTAGTGCAACTAACTTCCCTCCGTTATCCTATACAGATTTCTTGGTTAATTCCTAACGTTTTATATATAATTTTCATATTTTCAGTCTCTTATTTACGTGAATTCATCAATAAAAACACGTATTCATCTATAACTCGGCTGAAAAGTGGCCTTTTCCGTTTAAATTTTCTTTGTGAATAGTGTATTTAACCGCCCCCCGTAATTATCTATAGTTTTAAATTAAATTTCTACCGCTAAAATATTGATTTCCACATAATTCGTTTTCCCATAATCGTAATTTCCTAAAATTTTTAAAATTTTTCAAATCTTCATTTCTTTCGCTCTTTTTGCTTTTATTAGGTCCTTCTAGTGTAAAAAAACCCATCTGCACTCTTATTCTCTTTATAAAACATACAGAACTGGAAAAAAACACTATTTACCTAAACCGAGGTATAGTGGTCAATCAATACAATCACATAAATTCAACTATAAATTCGCTAATAACTTTTCTAAAAATTGGTAATTTTCGTTCAAATCGTCTTTAAATTGTGTAGTTCATTGCTCTTCTTATTTCCTTATAGTTTTCTCATTAAATTCGTAACGTTATATATTTAATTTTCATATTTTCAGTCTCTTATTTACGTGAATTCATCAATAAAAACACGTATTCATCTATAACTCGGCTGAAAATGGTCTTTTCCTTTTAAGTTTTCTATTTAAATAGTGTAACTAACTGCCCACCGTAATCCTATACAGTTTTCTTTGTTAATTCCTAACATTATATATATAATTTTCATATTTTCAGTCTCTTATTTACGTGAATTCATCAATAAAAACACGTATTTATCTATAACTCGGCTGAAAAGTGGCCTTTTCCGTTTAAATTTTCTTTGCTAATAGTGTATTTAACCGCCCCCCGTAATTATCTATAGTTTTTATATTGAATTTCTACCGCTAAAATATTGATTTCCACATAATTCGTTTTCCCATAATCGTAATTTCCTAAAATCAATATCAATAAAATCACGTATTCATCTATTGCAAGGCTGGAAATAGGCCTTTTCCTTTTTAATTTTCTATTTAAATAGTGTAACTAACTGCCCTCCGTAATCCTCTACTATTTACTTGGTTAATTCCTGACGTTATATATATAATTTTTTATATTTTCAGTCTCTTATTTACGTGAATTCATCAATAAAAACACGTATTCATCTATAACTCGGCTGAAAAGTGGTCTTTTCCTTTTAAATTTTCTATTTAAATAGTGTATTTATCCGCCCCCCGTAATTATCTATAGTTTTTATATTAAATTTCTACCGCTAAAATATTGATTTCCACATAATTCGTTTTCCCATAATCGTAATTTCCTAAAATTTTTAAAATTTCTCAAATCTTCATTTCTTTCGCTCTTTTTGCTTTTATTAGGTCCGTCTAGTGTAGAAACTACCATCTGCACTCTTGTTTGCTTTATAAAACATACAGAACTGAACAAAATCACTATTTCCCTAAACCGATGTTTTTTTTTTTTTTTTTTTGCGGATGGAAAATCATCTAATGACCCCTTTCGCTCTGGGTGGAGCGTAAGGGAGTGTCAGACTTTTACTGACTAAAAACCATCCGTGTTCCTTCAGTACCCTTACGTTCCGGAGCCGCGGTATCTCTTTCGAACAGCCCGCAGCCCCGGCAGGCGTCGGCCCTTGGCCCCTTCACGCTGCTGACAGCTCTTTGAGGCGCGCGTTGAACAAAACGCGCCGTCGACACGGCCTGTCGTCATTAGACGGACTGACGACGAGCTATCCATTGCTCGCCGACCACAGGCCCGCGCCTACGGTGGCTGGGGGCCACGTCGCAGCCCCCGACGCCCGGGGCGTCTCCCGCGGCGGCCGGGGAGGAAAGCTGCTGCTCTCTCCTTCTCCCGCTCCGCCACCTCCTTCGCTAGCATCACTGCTTCGCAGAAGGTGGTGACGGCATCCCATTCCGTCTCGCTCCGGACCATGGCTTCGACCAGGGCCGGACGCGAGAGGTCGCCGCCGCCTATCGCCGCTACGAGGACACGGCGGTGCTCCGCCCAAGCAGGGTACACCTCCACGGTGTGTTCCACCGTGTCCTCCGGTCCATCCGCGCAATGGGAGCACCCGGGCGTTTCCTCCCGCTCGATTCGGTGCAGGAACCTCCCAAACACACCGTGTCCGGTGAGGACCTGCGTCAGGCGGAAGGTGAGGATGCCGTGGCGTCTCTCAAGCCACTCCTCAAAGAGGGGTCTTATCGCCGCTATAGTGGCGTGCCCAGCACGGGGTTGCGACAGTCGCTGTCTCCATGTCGCCATGAGATCGTGCCGGAAGTCTTTCCGCTGCGCGACAACTTGCCGCGGCAGCGGGGTTTCCCCACGGCATAGTGCCTCCGCACGCCATTCGTGCAGGCGCGCGAGGACTATCGCCTCCAGATCCCATGGCGGCAATCGGCAAAAGGGAGGCTCGCCGCCTCGCGGGAGATCGTGCGGTAGCCGCGAGCCATTTTCACGGCTATCACCCTTTGGGGCGCGTTCAGGTGGTGGACGGCAAGCCGCGCCAAACCACGCGCCCACACCGGGGCCCCGTAAAGGGCCATGGATCGCACGATCCCCGCGTAGAGCCTCCGGCAGGAGGCGTTTGGCCCTCCCAGGTTCGGCAGGAGCCGCCTGAAGGCAGCCCCGGTCCGTTCCAGTTTGGGAGCCAAACGTCGGAAGTGCTCAACGAAGTTCCATCGGCCGTCGAGGACGAGTCCTAGGTACTTCAGCGTCGACTCGACGTCGATGGATACCCCTCCTACCATCACTGAGGATCCCGGTGGTGGCCTGTTCCGAGGACCATGGAAGTGCATGGCCTCGGACTTGTGCAGAGCCACCTCGAGACCCAGTTGCCGAATCCTCTCAACGACTATCGCAACCCCGCGTGTCATATTTTCCGCCACCGCCTCGTACGACCCCCCTTGTGCCAGTACCAGCGTGTCGTCAGCGTAGTTTGCTACGCCGGTAGGGAGGTCGGCGCGCAGCACCCAGTCGTAAACGATGTTCCACAGAGGTGGCCCCAGAACCGAACCCTGTGGGACACCGCACGACATCTCTCGCCGGTTCCACTCACCGTTGCGACCGGGGTAGATGACGGCCCTGTCCGTCAGGTAGTCCCCGACTATACGACGGAGATAGGTCGGCACCCGGTGATACCGGAGTGCCTCCCTAATGCATTCCAGGGCATGGAGTTGAAGGCGTTGGCGATGTCGAGAGACACCGCAAAGACAACCCCCCCTCTGACCACTGCATCCCCCGTCGTTAGGGCTCTCACGCGCATGATGGTGTCCACCGTAGAGCGCCTCTTGCGGAAACCAAACTGGTGTTCCGCAAGAGGCTCGGCGAGGCGGTTTGCAATGACTCTTTCAAAGAGCTTGCCCACCTCGTCGAGCAGCACCACGGGCCGGCATGCGGACGGAGAGTCCGCAGGGCACCCCGGCTTCCGAATGAGGACCAGCTTCCCCGTCTTCCAACGAAGCGGAAATTGGCCTCTCTCCAAGCATGCGCTTAGGAGCCCCTCCAGTCGGGGCCCGAGAGCCTCCGAGGCCAGGACCCAGGCTTTGCCAGGCAAGCCATCGGGTCCTGGGGCGGTATTCCTGGCCTTGAGCCTACGTACCGCCACTCTCAGGTCTACCCCGGTCCCTTCCGGGATGTCGTCGTTGTCGTCCTGGTGGTCCGCTTCCGGCACCGCAGGTGGCGGAGCCATAGGCGGGGGCGGATCTTCCCGTCGCGCAGGGAACAGAGCGCTCACCACGTCCTCCACGAGCTGGGGCCGGAGACATTGCGTCAGCGGGGGGGCCCAGGTGCGGAGTTTATCCCGCACCATCTTGTAAGGGCGCCCCCACGGATCTCTGTTGAGAGTCTCCAGCATCTCTTCACGGGCCCGATCCCGGGCCCGCAGGACAGCCTCCTGGAGGGCGTTCTTCGCCGCTCTGTATCCCTCGTACAGCTCCGCCTCAATGGCTGCCGCATTCGGTGGACGAATGCGGAGCCTGCGATGCCTGGTGTACAGGTGCCGCGCGGCGACACACGCCTCGCGCAGAGACGTCAGCTCACGCGACCACCAATACACCTGACTCCGGGCGCTTCCTGGCCGGACGCGGGGCATTGCCACGTCACATATCTCGGACATGGCCTCCTGGAACCACCCTGCCTCATCATTGACGTCGGCAGGCCTGTCCGGTGATGACACCCAGGCCTGCACGATCGAGGCTTCCAGGAGGAGCTCCCGGTCCAGCTGCTTCAGCGCCCAACGCGGACCACTCGGGGCCTGTTGGACTGGCGCGCTCGAGGGCTGGGTGGAGACATCAAACCGGATGTACCGGTGGTCGGAGTAGGTCTCCACCCCCTCCATGACACGCCAGTCAATGGCACGCGGCGACAGAGCGGGGCTAGCGAACGAGATGTCCACCACCGACTCGCCCCGCATCCGCACACACGTGGGGACAGAACCCCGATTTAGGACGACCAGGCCTGTCTCCAGAGCCCAGTCTTCCACCATCCTACCCCGCACATCTGTACGACGAGAACCCCAAGCCAAGTTCTTGGCATTGAAGTCCCCGAGGACAAGTACGGGGAGGGGATAACTTCCGACGACGACTGCTCTCAGCTCTGTAAGAGAGTTGTGGAGCTCGGCGAGAGATCGGTTCGGGGAGAAGTACACCCCCACAACGACGAACTCCCCGAACCGTGCTGCTACGCACCCCTGACCCCTCCTGACACCTTCAAGGGTCGGGGTACCGGCGGCGGCCGAAGAGGAGATGGCCACTGAGCCGTTAAGGTCCGCCACCCAGTCCTCCCTAGGCCAGACAAAATACGGCTCAGCGACCACAGCGATGTTAATCGACCACTGTGCCATGCTCTGGAGCAACAGATCCTGAGCGCAGGCGCAGTGGTTGATATTCGCCTGGAGGAAGCTTAATGGGGCCGTTATAGGCATTCCATTTCAGCTTCCTCCACGGGGGGCCCCTCTGCGGGCGTCAGTGTCGCGGCGGCGGCGGCGGCGACAGTGACAGCGGTGGCGGTGGCAGTTGCGGCTGCGGCGGAGGCCACAGAGGCGGTGGCGGCTTTGGCCCCTACCCTACCCGCGGCCTTGGCCTAGGCGGGTGGCACGCAGGCCTTGCTTCCGGCCCGGTGATCGGCTGGCTTGCCGGTCGCCGCACATGCATCACAGTGCGGCGTGGCGCAGCAGGTCGCCGATATGTGTCCGGGCTGACAGCAGCGGAAGCAAAGGCCACTGCGGTCAACCTCCGAGGCGCATCTCACTGATACGTGGTGCCCCACGAGACAGCGATAGCACCTCAGAGGTCTGGGCTCCAGCAGCTTAACCTGCGCTGAGACCCAGCCCACCAGAAGCCTTCGGCCCTCCACTATGGTTTTGGCCGCCGTAACAGGGCAGCGCACCGTGGCGGCATGCATACCCTGTTGGTCCGGGCGTATGGCGCCTGACCTGACCTGGTCAGTAGTGCACCCCCCGGACCTGGCGACGGCGGCCACCAACTCTTCCTACAATACCGAGTCGTCCAGACCCATGATGCGCAGGTCTGCGCATCTGACGGGCCTTGACACTCGGGCCTCGTCCGCGTCCAGAGACGCTCTGAGCTTCGCAGCCAGAGCGTCCGCGGTCGCGCCACTGGATTCCCCGGGGACCTCCAGCATACGGGCCCCCGTCTGGGTGACTTTGAGCCGGAGGCCCCCAGTGATCCCGAGCTCCCCGAGGTCCACCGCCTCCTTCGCCTTCGCGAGCAGATCGCGGTAGGTAACGCCCTTCTTTTCCGCGTCCGGCTGTAGTGTAATCACTACAGCTGCGGTCTTCGGGGCGCGGAGCCTAGCCGCGATCTTGCGCGCCCTAAACCGGCGCTGCCGCTCCTGCTCTTTGGCCTTTTTGGCTGCCTTCTTCCCCTTCTTTTTATCCCCGACCACCTGCCAACCGGCTTCAGCCGCGGGAGGTGTAGGGATCTGGGGGGGCGGTGACGGCGGCGGCAGCTGGCTTGCCGCTGGCGCTGGCACATTCGCCGCAGGCACTGGGGCTGGTGCAGCCACCATCTGTGCTGCCGCCTTGCCCTTTTTCGCCTTCGTCTTGCCTCCCTTTCCCGTCGCCGGCTTAGCCGGAGCCGGTTCAGCCGGTACCGGTTTTGCTGGAGCCGGCTTTTCAGGGGGGGGAGGAGCAACTGCAGCCCCGCCCGAGGGCTGGCTGGACGGCCCCGGCCTGGATGCGGTAGCCGTGGCCGCCGCGTACGTTGCCGGCCTCGCCGCCGTCTTGTTTGCCCCTAGGGGGGGGGGGGCGCAGGACGATGCCCTCCAGCACGGAAAACCGGTGCTGGAAGGCAGCCAGCTCCTGCCGGATCAGGTTCAGAACCTGGTTCTCCACCGGCACGGGCTGGCTTGGGCGCTGCGTCTGGGGCGCCGCGTGAGAGGCAGGCTCACGTAGACTGGCCAGGTCTGCGCGGAGCTGCTCGTTCTCCTTCTGGAGAGTCTCCATGGCAGACGTCAGGCGGGCCACGTCCGCCCGCAGCTTCGCCACCTCGTCCGCATTAGGCCGGCCCCAACAAAGTTGGCCTCCGCAGCCGCCATGATGGAGGCGGAGGCCCCGGGAATGGCCTTAAACTTTGAGGTGGACTTTTGCTTGTAGGCCACGACCTTGATCGCGGCCTCCACCTCCTTTACGAATCTGGCCTTACGCTCCACCTCGGAGCCGCCAGTCGCACTCGTCTCTTCGCCTGACACCCGAGCCGTATCGCCCGGGTGGCGCCCCTCCTCGGCAAGCTTTGCCGCTCGTTCGGCCATCTGATTATCAGAGAGCCCCCTCCCCTTGCCTCTCAGCCGGCCCCGCCTGTTGGTGGGGATTTTCCGGGCCAAAACCTCCTCTTCACCGGATGACGGCCCCTGGTCGCCATCCAGCCTGGACCGCTTGCGGAAGAACTTACTGGTCTCCGCGGTCCCAGGCCCCACGCGTCGGGAGCTCTCTGAGCCTCCCACGCTGCTCGATGCGGCGTCGGACTCAGTCCCCGCATCGTTTCTCCTCTCCTCTACGTTGCCGTTGCCGGCGGTTTTAGTTTTGTTTTTTGTTTTTGTTTTTGGTGTTTCCATTTCTGTACCCACGAGTATGGGGGAATTAGAGGTCCACCTTGGCAGAGACCCCTGTACCAAGGTAAGCAGATTTAGAGGATTTATTACTCGCCAGGGGGTCTGCAGGTACCCTGGCGAGGACCGCACTTGCGGCTGATTTGTTCATAGAACCCCGTCAGCCATCCATCCCCTCGCGGTGCGTCGCCGCTTGGGATTCGGGGTAACTTTTTATAGAGGTTTTCTCCCTCGCAGTCCGGGCGATTAAGCCAAGACCCTCGGTCCTTATCAAAGCCGCGAGACATGATCCACGATACTTCGACTGGGATTACGAGACCGGCGGTGACAGCAAAGGATGAATCCTTCACTGTCTGCCCCGAGACAGGGTAAGTGCACACCGAGCCCGCCCTCGCTCCTCTGCTATGCCCTCTGCTGATCAGAGGGTCACGCAGAGGAACGCACTGTTGGTCCGGAATGGACCCCCCCATGTCAGAATAATTAGCCGCGGCAGCAACATTCCCCGAGGAATAAGAATTTCTTCTCATTTCTCGAGGAAGATTACCGCCGCGCCCAGGGTGCACCGGCCCAGTTGCTGCTCTTCCCTCCAGACGTATCGAGAGGGACCCGCAACTACCAGGCACACGTGGAGGACTTCTGACTTCGCACCCCAAACCAAGGTATAGTGATCAATCAATACAATCACATAAATTCAACTATAAATTCGCTAATAACTTTTATAAAAATTGGTATATTTCGTTCAAATCTTCTTTGAATTTCGTAGTTAATTGCTCCCCACATTTCCTTATAGTTTTCTCAGTAAATTCGTAGCGTTATATATTTAATTTTCATATTTTCAGTCTATTTCTTACTTAAATTCATCAATAAAAACACGTTTTCATCTATAGCACGGCTGAAAATTGGCCTTTTCCTTTTAAATTTTCTATTTATATAGTGTAAATATTTGCCCTTCGTAATCTTATATAGTGTTCTTGGCAAGTTCCTAACGTTATATTATAATTTTCATATTTTCAGTCTCTTATTTACGTGAATTCATCAATAAAAACACGTATTCATCTATAACTCGGCTGAAAAGTGGCCTTTTCCGTTTAAATTTTCTTTGTGAATAGTGTATTTAACCGCCCCCCGTAATTATCTATAGTTTTTATATTAAATTTCTACCGCTAAAATATTGATTTCCACATAATTCGTTTTCCCATAATCGTAATTTCCTAAAATTTTTAAAATTTTTCAAATCTTCATTTCTTTCGCTCTTTTTGCTTTTATTAGGTCCTTCTAGTGTAAAAAAACCCATCTGCACTCTTATTCTCTTTATAAAACATACATAACTGGAAAAAAACACTATTTACCTAAACCGAGGTATAGTGCTCAATCAATACAATCACATAAATTCAACTATAAATTCGCTAATAACTTTTATAAAATTTGGTATTTTTCGTTCAAATCGTCTTTAAATTGTGTAGTTCATTGCTCTTCTTATTTCCTTATAGTTTTCTCATTAAATTCGTAACGTTATATATTTAATTTTCATATTTTCAGTCTCTTATTTACGTGAATTCATCAATAAAAACACGTATTCATCTATAACTCGGCTGAAAAGTGGTCTTTTCCTTTTCAATTTTCTATTTAAATAGTGTAACTAACTGCCCTCCGTAATCTTCTACAGTTTTCTTGGTTAATTCTTGACGTTATATATATAATTTTCATATTTTCAGTCTCTTTTTTACGTGAATTCATCAATAAAAACACGTATTCATCTATAACTGGGCTGAAAAGTGGCCTTTTACTTTTAAATTTTCTATTCAAATAGTGCAAATAACTGCCCTTCGTAATCCTATACAGTTTTCTTGGTTAATTCCTAAAGTTTTATATTTAATTTTTATATTTTCAGTCTCTTATTTACGTGAATTCATCAATAAAAACACGTATTCATCTATAACTCGGCTGAAAAGTGGCCTATTCCGTTTAAATTTTCTTTGTTAATAGTGTATTTAACCGCCCCCGGATTTATCAATAGTTTTTATATTATATTTCTACCGCTAAAATATTGATTTCCACATAATTCTTTTTCCAATAATCGTAATTTAATAAAATTTTTAAAATTTCTCAAATCTTCATTTCTTTCGCTCTTTTTGCTTTTATTAGGTCCGTCTAGTGTAAAAACTACCATCTGCATTCTTATTTGCTTTATAAAACGTACAGAACTGAACAAAATCACTATTTACCTAAACCGAGGTATAGTGATCAATCAATACAATCACATAAATTCAACTATAAATTCACTAATAACTTTTCTAAAAATTGGTATATTTCGTTCAAATCTTCTTTGAATTTCGAAGTTAATTGCTCCCCACATTTCCTTATAGTTTTCTCAGTAAATTCGTAACGTTATATATTTAATTTTCATATTTTCAGTCTATTTCTTAATTAAATTCATCAATAAAAACACGTATTCATCTATAGCACGGCTGAAAATTGGCCTTTTCCATTTAAATTTTCTATTTATATAGTGTAACTAATTGCCCCCCGTAATACTATACAGTTTTCTTGGTAAGTTCCTAACGTTATATTATAATTTTCATATTTTCAGTCTCTTATTTACGTGAATTCATCAATAAAAACACGTATTCATCTATAACTCGGCTGAAAAGTGGTCTTTTCCTTTTTAATTTTCTATTTAATTAGTGTAACTAACTGCCCACCGTAATCCTATACAGTTTTCTTGGTTAATTCCTAACATTATACGAGTATATATAATTTTCATATATTCAGTCTCTTATTTACGTGAATTCATCAATAAAAACAGGTATTCATCTATAACTCGGCTGACAAGTGGCCTTTTCCGTTTAAATGTTTTTTGTTAATAGTGTATTTAACCGCCCCCCGTAATTATCTATGATTTTTATGTTAAATTTCTACCGCTAAAATATTGATTTCCACAAAATTCGTTTTCCCATAATCGTAATTTCCTAAAATTTTTAAAATTTCTCAAATCTTCATTTCTTTCGCTCTTTTTGCTTTTATTAGGTCCGTCTAGTGTAGAAACTACCATCTGCACTCTTGTTTGCTTTATAAAACATACAGAACTGAACAAAATCACTATTTACCTAAACCGAGGTATAGTGATCAATCAATACAATCACATAAATTCAACTATAAATTCGCTAATGACTTTTCTAAAAATTGGTATATTTCGTTCAAATCTTCTTTGAATTTCGTAGTTAATTGCTTCCCACATTTCCTTATAGTTTTCTCAGTAAATTCGTAACGTTATATATTTAATTTTCATATTTTCAGTCTATTTCTTACTTAAATTCATCAATAAAAACACGTATTCGTCTATAGCACGGCTGAAAATTGGCCTTTTCCATTTAAATTTTCTATTTTTATAGTGTACCTAATTGCCCCTCGTAATACTATATAGTTTTCTTGGTAAGTTCCTAACGTTATATTATATATAATTTTCATACTTTCAGTCTCTTATTTACGTGAATTCATCAATAAAACCACGTATTCATCTATAACTCGGCTGAAAAGTGGCCTTTTCCGTTTAAATTTTCTTTGTTAATAGTGTATTTATCCGCCCCCCGTATTTATCTATAGTTTTTATATTATATTTCTACCGCTAAAATATTGATTTCCACATAATTCTTTTTCCCATAATCGTAATTTCCTAAAATTTTTAAAATTTCTCAAATCTTCATTTCTTTCGCTCTTTTTGCTTTTATTAGGTACGTCTAGTGTAGAAACTACCATCTGCACTCTTGTTTGCTTTATAAAACATACAGAACTGAACAAAATCACTATTTACCTAAACCGAGGTATAGTGATCAATCAATACAATCACATAAATTCAACTATAAATTCGCTAATAACTTTTCTAAAAATTGGTATATTTCGTTCAAATCTTCTTTGAATTTCGTAGTTAATTGCTCCCCACATTTCCTTATAGTTTTCTCAGTAAATTCGTAACGTTATATATTTAATTTTCATATTTTCAGTCTATTTCTTACTTAAATTCATCAATAAAAACACGTATTCATTTATAGCACGGCTGAAAATTGGCCTTTTCCATTTAAATTTTCTATTTATATAGTGTAACTAATTGCCCCCCAAAATACTATATAGTTTTCTTGGTAAGTTCCTAACGTTATATTATAATTTTCATATTTTCAGTCTCTTATTTACGGGAATTCATCAATAAAAACACGTATTCATCTATAACTCGGCTGAAAAGTGGCCTTTTCCTTTTAATTTTTTTTTGTTAATAGTGTATTTAACCGCCCCCCCCGTAATTATCTATAGTTTTTATATTAAATTTCTACCGCTAAAATATTGATTTCCACATAATTCGTTTTCTTGGTTAATTCCTAACGTTATATTATATATAATTTTCATATTTTCAGTCTCTTATTTACGTGAATTCATCAATAAAAACACGTATTCATCTATAACTCGGCTGAAAAGTGGCCTTTTCCTTTTAAATTTTCTATTTTACTAGTGCAACTAACTTCCCTCCGTTATCCTATACAGATTTCTTGGTTAATTCCTAACGTTTTATATATAATTTTCATATTTTCAGTCTCTTATTTACGTGAATTCATCAATAAAAACACGTATTCATCTATAACTCGGCTGAAAAGTGGCCTTTTCCGTTTAAATTTTCTTTGTGAATAGTGTATTTAACCGCCCCCCGTAATTATCTATAGTTTTAAATTAAATTTCTACCGCTAAAATATTGATTTCCACATAATTCGTTTTCCCATAATCGTAATTTCCTAAAATTTTTAAAATTTTTCAAATCTTCATTTCTTTCGCTCTTTTTGCTTTTATTAGGTCCTTCTAGTGTAAAAAAAACCCATCTGCACTCTTATTCTCTTTATAAATCATACAGAACTGGAAAAAAACACTATTTACCTAAACCGAGGTATAGTGGTCAATCAATACAATCACATAAATTCAACTATAAATTCGCTAATAACTTTTCTAAAAATTGATAATTTTCGTTCAAATCGTCTTTAAATTGTGTAGTTCATTGCTCTTCTTATTTCCTTATAGTTTTCTCATTAAATTCGTAACGTTATATATTTAATTTTCATATTTTCAGTCTCTTATTTACGTGAATTCATCAATAAAAACACGTATTCATCTATAACTCGGCTGAAAATGGTCTTTTCCTTTTAAGTTTTCTATTTAAATAGTGTAACTAACTGCCCACCGTAATCCTATACAGTTTTCTTTGTTAATTCCTAACATTATATATATAATTTTCATATTTTCAGTCTCTTATTTACGTGAATTCATCAATAAAAACACGTATTTATCTATAACTCGGCTGAAAAGTGGCCTTTTCCGTTTAAATTTTCTTTGCTAATAGTGTATTTAACCGCCCCCCGTAATTATCTATAGTTTTTATATTGAATTTCTACCGCTAAAATATTGATTTCCACATAATTCGTTTTCCCATAATCGTAATTTCCTAAAATCAATATCAATAAAATCACGTATTCATCTATTGCAAGGCTGGAAATAGGCCTTTTCCTTTTTAATTTTCTATTTAAATAGTGTAACTAACTGCCCTCCGTAATCCTCTACTATTTACTTGGTTAATTCCTGACGTTATATATATAATTTTTTATATTTTCAGTCTCTTATTTACGTGAATTCATCAATAAAAACACGTATTCATCTATAACTCGGCTGAAAAGTGGTCTTTTCCTTTTAAATTTTCTATTTAAATAGTGTATTTATCCGCCCCCCGTAATTATCTATAGTTTTTATATTAAATTTCTACCGCTAAAATATTGATTTCCACATAATTCGTTTTCCCATAATCGTAATTTCCTAAAATTTTTAAAATTTCTCAAATCTTCATTTCTTTCGCTCTTTTTGCTTTTATTAGGTCCGTCTAGTGTAGAAACTACCATCTGCACTCTTGTTTGCTTTATAAAACATACAGAACTGAACAAAATCACTATTTACCTAAACCGATGTTTTTTTTTTTTTTGCGGATGGAAAATCATCTAATGACCCCTTTCGCTCTGGGTGGAGCGTAAGGGAGTGTCAGACTTTTACTGACTAAAAACCATCCGTGTTCCTTCAGTACCCTTACGTTCCGGAGCCGCGGTATCTCTTTCGAACAGCCCGCAGCCCCGGCAGGCGTCGGCCCTTGGCCCCTTCACGCTGCTGACAGCTCTTTGAGGCGCGCGTTGAACAAAACGCGCCGTCGACACGGCCTGTCGTCATTAGACGGACTGACGACGAGCTATCCATTGCTCGCCGACCACAGGCCCGCGCCTACGGTGGCTGGGGGCCACGTCGCAGCCCCCGACGCCCGGGGCGTCTCCCGCGGCGGCCGGGGAGGAAAGCTGCTGCTCTCTCCTTCTCCCGCTCCGCCACCTCCTTCGCTAGCATCACTGCTTCGCAGAAGGTGGTGACGGCATCCCATTCCGTCTCGCTCCGGACCATGGCTTCGACCAGGGCCGGACGCGAGAGGTCGCCGCCGCCTATCGCCGCTACGAGGACACGGCGGTGCTCCGCCCAAGCAGGGTACACCTCCACGGTGTGTTCCACCGTGTCCTCCGGTCCATCCGCGCAATGGGAGCACCCGGGCGTTTCCTCCCGCTCGATTCGGTGCAGGAACCTCCCAAACACACCGTGTCCGGTGAGGACCTGCGTCAGGCGGAAGGTGAGGATGCCGTGGCGTCTCTCAAGCCACTCCTCAAAGAGGGGTCTTATCGCCGCTATAGTGGCGTGCCCAGCACGGGGTTGCGACAGTCGCTGTCTCCATGTCGCCATGAGATCGTGCCGGAAGTCTGTCCGCTGCGCGACAACTTGCCGCGGCAGCGGGGTTTCCCCACGGCATAGTGCCTCCGCACGCCATTCGTGCAGGCGCGCGAGGACTATCGCCTCCAGATCCCATGGCGGCAATCGGCAAAAGGGAGGCTCGCCGCCTCGCGGGAGATCGTGCGGTAGCCGCGAGCCATTTTCACGGCTATCACCCTTTGGGGCGCGTTCAGGTGGTGGACGGCAAGCCGCGCCAAACCACGCGCCCACACCGGGGCCCCGTAAAGGGCCATGGATCGCACGATCCCCGCGTAGAGCCTCCGGCAGGAGGCGTTTGGCCCTCCCAGGTTCGGCAGGAGCCGCCTGAAGGCAGCCCCGGTCCGTTCCAGTTTGGGAGCCAAACGTCGGAAGTGCTCAACGAAGTTCCATCGGCCGTCGAGGACGAGTCCTAGGTACTTCAGCGTCGACTCGACGTCGATGGATACCCCTCCTACCATCACTGAGGATCCCGGTGGTGGCCTGTTCCGAGGACCATGGAAGTGCATGGCCTCGGACTTGTGCAGAGCCACCTCGAGACCCAGTTGCCGAATCCTCTCAACGACTATCGCAACCCCGCGTGTCATATTTTCCGCCACCGCCTCGTACGACCCCCCTTGTGCCAGTACCAGCGTGTCGTCAGCGTAGTTTGCTACGCCGGTAGGGAGGTCGGCGCGCAGCACCCAGTCGTAAACGATGTTCCACAGAGGTGGCCCCAGAACCGAACCCTGTGGGACACCGCACGACATCTCTCGCCGGTTCCACTCACCGTTGCGACCGGGGTAGATGACGGCCCTGTCCGTCAGGTAGTCCCCGACTATACGACGGAGATAGGTCGGCACCCGGTGATACCGGAGTGCCTCCCTAATGCATTCCAGGGCATGGAGTTGAAGGCGTTGGCGATGTCGAGAGACACCGCAAAGACAACCCCCCCTCTGACCACTGCATCCCCCGTCGTTAGGGCTCTCACGCGCATGATGGTGTCCACCGTAGAGCGCCTCTTGCGGAAACCAAACTGGTGTTCCGCAAGAGGCTCGGCGAGGCGGTTTGCAATGACTCTTTCAAAGAGCTTGCCCACCTCGTCGAGCAGCACCACGGGCCGGCATGCGGACGGAGAGTCCGCAGGGCACCCCGGCTTCCGAATGAGGACCAGCTTCCCCGTCTTCCAACGAAGCGGAAATTGGCCTCTCTCCAAGCATGCGCTTAGGAGCCCCTCCAGTCGGGGCCCGAGAGCCTCCGAGGCCAGGACCCAGGCTTTGCCAGGCAAGCCATCGGGTCCTGGGGCGGTATTCCTGGCCTTGAGCCTACGTACCGCCACTCTCAGGTCTACCCCGGTCCCTTCCGGGATGTCGTCGTTGTCGTCCTGGTGGTCCGCTTCCGGCACCGCAGGTGGCGGAGCCATAGGCGGGGGCGGATCTTCCCGTCGCGCAGGGAACAGAGCGCTCACCACGTCCTCCACGAGCTGGGGCCGGAGACATTGCGTCAGCGGGGGGGCCCAGGTGCGAAGTTTATCCCGCACCATCTTGTAAGGGCGCCCCCACGGATCTCTGTTGAGAGTCTCCAGCATCTCTTCACGGGCCCGATCCCGGGCCCGCAGGACAGCCTCCTGGAGGGCGTTCTTCGCCGCTCTGTATCCCTCGTACAGCTCCGCCTCAATGGCTGCCGCATTCGGTGGACGAATGCGGAGCCTGCGATGCCTGGTGTACAGGTGCCGCGCGGCGACACACGCCTCGCGCAGAGACGTCAGCTCACGCGACCACCAATACACCTGACTCCGGGCGCTTCCTGGCCGGACGCGGGGCATTGCCACGTCACATATCTCGGACATGGCCTCCTGGAACCACCCTGCCTCATCATTGACGTCGGCAGGCCTGTCCGGTGATGACACCCAGGCCTGCACGATCGAGGCTTCCAGGAGGAGCTCCCGGTCCAGCTGCTTCAGCGCCCAACGCGGACCACTCGGGGCCTGTTGGACTGGCGCGCTCGAGGGCTGGGTGGAGACATCAAACCGGATGTACCGGTGGTCGGAGTAGGTCTCCACCCCCTCCATGACACGCCAGTCAATGGCACGCGGCGACAGAGCGGGGCTAGCGAACGAGATGTCCACCACCGACTCGCCCCGCATCCGCACACACGTGGGGACAGAACCCCGATTTAGGACGACCAGGCCTGTCTCCAGAGCCCAGTCTTCCACCATCCTACCCCGCACATCTGTACGACGAGAACCCCAAGCCAAGTTCTTGGCATTGAAGTCCCCGAGGACAAGTACGGGGAGGGGATAACTTCCGACGACGACTGCTCTCAGCTCTGTAAGAGAGTTGTGGAGCTCGGCGAGAGATCGGTTCGGGGAGAAGTACACCCCCACAACGACGAACTCCCCGAACCGTGCTGCTACGCACCCCTGACCCCTCCTGACACCTTCAAGGGTCGGGGTACCGGCGGCGGCCGAAGAGGTGATGGCCACTGAGCCGTTAAGGTCCGCCACCCAGTCCTCCCTAGGCCAGACAAAATACGGCTCAGCGACCACAGCGATGTTAATCGACCACTGTGCCATGCTCTGGAAAAACAGATCCTGAGCGCAGGCGCAGTGGTTGATATTCGCCTGGAGGAAGCTTAATGGGGCCGTTATAGGCATTCCATTTCAGCTTCCTCCACGGGGGGCCCCTCTGCGGGCGTCGGTGTTGCGGCGGCGGCGGTGGCGACAGTGACAGCGGTGGTGGTGGCAGTTGCGGCTGCGGCGGAGGCCACAGAGGCGGTGGCGGCTTTGGCCCCTACCCTACCTGCGGCCTTGGCCTAGGCGGGTGGCACGCAGGCCTTGCTTCCGGCCCGGTGATCGGCTGGCTTGCCGGTCGCCGCACATGCATCACAGTGCGGCGTGGCGCAGCAGGTCGCCGATATGTGTCCGGGATGACAGCAGCGGAAGCAAAGGCCACTGCGGTCAACCTCCGAGGCGCATCTCACTGATACGTGGTGCCCCACGAGACAGCGATAGCACCTCAGAGGTCTGGGCTCCAGCAGCTTAACCTGCGCTGAGACCCAGCCCACCAGAAGCCTTCGGCCTTCCACTATGGTTTTGGCCGACGTAACAGGGCAGCGCACCGTGGCGGCATGCATACCCTGTTGGTCCGGGCGTATGGCGCCTGACCTGACCTGGTCAGTAGTGCACCCCCCGGACCTGGCGACGGCGGCCACCAACTCCTCCTCCAATACCGAGTCGTCCAGACCCATGATGCGCAGGTCTGCGCATCTGACGGGCCTTGACACTCGGGCCTCGTCCGCGTCCAGAGACGCTCTGAGCTTCGCAGCCAGAGCGTCCGCGGTCGCGCCACTGGATTCCCCGGGGA
This sequence comes from Parnassius smintheus behrii, assembly GCA_036936625.1. Classification (NCBI taxonomy): domain Eukaryota; kingdom Metazoa; phylum Arthropoda; class Insecta; order Lepidoptera; family Papilionidae; genus Parnassius; species Parnassius smintheus. The sequence goes on from JAUPFT010000027.1 coordinate 34,311,802, forward strand.
CCTCCAGCATACGGGCCCCCGTCTGGGTGACTTTGAGCCGGAGGCCCCCAGTGATCCCGAGCTCCCCGAGGTCCACCGCCTCCTTCGCCTTCGCGAGCAGATCGCGGTAGGTAACGCCCTTCTTTTCCGCGTCCGGCTGTAGTGTAATCACTACAGCTGCGGTCTTCGGGGCGCGGAGCCTAGCCGCGATCTTGCGCGCCCTAAACTGGCGCTGCCGCTCCTGCTCTTTGGCCTTTTTGGCTGCCTTCTTCCCCTTCTTTTTATCCCCGACCACCTGCCAACCGGCTTCAGCCGCGGGAGGTGTAGGGATCTGGGGGGGCGGTGACGGCGGCGGCAGCTGGCTTGCCGCTGGCGCTGGCACATTCGCCGCAGGCACTGGGGCTGGTGCAGCCACCATCTGTGCTGCCGCCTTGCCCTTTTTCGCCTTCGTCTTGCCTCCCTTTCCCGTCGCCGGCTTAGCCGGAGCCGGTTGAGCCGGTACCGGTTTTGCTGGAGCCGGCTTTTCAGGGGGGGGGAGGAGCAACTGCAGCCCCGCCCGAGGGCTGGCTGGACGGCCCCGGCCTGAATGCGCTAGCCGTGGCCGCCGCGTACGTTGCCGGCCTCGCCGCCGTCTTGTTTGCCCCTAGGGGGGGGGGGCGCAGGACGATGCCCTCCAGCACGGAAAACCGGTGCTGGAAGGCAGCCAGCTCCTGCCGGACCAGGTTCAGAACCTGGTTCTCCACCGGCACGGGCTGGCTTGGGCGCTGCGTCTGGGGCGCCGCGTGAGAGGCAGGCTCACGTAGACTGGCCAGGTCTGCGCGGAGCTGCTCGTTCTCCTTCTGGAGAGTCTCCATGGCAGACGTCAGGCGGGCCACGTCCGCCCGCAGCTTCGCCACCTCGTCCGCATTAGGCCGGCCCCAACAAAGTTGGCCTCCGCAGCCGCCATGATGGAGGCGGAGGCCCCGGGAATGGCCTTAAACTTTGAGGTGGACTTTTGCTTGTAGGCCACGACCTTGATCGCGGCCTCCACCTCCTTTACGAATCTGGCCTTACGCTCCACCTCGGAGCCGCCAGTCGCACTCGTCTCTTCGCCTGACACCCGAGCCGTATCGCCCGGGTGGCGCCCCTCCTCGGCAAACTTTGCCGCTCGTTCGGCCATCTGATTATCAGAGAGCCCCCTCCCCTTGCCTCTCAGCCGGCCCCGCCTGTTGGTGGGGATTTTCCGGGCCGAAACCTCCTCTTCACCGGATGACGGCCCCTGGTCGCCATCCAGCCTGGACCGCTTGCGGAAGAACTTACTGGTCTCCGCGGTCCCAGGCCCCACGCGTCGGGAGCTCTCTGAGCCTCCCACGCTGCTCGATGCGGCGTCGGACTCAGTCCCCGCATCGTTTCTCCTCTCCTCGTTGCCGTTGCCGGCGGTTTTAGTTTTGTTTTTTGTTTTTGTTTTTGGTGTTTCCATTTCTGTACCCACGAGTATGGGGGAATTAGAGGTCCACCTTGGCAGAGACCCCTGTACCAAGGTAAGCAGATTTAGAGGATTTATTACTCGCCAAGGGGTCTGCAGGTACCCTGGCGAGGACCGCACTTGCGGCTGATTTGTTCATAGAACCCCGTCAGCCATCCATCCCCTCGCGGTGCGTCGCCGCTTGGGATTCGGGGTAACTTTTTATAGAGGTTTTCTCCCTCGCAGTCCGGGCGATTAAGCCAAGAACCTCGGTCCTTATCAAAGCCGCGAGACATGATCCACGATACTTCGACTGGGATTACGAGACCGGCGGTGACAGCAAAGGATGAATCCTTCACTGTCTGCCCGGAGACAGGGTAAGTGCACACCGAGCCCGCCCTCGCTCCTCTGCTATGCCCTCTGCTGATCAGAGGGTCACGCAGAGGAACGCACTGTTGGTCCGGCATGGACCCCCCCATGTCAGAATAATTAGCCGCGGCAGCAACATTCCCCGAGGAATAAGAATTTCTTCTCATTTCTCGAGGAAGATTACCGCCGCGCCCAGGGTGCACCGGCCCAGTTGCTGCTCTTCCATCCAGACGTATCGAGAGGGACCCGCAACTACCAGGCACACGTGGAGGACTTCTGACTTCGCACCCCAAACCAAGGTATAGTGATCAATCAATACAATCACATAAATTCAACTATAAATTCGCTAATAACTTTTCTAAAAACTGGTATATTTCGTTCAAATCTTCTTTGAATTTCGTAGTTAATTGCTCCCCACATTTCCTTATAGTTTCCTCAGTAAATTCGTAACGTTATATATTTAATTTTCATATTTTCAGTCTATTTCTTACTTAAATTCATCAATAAAAACACGTATTCATCTATAGCACGGCTGAAAATTGGCCTTTTCCATTTAAATTTTCTATTTATATAGTGTAACTAATTGCCCCTCGTAATACTATATAGTTTTCTTGGTAAGTTCCTAACGTTATATTATAATTTTCATATTTTCAGTCTCTTATTTACGTGAATTCATCAATAAAAACACGTATTCATCTATAACTCGGTTGAAAAGTGGCCTTATTCGTTTAAATTTTCTTTGTTAATAGTGTATTTAACTGCCCCCCGTAATTATCTATAGTTTTTATATTAAATTTCTACCGCTAAAATATTGATTTCCACATAATTCGTTTTCCTATAATCGTAATTCCTAAAATTTTTAAAATTTTTCAAATATTCGTTTCTTTCGCTCTTTTTGCTTTTATTAGGTCCTTCTAGTGTAAAAAAAACCCATCTGCACTCTTATTCTCTTTATAAAACATACAGAACTGAAAAAAAACTATTTACCTAAACCGAGGTATAGTGGTCAATCAATACAATCACATAAATTCAACTATAAATTCGCTAATAACTTTTCTAAAAATTGGTAATTTTCGTTCAAATCATCTTTAAATTGTGTAGTTCATTGCTCTTCTTATTTTCTTATAGTTTTCTCATTAAATTCGTAACGTTATATATTTATAACCTTATATATTTAATTTTCATATTTTCAGTCTCTTATTTACGTGAATTCATCAATAAAAACACGTATTCATCTATAACTCGGCTGAAAAGTGGTCTTTTCCTTTTAAATTTTCTATTAAAATAGTTTAACTAACTGCCCACCGTAATCCTATACAGTTTTCTTGGTTGATTCCTAACATTATATATATAATTTTCATATTTTCAGTCTCTTATTTACGTGAATTCATCAATAAAAACACGTATTCATCTATAACTCGGCTGAAAAGTGGCCTTTTCCGTTTAAATTTTCTTTGTTAATAGTGTATTTAACCGCCCCCCGTAATTATCTATAGTTTTTATATTAAATTTCTACCGCTAAAATATTGATTTCCACATAATTCGTTTTCCCATAATCGTAATTTTCTAAAATCAATATCAATAAAATCACGTACTCATCTATTGCACGGCTGAAAATAGGCCTTTTCCTTTTTAATTTTCTATTTAAATAGTGTTACTAATTGCCCCCCGTAATCCTATATAGTTTTCTTGGTTAATTCCTAACGTTATATTATATATAATTTTCATATTTTCAGTCTCTTATTTACGTGAATTCATCAATAAAAACACGTATTCATCTATAACTCGGCTGAAAAGTGGTCTTTTCCTTTTCAATTTTCTATTTAAATAGTGTAACTAACTGCCCTCCGTAATCTTCTACAGTTTTCTTGGTTAATCCTGTAGTGTTATGCTTATACATACTTACATATCATTTTACACTATTTTAAATTTATTTTTCCATTCTGTTTTTGATGTTCTGCATTCGCCTCAAAACTTGATATTTTGCATCACCTTTATTTCCATAGGATCCTGTAATATTTTTAATTCATAAGAACACAATAACAAATCATTTTTACTTCGTATTTTTCATGCTATCAGCACTTTTTAAATCGGTGTCAATGGAGTCTACCTTTTTCGGTCTTTTATTTAGTTCTCCGTAACTCTGCAATTTCGGGCTTCGTGCGCGCTGTTGCGCTACCTTTTTTCCTATATCAATAATTTCTCATTTTTCACTTAAATCTTGCCGTTTCTCTATTACGAGCCTAAAACCAAAATTTGACATGTTTTGACATCGTTGTTTATCTGGTTGTCATGGCAATTTTTATTCAAATATCGTTACCGGCCTGATGTTTTTACTTCAAAATACTCCTTTCTTCTTGGCCATTTACAAGAATTTGCTTTTAATTTAAATAATTTCAAATTTAATGAGAATAATTTTCCGTTCTTATGCCAGATCCGTCAAAAAGGAAAAATAAGCCGAACAATCGGCGAATGTGGGAGTCTGACTTGAGCTTTGATACTTGAAGCATCTCCTAAAGGCCTTTTCCGCACTGCCTCGGAATCCTGCAAGCCTCTGCCCGCTCCTTAAGTCGTCGCCTAGCCACGCCTACGCCTCCGCCTACTAGTGCGCTGTGTTTACCTACTTCAAACGCTGCGTGCCTACTCCAGACGTTTCGTGGACCTACTCCAGACGCTGCGTACCTGCTCAAGACGCTGTGTGTGTCTACTCCAAGCGCTGCGTGTACCTTCTCCAGACGCTGCGTGTGCTTTCTCCAGATTCTGCGTGTACCTAGAGCAGGAGCTGTGCACCTATCATAGGCATAGCCTGTGCATACTTCGTTGCAGTATCTTTGTTATTTTTTTTTAATAATATTGTAAATCACCATCTTCATTACAACCCATCATCACCTTCATACCTTTTTTTTATAAAAAAAAAACTGTAAAACCTTTCAAATTTTTTAAATAATTTATTTTATTTTGGTTGTTTTCGTTGTAGTTAAGTTAGGTTCTTTAGTTTTTTATTGTCGCTTCACGACAATTTGGCGCCCGACGTAAAGTTCTTCTTTTCTTCACCTTAGCTACGCCTTATCCATTTCCTTTTGATTGAATTGCTTTCTCTTTCGTTCTTAACTCTTTATTTACTCATCCTTATCATATCTTCCAAATTCTAAAACAAAACTTCATCTGGTTTTTCAACTTATCTGGATTATATTTAGACCTACATATAACACTTCACTTACATTCATCACTTTAATATTTTTATTCTAGAGATACAATTTTTTATTAAATTTTTATTTCTTAAACTTAACACTTAATTATAACAATGAAACGGGTTATTAAGTACGAATTCCTTAACAAGGCCGAACTCGAATACGAAGTGAAGATTAGATGTGAGGAACCAGCTAATACTGTTTTGCTTCTAAAAAAACAGGTTTTGCGTTTAGTTGAGAATTCTCACCCTGAAGATATTCTGACTTCTCCAATTCCGATCGAGGATGACTTGTCTCAAATTGGTTCTACTTTGACTTACCTGGACTGTAAAATTGAAAATTTTTTACAAGGTGAAACCAAATACTTACGATTAATAGAAACTTTTATTAATCATGTTTTTTACAGATTGGAGCGAATAGATACTGACTTATATCCAGACTTTAAAACTATTTTCGATACTTTGAAGATGAAATTTGACGCTATTACTAAACAATTCGAATCCTTGACTCCACCTCCAACTGAAAATGACTCTCCATCACTTGACCCTCCTGTTGACCCGACTGTCATGGAACCTCCTCTTGTTTCTCAAACATCTGTTAAGATCCATACCCCGTATCCTTCACCACTACCTCAATCTTTTTCTCCAACTAACGTCTTCAAAGATCTGAAAAGACACACCTTCAATGGTAAAAGCTGTCCAAGATCCTTTCTTCAAAAACTTGAAGAATACTGCTTAGCTCGTGGCTTACCCAAAGACTTGTTGATTTCTCAAGCGTTTGAAATTTTCACCGACAATGCTCTTCATTGGTTCAGATTTAAATATAATCAGAATCCAAACTTAACTTGGAACGAACTTTCCTCTTTATTAATCAAAGACTTTGGTGGTTTTGATTATGATTATAAACTTCTAGAAGCGATTAGGAACCGAACTCAAGGCCGTGATGAACCTATCGTTATCTATATTTCCATCATGTCTGGAATGTTCACTCGTCTTTCGAAGAAACTTTCTGAAACAGAACAATTGGAGATTATTTTGAGGAATATTCGCCCATGTTATTCAGTCTTCGTAGCTCTAAAAGACATTGACTCTATCGACTCTCTTCTGGCTACTTGCCAAAACTATGAAAAGTTCCTTGACAGAGACAAACAATTTAAAGAACCAAATGTACAACAAAGTCCTCTTATTTCTGAATTCAACTACAAGCATTCCACTTCAAGTTCAGTTGGCTCTTCAAATTCTTCTAATAACTCACAACCTTCTCCTCCCTTTATGAATAAATTCACTTCATCCTACAAATACCCTTCTAGACAAGTTAATAGTCTCTCTCAAACTAAAGCTCCTCAAGAAAGCTCTTTTTGTGTTCGCTGTCGTAAACAAGGTCATACTTTGAACACTTGTACTCAACCACGATTCGTGATTTGTTTCAAATGTGGTCTTAAAGGTTTTAAAACTGCAGATTGCCCTACTTGTTCTCCCAAACCACATACTAGTTCAAAAAACTAACTGCTGACTTGAAAAGTAACTTAAACTTTGATAATGACGATTGGGCTAGTTGGATTAAAACAATTCAAAACTTCTTTTCTTGTTACAAAATCTCTTCTACACTCTACTCCAAAGAACAAGATCTTAATCGTCCATTCGTTAATGTCAAAATTTATGACTTAACTTTATCTGGTTTACTAGATTCTGGCAGCTCAGTAACTATTCTGGGTAATAATTCTCATTTGGAAATTCTTAAACTGGGCTGTAAACTTTTCAAGTCAGATCTTATTACTGTCTCTACTGCTAATAATCAAAAAGTTAATTCCTTGGGTTATTTTGACTTACCTGTTCATTTCAATAATCAAACTCATTTGATTAAAGCTTATGTTTTTCCGGAAATATTTCCGTCGCTAATACTAGGTATTGACTTTTGGAGAAAATTTAATCTGTTACCTAGTGTTTTATCTTCTCTTAACTTTACAGAATCTAAATGCTCTGCTATCGAAACTAAAGATATTAAAGTTTTACCTTATGAGCATTTAACTCCTAACCAAAAGGACATCGCTAACGACATCATCCAACGCTTCAAGACAATTTCTTTTGAAGAAAAAGGTATCCTGGGGAGCACACACTTAATCACCCACAAGATTGATACTGGTGATTCTCTTCCAATCAAACAAAGATGTTACAGACTGTCTCCTGAAAAACAAAAGGCGTTAATTAATGAAGTTGATAAGATGCTGGGATGGAACGTCATTGAACAATGCGAAAGTCCTTGGTTATCTCCAGTTCTCATCACTCCGAAGAAGAATGGTGAATGGCGTTTCTGCGTAGACAGCAGGAAGCTTAACTCAGTTACACGTCGTGATGCTTATAGTCTGCCACTAATAAGCGAAATTTTGGACAACCTGAAGAATGCCAAATACTTATCAAGCATCGACATTGCGAAAGCATTTTTGGAGATTCCCTTGAATCCTGCTGATAAAGATAAAACTGCATTTTATGTACCTGGAAGAGGTATGTTTAGATTCAAGGTAATGCCTTTTGGTCTCTCTAACTCACCTGCAACTCTACAAAGATTAATGGATATGCTTTTTACTCCTGAATTTGAGAACAAGGTATTTTGCTATCTGGATGACATCGTTATTATTAGCGAGACTTTTGATGAACACATATCGCTTCTCATGAAAGTTCATGAAAAACTTTCATATGCTAATCTGACTATTAACTTTGAGAAGAGTCAATTCTTCAAGAAAGAACTGAAATACCTTGGTTTTCTAGTGGACGAGTATGGTCTACGTGCTGATCCAGATAAAATAAAAGCTATTTTAGAATATCCTGTACCTACTTGCAGAAAAGAAGTACGTAGATTCATAGGCACCTGCAGCTGGTTCAGAAGATACATTCCAAACTTTAGCACCATTGCCTCTCCACTCAACCAACTAACCTGTTCCGGGAAGAACGCTCCTAATTTTTTATGGAATTCACAAGCTGCAGCTGCTTTCCAGAAACTTAAAGAAGCTTTGATAACTGCTCCTGTTCTTGCTTGCCCTAACTTCGAACTACCCTTCTCTGTACATTGTGATGCATCAAATTATGGCATAGGAGCAATGCTTACTCAACATCAAGATGACAAAGAAGTCGTGATTGCTTACATGAGTAAAGCACTAAACAAAAATCAACAGAATTACTCAACTACTGAAAGAGAAACATTGGCTGTAATAACTGCGTTAGAACATTGGCGATGTTACCTAGACAATGGTAAAGAATTTACAATATATACTGACCATGCTGCACTTAAATGGTTTCAGAACTTATCAAATCCATCAGGAAGACTTGCTCGCTGGACTTTACGCTTATCATGCTTTAACTTTGTCCTGAAACATAAAAAAGGAAAGGATAACGTTGTTCCAGATTTATTATCAAGACATAAGAATCAAGAACGTCCTGATACACGAGAAACTTCACCTAAAGGCGTACATCCTATTACGATTGAAGAACCACCTAATCGTGAACTTGAGCACTACAACAAGATTTTTCTCGGATGCTCTAACAACCCAGACGCATATCCCAACTACACTATCAGGGATAACAAACTTTACCGCTGCATCCATTCTCTCGATCGTCTAAACGATGACTTTATTTGGAAAGAAGTTCCACTACCTCAAGATAGACATGCACTTATTGAAGTTAACCATGGTTCCCCTTCAGAACTCCATCTTGGTATCTTCAAGACATTCAAGAAAATATCTTTAAAATACTATTGGCCTGGTATGTTTAAGGACATTGCCAAATTAATCTCGTCTTGTGAAACCTGCTTAACCTACAAACACCCTAATCATTCTCCCTATGGTCTTATGGGTAAACCCAAACTTTGCTCCAGACCTTTTCAAACTATATCCTTAGATCTTATGGGTCCATTACCTATGACTCGTAGACGAAATCAGTATATTCTAGTAATTAACTGCAATTTTACTAAATATACTATGATTTTTCCCCTTAAACGTGCTACTTCAGCTAATATTATTAATCTTATGGAAAATTCAGTTTTCCTAGTTCATGGCATTCCCCAAACTATTATAATGGACAACGCGGTTCAATTTCAGTCGCGAGAATTCCAATCATTCTTAAATTCTTATAACGTTCCTTGTATTTTTCACACAGCTTTATATTGTCCTCAGGTTAATCCTACGGAGAAGTTTAATAGTACAATTATTACAGCTCTAGCATCTCTAGTAGGAGACGATCATAGATCCTGGGACAACCATCTTGCTAAGATTCAGTACGCAATGAACAGCGCTACAAATGTGGCTACTGGCTTTACTCCAAACTTTTTAGTCTTTGGTAGGGAAACAATACCTTGTGGTTCCTTCTATACTCCAACTCAGAACCTCGAGGAATTGATATTTATGCCTCGTGATATTTACGCGTCTAATGCTGGTCTCCTCTCATCTATTTTTCACAAAGTTCAAACTAAACTGCACATAGCTCACGCTAAAAATAGCGCTCGCTATGATCTTCGCCGGTCTTTTAAAGAATTTAATGTGGGAGACACTGTTTGGCGTAAAAACCATGTTTTAAGCAATGCCGGCGCTTACTTTAATGCTAAACTTGCCCCTAAGTTCATTAAGTGCAAAGTGATAGCTAAACTGTCACCACTAGTCTATGTGCTTGAAGACCCTAATGGAGTTTTTATCTTCACTCAGGAGCGGATGACAACTCCTTAAATAAGCCTGGATGTCCTTTCGAAATGTTTTTTCCACGCAGGAGCGGATGACAACTCCTTAAATAAGCCTGAATGTCCTTTCGAAAACACACTTTTAGAGTGGTAGTCATTGAATGTGAACTCCACCCTTACCTGAATGCAGATGATGAATGTAAGAGATAGTATATCTGATTTTGCCTGTTGATGTCTGTTACTGCAAAGCTGTGTTTTCATGGTTTCTTTTAGAATGTACATATCAAAATTTTTGCTGAGTCAAAAATTTTCCAGGGTCGGGGGGAAAATGTAGTGTTATGCTTATACATACTTACATATCATTTTACACTATTTTAAATTTATTTTTCCATTCTGTTTTTGATGTTCTGCATTCGCCTCAAAACTTGATATTTTGCATCACCTTTATTTCCATAGGATCCTGTAATATTTTTAATTCATAAGAACACAATAACAAATCATTTTTACTTCGTATTTTTCATGCTATCAGCACTTTTTAAATCGGTGTCAATGGAGTCTACCTTTTTCGGTCTTTTATTTAGTTCTCCGTAACTCTGCAATTTCGGGCTTCGTGCGCGCTGTTGCGCTACCTTTTTTCCTATATCAATAATTTCTCATTTTTCACTTAAATCTTGCCGTTTCTCTATTACGAGCCTAAAACCAAAATTTGACATGTTTTGACATCGTTGTTTATCTGGTTGTCATGGCAATTTTTATTCAAATATCGTTACCGGCCTGATGTTTTTACTTCAAAATACTCCTTTCTTCTTGGCCATTTACAAGAATTTGCTTTTAATTTAAATAATTTCAAATTTAATGAGAATAATTTTCCGTTCTTATGCCAGATCCGTCAAAAAGGAAAAATAAGCCGAACAATCGGCGAATGTGGGAGTCTGACTTGAGCTTTGATACTTGAAGCATCTCCTAAAGGCCTTTTCCGCACTGCCTCGGGATCCTGCAAGCCTCTGCCCGCTCCTTAAGTCGTCGCCTAGCCACGCCTACGCCTCCGCCTACTAGTGCGCTGTGTTTACCTACTTCAAACGCTGCGTGCCTTCTCCAGACGTTGCGTGGACCTACTCCAGACGCTGCGTGTCTATTCCGGACGCTGTGTGTGTCTACTCCGGAAGTTGTGTTTGCCTACTTCAAGCGCCGCGTGTACCTACTTCAAACGCTGCGTGCCTACTCCAGACGTTTCGTGGACCTACTCCAGACGCTGCGTACCTGCTCAAGACGCTGTGTGTGTCTACTCCAAGCGCTGCGTGTACCTTCTCCAGACGCTGCGTGTGCTTTCTCCAGATTCTGCGTGTACCTAGAGCAGGAGCTGTGCACCTATCATAGGCATAGCCTGTGCATACTTCGTTGCAGTATCTTTGTTATTTTTTTTTAATAATATTGTAAATCACCATCTTCATTACAACCCATCATCACCTTCATACCTTTTTTTTATAAAAAAAAACTGTAAAACCTTTCAAATTTTTTAAATAATTTATTTTATTTTGGTTGTTTTCGTTGTAGTTAAGTTAGGTTCTTTAGTTTTTTATTGTCGCTTCACGACAATCCTTGACGTTATATATATAATTTTCATATTTTCAGTCTCTTTTTTACGTGAATTCATCAATAAAAACACGTATTCATCTATAACTGGGCTGAAAAGTGGCCTTTTACTTTTAAATTTTCTATTCAAATAGTGCAAATAACTGCCCCCCGTAATCCTATACAGTTTTCTTGGTTAATTCCTAACGTTTTATATTTAATTTTCATATTTTCAGTCTCTTATTTACGTAAATTCATCAAAAAAACACGTGTTCATCTATAACTCGGCTGAAAAGTGGCCTATTCCGTTTAAATTTTCTTTGTTAATAGTGTATTTAACCGCCCTGGGATTTATCTATAGTTTTTATATTATATTTCTACCGCTAAAATATTGATTTCCACATAATTCTTTTTCCCATAATCGTAATTTAATAAAATTTTTAAAATTTCTCAAATCTTCATTTCTTTCGCTCTTTTTGCTTTTGTTAGGTCCATCTGGTGTAAAAACTACCATCTGCACTCTTATTTGCTTTATAAAACATACAGAACTGAACAAAATCACTATTTACCTAAACCGAGGTATAGTGATCAATCAATACAATCACATAAATTCAACTATAAATTCGCTAATAACTTTTCTAAAAATTGGTATATTTCGTTCTAATCTTCTTTGAATTTCGTAGTTAATTGCTCCCCACATTTCCTTATAGTTTTCTCAGTAAATTCGTAACGTTATATATTTAATTTTCATATTTTCAGTCTATTTCTTAATTAAATTCATCAATAAAAACACGTATTCATCTATAGCACGGCTGAAAATTGGCCTTTTCCATTTAAATTTTCTATTTATATAGTGTAACTAATTGCCCCCCGTAATACTATATAGTTTTCTTGGTAAGTTCCTAACGTTATATTATAATTTTCATATTTTCAGTCTCTTATTTACGTGAATTCATCAATAAAAACACGTATTCATCTATAACTCGGCTGAAAAGTGGTCTTTTCCTTTTAAATTTTCTATTTAAATAGTGTAACTAACTGCTCACCGTAATCCTATACAGTTTTCTTGGTTAATTCCTAACATTATATATATAATTTTCATATATTCAGTCTCTTATTTACGTGAATTCATCAATAAAAACAGGTATTCATCTATAACTCGGCTGAAAAGTGGCCTTTTCCGTTTAAATGTTTTTTGTTAATAGTGTATTTAACCGCCCCCCGTAATTATCTATAGTTTTTATGTTAAATTTCTACCGCTAAAATATTGATTTCCACATAATTCGTTTTCCCATAATCGTAATTTCCTAAAATTTTTAAAATTTCTCAAATCTTCATTTCTTTCGCTCTTTTTGCTTTTATTAGGTCCGTCTAGTGTAGAAACTACCATCTGCACTCTAGTTTGCTTTATAAAACATACAGAACTGAACAAAATCACTATTTACCTAAACCGAGGTATAGTGATCAATCAATACAATCACATAAATTCAACTATAAATTCGCTAATGACTTTTCTAAAAATTGGTATATTTCGTTCAAATCTTCTTTGAATTTCGTAGTTAATTGCTCCCCACATTTCCTTATAGTTTTCTCAGTAAATTCGTAACGTTATATATTTAATTTTCATATTTTCAGTCTATTTCTTACTTAAATTCATCAATAAAAACACGTATTCATCTATAGCACGGCTGAAAATTGGCCTTTTCCATTTAAATTTTCTATTTTTATAGTGTACCTAATTGCCCCTCGTAATACTATATAGTTTTCTTGGTAAGTTCCTAACGTTATATTATATATAATTTTCATACTTTCAGTCTCTTATTTACGTGAATTCATCAATAAAAACACGTATTCATCTATAACTCGGCTGAAAAGTGGCCTTTTCCGTTTAAATTTTCTTTGTTAATAGTGTATTTAACCGTTCCCCGTATTTATCTATAGTTTTTATATTATATTTCTACCGCTAAAATATTGATTTCCACATAATTCTTTTTCCCATAATCGTAATTTCCTAAAATTTTTAAAATTTCTCCAATCTTCATTTCTTTCGCTCTTTTTGCTTTTATTAGGTACGTTTAGTGTAGAAACTACCATCTGCAATCTTGTTTGCTTTATAAAACATACAGAACTGAACAAAATCACTATTTACCTAAACCGAGGTATAGTGATCAATCAATACAATCACATAAATTCAACTATAAATTCGCTAATAACTTTTCTAAAAATTGGTATATTTCGTTCAAATCTTCTTTGAATTTCGTTGTTAATTGCTCCCAACATTTCCTTATAGTTTTCTCAGTAAATTCGTAACGTTATATATTTAATTTTCATATTTTCAGTCTATTTCTTACTTAAATTCATCAATAAAAACACGTATTCATCTATAACTCGGCTGAAAAGTGGTCTTTTCCTTTTAAATTTTCTATTTAAATAGTGCAACTAACTGCCTCCTGTAATCCTATACAGTTTTCTTGTTTAATTCCTAACGTAATATATATAATTTTCATATTTTCAGTCTTATTTACGTAAATTCATCAATAAAAACACGTATTCATCTATAACTCGGCTGAAAAGTGGCCTTTTCCGTTTAAATTTTCTTTGTTAATAGTGTATTTAACCGCCCCTCCGTATTAATCTATAGTTTTTATAATAAATTTCTACCACTAAAATATTGATTTCCACATAATTCGTTTTCCCATAATCGTAATTTCCTAAAATTTTTAATATTATTCAAATCTTCATTTCTTTCGCTCTTTTGGCTTTTATTATGTTCATCTAGTGTAGAAACTACTATCTGCACTCTTAATTGCTTTATAAAACATACAGAACTGGAAAAAAATCACTATTTACCTAAACCGAGGTATAGTGGTCAATCAATACAATCACTTAATTCAACTATAAATTCGCTAATAACTTTTCTAAAAATTGGTATATTTCGTTCAAATCTTCTTTGAATTGCGTAGTTAATTGCTCCCCACATTTTTTTATAGTTTTCGCAGTAAATTCGTAACGTTATATATTTAATTTTCATATTATCAGTCTATTTCTAACTTAAATTCATCAATAAAAATAAGTATTCATCTATAGCACGGCTGAAAATTGGCCTTTTCCTTTTAAATTTTCTATTTATATAATGTCAATAATTACCCCCCGTAATCCTATATAGTTTTCTTGGTAAGTTCCTAACGATATATTATAATTTTCATATTTTCATTCTCTTATTTACGTGAATTCATCAATAAAAACACGTATTCATCTATAACTCGGCTGAAAAGTGGCCTTTTACTTTTAAATTTTCTATTAAAATAGTGTAAATAACCGCCCTCCGTAATACTATACAGTTTTCTTGATTAATTTCTAACGTTATATACATAATTTTCATATTTTCAGTCTCTTATTTACGTGAATTCATCAATAAAAACACGTATTCATCTATAACTCGGCTGAAAAGTGGCCTTTTACTTTTATATTTTCTATTTAAATAGTGCAAATAACTGCCCCCCGTAATCCTATACAGTTTTCTTGGTTAATTCCTAACGTTTTATATATAAATTTCATATTTTCAGTCTCCTATTTACGTGAATTCATCAATAAAAACACGTATTCATCTATAACTCGGCTGAAAAGTGGCCTTTTCCGTTTAAATTTTCTTTGTTAATAGTGTATTTAACCGTTACCCGTATTTATCTATAGTTTTTATATTAAATTTCCTCCGCTAAAATATTGATTTCCACATAATTCCTTTTCCCATAATCGTAATTTCCTAAAATTTTTAAAATTTCTTAAATCTTCATTTCTTTCGCTCTTTTTGCTTTTATTAGGTCCGTCTAGTGTAGAAACTACCATCTGCACTCTTATTTGCTTTATAAAACATACAGAACTGGAAAAAATCACTATTTACCTAAACGGAGGTATAGTGATCAATCAATACAATCACATAAATTCAACTATAAATTCGCTAATAACTTTTCTAAAAATTGGTATATTTCGTTCAAATCTTCTTTTAATTGCGTAGTTAATTGCTCCCTACATTTCCTTATAGTTTTCTCAGTAAATTCGTAACGTTATATATTTAATTTTCATATTTTCAGTCTATTTCTTACTTAAATTCATCAATAAAAACAAGTATTCATCTATAACTCGGCTGAAAAGTGTTCTTTTCCTTTTAAATTTTCTATTTAAATAGTGCAACTAACCGCCTCCTGTAATCCTATACAGCTTTCTTGTTTAATTCCTAACGTAATATATATAATTTTCATATTTTCAGTCTCTTATTTACGTGAATTCATCAATAAAAACACGTATTTATCTATAACTCGGCTGAAAAGTGGCCTTTTCCGTTTAAATTTTCTTTGTTAATAGTGTATTTAACCGCCCCCCCCCCCCCGTAATTATCTATAGTTTTTATATTAAATTTCTACCGCTAAAATATTGATTTCCGCATAATTCGTTTTCTTGGTTAATTCCTAACGTTATATTATATATAATTTTCATGTTTTCAGTCTCTTATTTACGTGAATTCATCAATAAAAACACGTATTCATCTATAACTCGGCTGAAAAGTGGCCTTTTCCTTTTAAATTTTCTATTTTACTAGTGAAACTAACTGCTCCCCGTAATCCTATACAGATTTCTTAGTTAATTCCTAATGTTTTATATATAATTTTCATATTTTCAGTCTGTTATTTACGTGAATTCATCAATAAAAACACGTATTCATCTATAACTCGGCTGAAAAGTGGTCTTTTCCTTTTAAATTTTCTATTAAAATAGTGTAACTAACTGCCCACCGTAATCCTATACAGTTTTCTTGGTTAATTCCTAACATTATATATATAATTGTCATATTTTCAGTCTCTTATTTACGTGAATTCATCAATAAAAACACGTATTCATCTATAACTCGGCTGAAAAGTGGCCTTTTCCTTTTAAATTTTCTATTTTACTAGTGCAACTAACTGCCCCCCGTAATCCTATACAGATTTCTTGGTTAATTCCTAACGTTTTATATATAATTTTCATATTTTCAGTCTCTTATTTACGTGAATTCATCAATAAAAACACGTATTCATCTATAACTCGGCTGAAAAGTGGCCTTTTCCGTTAAAATTTTCTTTGTGAATAGTGTATTTAACCGCCCCTCGTAATTATCTATAGTTTTTATATTAAAATTCTACCGCTAAAATATTGATTTCCACATAATTCGTTTTCCCATAATCGTAATTTCCTAAAATTTTTAAAATTTTTCAAATCTTCATTTCTTTCGCTCTTTTTGCTTTTATTAGGTCCTTCTAGAGTTAAAAAAACCCATCTGCACTCTTATTCTCCTTATAAAACATACAGAACTGGAAAAAAACACTATTTACCTAAACCGAGGTATAGTGGTCAATCAATACAATAACATAAATTCAACTATAAATTCGCTAATAACTTTTCTAAAAATTGGTATTTTTCGTTCAAATCTTCTTTAAATTGTGTAGTTCATTGCTCTTCTTATTTCCTTATAGTTTTCTCATTAAATTCGTAACGTTATATATTTAATTTTTATATTTTCAGTCTCTTATTTACGTGAATTCATCAATAAAAACACGTATTCATCTATAACCCGGCTGAAAATTGGCCTTTTCCATTTAAATTTTCTATTTAAATAATGTAACTAACTGCCCACCGTAATCCTATACAGTTTTCTTTGTTAATTCCTAACATTATATATATAATTTTCATATTTTCAGTCTCTTTTTTACGTGAATTCATCAATAAAAACACGTATTCATCTATAACTGGGCTGAAAAGTGGCCCTTTACTTTTAAATTTTCTGTTCAAATAGTGCAAATAACTGCCCCCCGTAATCCTATACAGTTTTCTTGGTTAATTCCTAACGTTTTGTATTTAATTTTCATATTTTCAGTCTCTTATTTACGTGAATTCATCAATAAAAACACGTATTCATCTATAACTCGGCTGAAAAGTGGCCTATTCCGTTTAAATTTTCTTTGTTAATAGTGTATTTAACCGCCCCCGGATTTATCTATAGTTTTTATATTATATTTCTACCGATAAAATATTGATTTCCACATAATTCTTTTCCCATAATCGTAATTTAATAAAATTTTTAAAATTTCTCAAATCTTCATTTCTTTCGCTCTTTTTGCTTTTATTAGGTCCGTCTAGTGTAAAAACTACCATCTGCACTCTTATTTGCTTTATAAAACATACAGTACTGAACAAAATCACTATTTACCTAAACCGAGGTATAGTGATCAATCAATACAATCAGATGAATTCAACTATAAATTCGCTAATAACTTTTCTAAAAATTGGTATATTTCGTTCAAATCTTCTTTGAATTTCGAAGTTAATTGCTCCCCACATTTCCTTATAGTTTTCTCAGTAAATTCGTAACGTTATATATTTAATTTTCATATTTTCAGTCTATTTCTTAATTAAATTCATCAATAAAAACACGTATTCATCTATAGCACGGCTGAAAATTGGCCTTTTCTATTTAAATTTTCTATTTATATAGTGTAACTAATTGCCATCCGTAATACTATATAGTTTTCTTGGTAAGTTCCTAACGTTATATTATATATAATTTTCATATTTTCAGTCTCTTATTTACGTGAATTCATCAATAAAAACACGTATTCATCTATAACTCGGCTGAAAAGTGGTCTTTTCCTTTTAAATTTTCTATTTAAGTAGTGTAACTAACTGCCCACCGTAATCCTATACAGTTTTCTTGGTTAATTCCTAACATTATATATATAATTTTCATATATTCAGTCTCTTATTTACGTGAATTCATCAATAAAAACAGGTATTCATCTATAACTCGGCTGAAAAGTGGCCTTTTCCGTTTAAATGTTTTTGTTAAGAGTGTATTTAACCGCCCCACGTAATTATCTATAGTTTTTATGTTAAATTTCTACCGCTAAAATATTGATTTCCACATAATTCGTTTTCCCATAATCGTAATTTCCTAAAATTTTTAAAATTTCTCAAATCTTCATTTCTTTCGCTCTTTTTGCTTTTATTAGGTCCGTCTAGTGTAGAAACTACCATCTGCACTCTTGTTTGCTTTATAAAACATACAGAACTGAACAAAATCACTATTTACCTAAACCGAGGTACAGTGATCAATCAATACAATCACATAAATTCAACTATAAATTCGCTAATGACTTTTCTAAAAATTGGTATATTTCGTTCAAATCTTCTTTGAATTTCGTAGTTAATTGTTCACCACATTTCCTTATAGTTTTCTCAGTAAATTCGTAACGTTATATATTTAATTTTCATATTTTCAGTCTATTTATTACTTAAATTCATCAATAAAAACACGTATTCATCTATAGCACGGCTGAAAATTGGCCTTTTCCATTCAAATTTTCTATTTTTATAGTGTACCTAATTGCCCATCGTAATACTGTATAGTTTTCTTGGTAAGTTCCTAACGTTATATTATATATAATTTTCATACTTTCAGTCTCTTATTTACGTGAATTCATCAATAAAAACACGTATTCATCTATAACTCGGCTGAAAAGTGGCCTTTTACGTTTAAAGTTTCTTTGTTAATAGTGTATTTAACCGCCCCCCGTATTTATCTATAGTTTTTATATTATATTTCTACCAATAAAATATTGATTTCCACATAATTCTTTTTCCCATAATCGTAATTTCCTAAAATTTTTAAAATTTCTCAAATCTTCATTTCTTTCGCTCTTTTTGCTTTTATTAGGTACGTCTAGTGTAGAAACTACCATCTGTACTCTTGTTTGCTTTATAAAACATACAGAACTGAACAAAATCACTATTTACCTAAACCGAGGTATAGCAATCAATCAATACAATCACATAAATTCAACTATAAATTCGCTAATAACTTTTCTAAAAATTGGTATATTTCGTTCAAATCTTCTTTGAATTTCGTAGTTAATTGCTCCCCACATTTCCTTATGGTCTTTTCCTTTTAAATTTTCTACTTAAATAGTGCAACTAACTGCCTCCTGTAATCCTATACAGTTTTCTTGTTTAATTCCTAACGTAATATATATAATTTTCATATTTTCAGTCTTATTTACGTAAATTCATCAATAAAAACACGTATTCATCTATAACTCGGCTGAAAAGTGGCCTTTTCCGTTTAAATTTTCTTTGTTAATAGTGTATTTAACCGCCCCTCCGTATTAATCTATAGTTTTTATAATAAATTTCTACCACTAAAATATTGATTTCCACATAATTCGTTTTCCCATAATCGTAATTTCCTAAAATTTTTAATATTATTCAAATCTTCATTTCTTTCGCTCTTTTGGCTTTTATTATGTTCATCTAGTGTAGAAACTACTATCTGCACTCTTAATTGCTTTATAAAACATACAGAACTGGAAAAAAATCACTATTTACCTAAACCGAGGTATAGTGGTCAATCAATACAATCACTTAATTCAACTATAAATTCGCTAATAACTTTTCTAAAAATTGGTATATTTCGTTCAAATCTTCTTTGAATTGCGTAGTTAATTGCTCCCCACATATTTTTATAGTTTTCTCAGTAAATTCGTAACGTTATATATTTAATTTTCATATTTTCAGTCTATTTCTAACTTAAATTCATCAATAAAAATAAGTATTCATCTATAGCATTGCTGAAAATTGGCCTTTTTCCTTTTAAATTTTCTATTTATATAGTGTCAATAATTGCCCCCCGTAATCCTATATAGTTTTATTGGTAAGTTCCTAACGATATATTATAATTTTCATATTTTCATTCTCTTATTTACGTGAATTCATCAATAAAAACACGTATTCATCTATAACTCGGCTGAAAAGTGGCCTTTTACTTTTAAATTTTCTATTTAAATAGTGTAAATAACCGCCCTCCGTAATACTATACAGTTTTCTTGATTAATTTCTAACGTTATACACATAATTTTCATATTTTCAGTCTCTTATTTACGTGAATTCATCAATAAAAACAGGTATTCATCTATAACTCGGCTGAAAAGTGGCCTTTTACTTTTATGTTTTCTATTTAAATAGTGCAAATAACTGCCCCCCGTAATCCTATACAATTTTCTTGGTTAATTCCTAACGTTTTATAAATAATTTTCATATTTTCAGTCTCTTATTTACGTGAATTCATCAATAAAAACACGTATTCATCTATAACTCGGCTGAAAAGTGGCCTTTTCTTTTAAAATTTTCTTTGTGAATAGTGTATTTAACCGCCCCTCGTAATTATCTATAGTTTTTATATTAAATTTCTACCGCTAAAATATTGATTTCCACATAATTCGTTTTCCCATAATCGTAATTTCCTAAAATTTTTAAAATTTTTCAAATCTTCATTTCTTTCGCTCTTTTTGCTTTTATTAGGTCCTTCTAGAGTTAAAAAAACCCATCTGCACTCTTATTCTCTTTATAAAACATACAGAACTGGAAAAAAACACTATTTACCTAAACCGAGGTATAGTGGTCAATCAATACAATAACATAAATTCAACTATAAATTCGCTAATAACTTTTCTAAAAATTGGTATTTTTCGTTCAAATCGTCTTTAAATTGTGTAGTTTATTGCTCTTCTTATTTCCTTATAGTTTTCTCATTAAATTCGTAACGTTATATATTTAATTTTTATATTTTCAGTCTCTTATTTACGTGAATTCATCAATAAAAACACGTATTCATCTATAAGTGGGCTGAAAAGTGGCCCTTTACTTTTAAATTTTCTGTTCAAATAGTGCAAATAACTGCCCCCCGTAATCCTATACAGTTTTCTTGGTTAATTCCTAACGTTTTATATTTAATTTTCATATTTTCAGTCTCTTATTTACGTGAATTCATCAATAAAAACACGTATTCATCTATAACTCGGCTGAAAAGTGGCCTATTCCGTTTAAATTTTCTTTGTTAATAGTGTATTTAACCGCCCCCGAATTTATCTATAGTTTTTATATTATATTTCTATCGCTAAAATATTGATTTCCACATAATTCTTTTCCCATAATCGTAATTTAATAAAATTTTTAAAATTTCTCAAATCTTCATTTCTTTCGCTCTTTTTGCTTTTATTAGGTCCGTCTAGTGTAAAAACTACCATCTGCACTCTTATTTGCTTTATAAAACATACAGTACTGAACAAAATCACTATTTACCTAAACCGAGGTATAGTGATCAATCAATACAATCACATGAATTCAACTACAAATTCGCTAATAACTTTTCTAAAAATTGGTATATTTCGTTCAAATCTTCTTTGAATTTCGAAGTTAATTGCTCCCCACATTTCCTTATAGTTTTCTCAGTAAATTCGTAACGTTATATATTTAATTTTCATATTTTCAGTCTATTTCTTAATTAAATTCATCAATAAAAACACGTATTCATCTATAGCACGGCTGAAAATTGGCCTTTTCCATTTAAATTTTTTATTTATATAGTGTAACTAATTGCCCCCCGTAATACTATATAGTTTTCTTGGTAAGTTCCTAACATTATATATATAATTTTCATATATTCAGTCTCTTATTTACGTGAATTCATCAATAAAAACAGGTATTCATCTATAACTCGGCTGAAAAGTGGCCTTTTCCGTTTAAATGTTTTTGTTAAGAGTGTATTTAACCGCCCCACGTAATTATCTATAGTTTTTATGTTAAATTTCTACCGCTAAAATATTGATTTCCACATAATTCGTTTTCCCATAATCGTAATTTCCTAAAATTTTTAAAATTTCTCAAATCTTCATTTCTTTCGCTCTTTTTGCTTTTATTAGGTCCGTCTAGTGTAGAAACTACCATCTACACTCTTGTTTGCTTTATAAAACATACAGAACTGAACAAAATCACTATTTACCTAAACCGTGGTACAGTGATCAATCAATACAATCACATAAATTCAACTATAAATTCGCTAATGACTTTTCTAAAAATTGGTATATTTCGTTCAAATCTTCTTTGAATTTCGTAGTTAATTGCTCACCACATTTCCTTATAGTTTTCTCAGTAAATTCGTAACGTTATATATTTAATTTTCATATTTTCAGTCTATTTATTACTTAAATTCATCAATAAAAACACGTATTCATCTATAGCACGGCTGAAAATTGGCCTTTTCCATTTAAATTTTCTATTTTTATAGTGTACCTAATTGCCCCTCGTAATACTATATAGTTTTCTTGGTAAGTTCCTAACGTTATATTATATATAATTTTCATACTTTCAGTCTCTTATTTACGTGAATTCATCAATAAAAACACGTATTCATCTATAACTCGGCTGAAAAGTGGCCTTTTCCGTTTAAATTTTCTTTGTTAATAGTGTATTTAACCGCCCCCGTATTTATCTATAGTTTTTATATTATATTTCTACCAATAAAATATTGATTTCCACATAATTCTTTTTCCCATAATCGTAATTTCCTAAAATTTTTAAAATTTCTCAAATCTTCATTTCTTTCGCTCTTTTTGCTTTTATTAGGTACGTCTAGTGTAGAAACTACCATCTGTACTCTTGTTTGCTTTATAAAACATACAGAACTGAACAAAATCACTATTTACCTAAACCGAGGTATAGTAATCAATCAATACAATCACATAAATTCAACTATAAATTCGCTAATAACTTTTCTAAAAATTGGTATATTTCGTTCAAATCTTCTTTGAATTTCGTAGTTAATTGCTCCCCACATTTCCTTATGGTCTTTTCCTTTTAAATTTTCTATTTAAATAGTGCAACTAACTGCCTCCTGTAATCCTATACAGTTTTCTTGTTTAATTCCTAACGTAATATATATAATTTTCATATTTTCAGTCTTATTTACGTAAATTCATCAATAAAAACACGTATTCATCTATAACTCGGCTGAAAAGTGGCCTTTTCCGTTTAAATTTTCTTTGTTAATAGTGTATTTAACCGCTCCTCCGTATTAATCTATAGTTTTTATAATAAATTTCTACCACTAAAATATTGATTTCCACATAATTCGTTTTCCCATAAT
The DNA here is from genome assembly GCA_036936625.1 of Parnassius smintheus behrii. Lineage (NCBI taxonomy): Eukaryota > Metazoa > Arthropoda > Insecta > Lepidoptera > Papilionidae > Parnassius > Parnassius smintheus. The sequence continues at coordinate 34,335,026 of JAUPFT010000027.1, forward strand.
CGTAATTTCCTAAAATTTTTAATATTATTCAAATCTTCATTTCTTTCGCTCTTTTGGCTTTTATTATGTTCATCTAGTGTAGAAACTACTATCTGCACTCTTAATTGCTTTATAAAACATACAGAACTGGAAAAAAAATCACTATTTACCTAAACCGAGGTATAGTGGTCAATCAATACAATCACTTAATTCAACTATAAATTCGCTAATAACTTTTCTAAAAATTGGTATATTTCGTTCAAATCTTCTTTGAATTGCGTAGTTAATTGCTCCCCACATATTTTTATAGTTTTCTCAGTAAATTCGTAACGTTATATATTTAATTTTCATATTTTCATTCTATTTCTAACTTAAATTCATCAATAAAAATAAGTATTCATCTATAGCACGGCTGAAAATTGGCCTTTTTCCTTTTAAATTTTCTATTTATATAGTGTCAATAATTGCCCCCCGTAATCCTATATAGTTTTATTGGTAAGTTCCTAACGATATATTATAATTTTCATATTTTCATTCTCTTATTTACGTGAATTCATCAATAAAAACACGTATTCATCTATAACTCGGCTGAAAAGTGGCCTTTTACTTTTAAATTTTCTATTTAAATAGTGTAAATAACCGCCCTCCGTAATACTATACAGTTTTCTTGATTAATTTCTAACGTTATATACATAATTTTCATATTTTCAGTCTCTTATTTACGTGAATTCATCAATAAAAACAGGTATTCATCTATAACTCGGCTGAAAAGTGGCCTTTTACTTTTATATTTTCTATTTAAATAGTGCAAATAACTGCCCCCCGTAATCCTATACAGTTTTCTTGGTTAATTCCTAACGTTTTATATATAATTTTCATATTTTCAGTCTCTTATTTACGTGAATTCATCAATAAAAACACGTATTCATCTATAACTCGGCTGAAAAGTGGCCTTTTCTTTTAAAATTTTCTTTGTGAATAGTGTATTTAACCGCCCCTCGTAATTATCTATAGTTTTTATATTAAATTTCTACCGCTAAAATATTGATTTCCACATAATTCGTTTTCCCATAATCGTAATTTCCTAAAATTTTTAAAATTTTTCAAATCTTCATTTCTTTCGCTCTTTTTGCTTTTATTAGGTCCTTCTAGAGTTAAAAAAACCCATCTGCACTCTTATTCTCTTTATAAAACATACAGAACTGGAAAAAAACACTATTTACCTAAACCGAGGTATAGTGGTCAATCAATACAATAACATAAATTCAACTATAAATTCGCTAATAACTTTTCTAAAAATTGGTATTTTTCGTTCAAATCGTCTTTAAATTGTGTAGTTCATTGCTCTTCTTATTTCCTTATAGTTTTCTCATTAAATTCGTAACGTTATATATTTAATTTTTATATTTTCAGTCTCTTATTTACGTGAATTTATCAATAAAAACACGTATTCATCTATAACCCGGCTGAAAATTGGCCTTTTCCATTTAAATTTTCTATTTAAATAGTGTAACTAACTGCCCACCGTAATCCTATACAATTTTCTTTGTTAATTCCTAACATTATATATATAATTTTCATATTTTCAGTCTCTTTTTTACGTGAATTCATCAATAAAAACACGTATTCATCTATAAGTGGGCTGAAAAGTGGCCTTTTACTTTTAAATTTTCTATTTAAATAGTGTAAATAACCGCCCTCCGTAATACTATACAGTTTTCTTGATTAATTTCTAACGTTATATACATAATTTTCATATTTTCAGTCTCTTATTTACGTGAATTCATCAATAAAAACACGTATTCATCTATAACTCGGCTGAAAAGTGGCCTTTTACTTTTATATTTTCTATTTAAATAGTGCAAATAACTGCCCCCCGTAATCCTATACAGTTTTCTTGGTTAATTCCTAACGTTTTATATATAAATTTCATATTTTCAGTCTCCTATTTACGTGAATTCATCAATAAAAACACGTATTCATCTATAACTCGGCTGAAAAGTGGCCTTTTCCGTTTAAATTTTCTTTGTTAATAGTGTATTTAACCGTTACCCGTATTTATCTATAGTTTTTATATTAAATTTCCTCCGCTAAAATATTGATTTCCACATAATTCCTTTTCCCATAATCGTAATTTCCTAAAATTTTTAAAATTTCTTAAATCTTCATTTCTTTCGCTCTTTTTGCTTTTATTAGGTCCGTCTAGTGTAGAAACTACCATCTGCACTCTTATTTGCTTTATAAAACATACAGAACTGGAAAAAATCACTATGTACCTAAACGGAGGTATAGTGATCAATCAATACAATCACATAAATTCAACTATAAATTCGCTAATAACTTTTCTAAAAATTGGTATATTTCGTTCAAATCTTCTTTTAATTGCGTAGTTAATTGCTCCCTACATTTCCTTATAGTTTTCTCAGTAAATTCGTAACGTTATATATTTAATTTTCATATTTTCAGTCTATTTCTTACTTAAATTCATCAATAAAAACAAGTATTCATCTATAACTCGGCTGAAAAGTGTTCTTTTCCTTTTAAATTTTCTATTTAAATAGTGCAAGTAACTGCCTCCTGTAATCCTATACAGCTTTCTTGTTTAATTCCTAACGTAATATATATATATAATTTTTCATATTTTCAGTCTCTTATTTACGTGAATTCATCAATAAAAACACGTATTCATCTATAACTCGGCTGAAAAGTGGCCTTTTCCGTTTAAATTTTCTTTGTTAATAGTGTATTTAACCGCCCCCCCCGTAATTATCTATAGTTTTTATATTAAATTTCTACCGCTAAAATATTGATTTCCGCATAATTCGTTTTCTTGGTTAATTCCTAACGTTATTTTATATATAATTTTCATGTTTTCAGTCTCTTATTTACGTGAATTCATCAATGAAAACACGTATTCATCTATAACTCGGCTGAAAAGTGGCCTTTTCCTTTTAAATTTTCTATTTTACTAGTGCAACTAACTGCTCCCCGTAATCCTATACAGATTTCTTAGTTAATTCCTAACGTTTTATATATAATTTTCATATTTTCAGTCTCTTATTTACGTGAATTCATCAATAAAAACACGTATTCATCTATAACTCGGCTGAAAAGTGGCCTTTTCCTTTTAAATTTTCTATTTTACTAGTGCAACTAACTTCCCCCCGTAATCCTATACAGATTTCTTGGTTAATTCCTAACGTTTTATATATAATTTTCATATTTTCAGCCTCTTATTTACGTGAATTCATCAATAAAAACACGTATTCATCTATAACTCGGCTGAAAAGTGGCCTATTCCGTTTAAATTTTCTTTGTTAATAGTGTATTTAACCGCCCCCGGATTTATCTATAGTTTTTATATTATATTTCTACCGCTAAAATATTGATTTCCACATAATTCGTTTTCCCATAATCGTAATTTAATAAAATTTTAAAAATTTCTCAAATCTTCATTTCTTTCGCTCTTTTTGCTTTTATTAGGTCCGTCTAGTGTAAAAACTACCATCTGCACTCTTATTTGCTTTATAAAACATACAGTACTGAACAAAATCACTATTTACCTAAACCGAGGTATAGTGATCAATCAATACAATCACATGAATTCAACTATAAATTCGCTAATAACTTTTCTAAAAATTGGTATATTTCGTTCAAATCTTCTTTGAATTTCGAAGTTAATTGCTCCCCACACTTTCTTATAGTTTTCTCAGTAAATTCGTAACGTTATATATTTAATTTTCATATTTTCAGTCTATTTCTTAATTAAATTCATCAATAAAAACACGTATTCATCTATAGCACGGCTGAAAATTGGCCTTTTCCATTTAAATTTTTTATTTATATAGTGTAACTAATTGCCCCCCGTAATACTATATAGTTTTCTTGGTAAGTTCCTAACGTTATATTATAATTTTCATATTTTCAGTCTCTTATTTACGTGAATTCATCAATAAAAACACGTATTCATCTATAACTCGGCTGAAAAGTGGTCTTTTCCTTTTAAATTTTCTATTTAAGTAGTGTAACTAACTGCCCACCGTAATCCTATACAGTTTTCTTGGTTAATTCCTAACATTATATATATAATTTTCATATATTCAGTCTCTTATTTACGTGAATTCATCAATAAAAACAGGTATTCATCTATAACTCGGCTGAAAAGTGGCCTTTTCCGTTTAAATGTTTTTGTTAAGAGTGTATTTAACCGCTTCACGTAATTATCTATAGTTTTTATGTTAAATTTCTACCGCTAAAATATTGATTTCCACATAATTCGTTTTCCCATAATCGTAATTTCCTAAAATTTTTAAAATTTCTCAAATCTTCATTTCTTTCGCTCTTTTTGCTTTTATTAGGTCCGTCTAGTGTAGAAACTACCATCTGAACTCTTTTTTGCTTTATAAAACATACAGAACTGAACAAAATCACTATTTACCTAAACCGTGGTACAGTGATCAATCAATACAATCACATAAATTCAACTATAAATTCGCTAATGACTTTTCTAAAAATTGGTATATTTCGTTCAAATCTTCTTTGAATTTCGTAGTTAATTGCTCACCACATTTCCTTATAGTATTCTCAGTAAATTCGTAACGTTATATATTTAATTTTCATATTTTCAGTCTATTTATTACTTAAATTCATCAATAAAAACACGTATTCATCTATAGCACGGCTGAAAATTGGCCTTTTCCATTTAAATTTTCTATTTTTATAGTGTACCTAATTGCCCCTCGTAATACTATATAGTTTTCTTGGTAAGTTGCTAACGTTATATTATAATTTTCATATTTTCAGTCTCTTATTTACGTGAATTCATCAATAAAAACACGTATTCATCTATAACTCGGCTGAAAAGTGGTCTTTTCCTTTTAAATTTTCTATTTAAGTAGTGTAACTAACTGCCCACCGTAATCCTATACAGTTTTCTTGGTTAATTCCTAACATTATATATATAATTTTCATATTTTCAGTCTCTTTTTTACGTGAATTCATCAATAAAAACACGTATTCATCTATAAGTGGGCTGAAAAGTGGCCCTTTACTTTTAAATTTTCTGTTCAAATAGTGCAAATAACTGCCCCCCGTAATCCTATACAGTTTTCTTGGTTAATTCCTAACGTTTTATATTTAATTTTCATATTTTCAGTCTCTTATTTACGTGAATTCATCAATAAAAACACGTATTCATCTATAACTCGGCTGAAAAGTGGTCTTTTCCTTTTCAATTTTCTATTTAAATAGTGTAACTAACTGCCCTCCGTAATCCTCTACAGTTTTCTTGGTTAATTCCTGACTTTATATATATAATTTTCATATTTTCTGTCTCTTTTTTACGTGAATTCATCAATAAAAACAGGTATTCATCTATAACTCGGCTGAAAAGTGGCCTTTTCCGTTTAAATGTTTTTGTTAAGAGTGTATTTAACCGCCCCACGTAATTATCTATAGTTTTTATGTTAAATTTCTACCGCTAAAATATTGATTTCCACATAATTCGTTTTCCCATAATCGTAATTTCCTAAAATTTTTAAAATTACTCAAATCTTCATTTCTTTCGCTCTTTTTGCTTTTATTAGGTCCGTCTAGTGTAGAAACTACCATCTGAACTCTTGTTTGCTTTATAAAACATACAGAACTGAACAAAATCACTATTTACCTAAACCGTGGTACAGTGATCAATCAATACAATCACATAAATTCAACTATAAATTCGCTAATGACTTTTCTAAAAATTGGTATATTTCGTTCAAATCTTCTTTGAATTTCGTAGTTAATTGCTCACCACATTTCCTTATAGTATTCTCAGTAAATTCGTAACGTTATATATTTAATTTTCATATTTTCAGTCTATTTATTACTTAAATTCATCAATAAAAACACGTATTCATCTATAGCACGGCTGAAAATTGGCCTTTTCCATTTAAATTTTCTATTTTTATAGTGTACCTAATTGCCCCTCGTAATACTATATAGTTTTCTTGGTAAGTTCCTAACGTTATATTATATATAATTTTCATACTTTCAGTCTCTTATTTACGTGAATTCATCAATAAAAACACGTATTCATCTATAACTCGGCTGAATAGTGGCCTTTTACGTTTAAATTTTCTTTGTTAATAGTGTATTTAACCGCCCCCCGTATTTATTTATAGTTTTTATATTATATTTCTACCAATAAAATATTGATTTCCACATAATTCTTTTTCCCATAATCGTAATTTCCTAAAATTTTTAAAATTTCTCAAATCTTCATTTCTTTCGCTCTTTTTGCTTTTATTAGGTACGTCTAGTGTAGAAACTACCATCTGTACTCTTGTTTGCTTTATAAAACATACAGAACTGAACAAAATCACTATTTACCTAAACCGAGGTATAGTAATCAATCAATACAATCACATAAATTCAACTATAAATTCGCTAATAACTTTTCTAAAAATTGGTATATTTCGTTCAAATCTTCTTTGAATTGCGTAGTTAATTGCTCCCCACATATTTTTATAGTTTTCTCAGTAAATTCGTAACGTTATATATTTAATTTTCATATTTTCATTCTATTTCTAACTTAAATTCATCAATAAAAATAAGTATTCATCTATAGCACGGCTGAAAATTGGCCTTTTTCCTTTTAAATTTTCTATTTATATAGTGTCAATAATTGCCCCCCGTAATCCTATATAGTTTTATTGGTAAGTTCCTAACGATATATTATAATTTTCATATTTTCATTCTCTTATTTACGTGAATTCATCAATAAAAACACGTATTCATCTATAACTCGGCTGAAAAGTGGCCTTTTACTTTTGAATTTTCTATTTAAATAGTGTAAATAACCGCCCTCCGTAATACTATACAGTTTTCTTGATTAATTTCTAACGTTATATACATAATTTTCATATTTTCAGTCTCTTATTTACGTGAATTCATCAATAAAAACAGGTATTCATCTATAACTCGGCTGAAAAGTGGCCTTTTACTTTTATATTTTCTATTTAAATAGTGCAAATAACTGCCCCCCGTAATCCTATACAGTTTTCTTGGTTAATTCCTAACGTTTTATATATAATTTTCATATTTTCAGTCTCTTATTTACGTGAATTCATCAATAAAAACACGTATTCATCTATAACTCGGCTGAAAAGTGGCCTTTTCTTTTAAAATTTTCTTTGTGAATAGTGTATTTAACCGCCCCTCGTAATGATCTATAGTTTTTATATTAAATTTCTACCGCTAAAATATTGATTTCCACATAATTCGTTTTCCCATAATCGTAATTTCCTAAAATTTTTAAAATTTTTCAAATCTTCATTTCTTTCGCTCTTTTTGCTTTTATTAGGTCCTTCTAGAGTTAAAAAAACCCATCTGCACTCTTATTCTCTTTATAAAACATACAGAACTGGAAAAAAACACTATTTACCTAAACCGAGGTATAGTGGTCAATCAATACAATAACATAAATTCAACTATAAATTCGCTAATAACTTTTCTAAAAATTGGTATTTTTCGTTCAAATCGTCTTTAAATTGTGTAGTTCATTGCTCTTCTTATTTCCTTATAGTTTTCTCATTAAATTCGTAACGTTATATATTTAATTTTTATATTTTCAGTCTCTTATTTACGTGAATTCATCAATAAAAACACGTATTCATCTATAACCCGGCTGAAAATTGGCCTTTTCCATTTAAATTTTCTATTTAAATAGTGTAACTAACTGCCCACCGTAATCCTATACAATTTTCTTTGTTAATTCCTAACATTATATATATAATTTTCATATTTTCAGTCTCTTTTTTACGTGAATTCATCAATAAAAACACGTATTCATCTATAAGTGGGCTGAAAAGTGGCCTTTTACTTTTAAATTTTCTATTTAAATAGTGTAAATAACCGCCCTCCGTAATACTATACAGTTTTCTTGATTAATTTCTAACGTTATATACATAATTTTCATATTTTCAGTCTCTTATTTACGTGAATTCATCAATAAAAACACGTATTCATCTATAACTCGGCTGAAAAGTGGCCTTTTACTTTTATATTTTCTATTTAAATAGTGCAAATAACTGCCCCCCGTAATCCTATACAGTTTTCTTGGTTAATTCCTAACGTTTTATATATAAATTTCATATTTTCAGTCTCCTATTTACGTGAATTCATCAATAAAAACACGTATTCATCTATAACTCGGCTGAAAAGTGGCCTTTTCCGTTTAAATTTTCTTTGTTAATAGTGTATTTAACCGTTACCCGTATTTATCTATAGTTTTTATATTAAATTTCCTCCGCTAAAATATTGATTTCCACATAATTCCTTTTCCCATAATCGTAATTTCCTAAAATTTTTAAAATTTCTTAAATCTTCATTTCTTTCGCTCTTTTTGCTTTTATTAGGTCCGTCTAGTGTAGAAACTACCATCTGCACTCTTATTTGCTTTATAAAACATACAGAACTGGAAAAAATCACTATTTACCTAAACGGAGGTATAGTGATCAATCAATACAATCACATAAATTCAACTATAAATTCGCTAATAACTTTTCTAAAAATTGGTATATTTCGTTCAAATCTTCTTTTAATTGCGTAGTTAATTGCTCCCTACATTTCCTTATAGTTTTCTCAGTAAATTCGTAACGTTATATATTTAATTTTCATATTTTCAGTCTATTTCTTACTTAAATTCATCAATAAAAACAAGTATTCATCTATAACTCGGCTGAAAAGTGTTCTTTTCCTTTTAAATTTTCTATTTAAATAGTGCAAGTAACTGCCTCCTGTAATCCTATACAGCTTTCTTGTTTAATTCCTAACGTAATATATATATAATTTTTCATATTTTCAGTCTCTTATTTACGTGAATTCATCAATAAAAACACGTATTCATTTATAACTCGTCTGAAAAGTGGCCTTTTCCGTTTAAATTTTCTTTGTTAATAGTGTATTTAACCGCCCCCCCCCGTAATTATCTATAGTTTTTATATTAAATTTCTACCGCTAAAATATTGATTTCCGCATAATTCGTTTTCTTGGTTAATTCCTAACGTTATTTTATATATAATTTTCATGTTTTCAGTCTCTTATTTACGTGAATTCATCAATAAAAACACGTATTCATCTATAACTCGGCTGAAAAGTGGCCTTTTCCTTTTAAATTTTCTATTTTACTAGTGCAACTAACTGCTCCCCGTAATCCTATACAGATTTCTTAGTTAATTTCTAACGTTTTATATATAATTTTCATATTTTCAGTCTCTTATTTACGTGAATTCATCAATAAAAACACGTATTCATCTATAACTCGGCTGAAAAGTGGCCTTTTCCTTTTAAATTTTCTATTTTACTAGTGCAACTAACTGCCTCCCGTAATCCTATACAGATTTCTTGGTTAATTCCTAACGTTTTATATATAATTTTCATATTTTCAGCCTCTTATTTACGTGAATTCATCAATAAAAACACGTATTCATCTATAACTCGGCTGAAAAGTGGCCTATTCCGTTTAAATTTTCTTTGTTAATAGTGTATTTAACCGCCCCCGGATTTATCTATAGTTTTTATATTATATTTCTACCGCTAAAATATTGATTTCCACATAATTCGTTTTCCCATAATCGTAATTTAATAAAATTTTAAAAATTTCTCAAATCTTCATTTCTTTCGCTCTTTTTGCTTTTATTAGGTCCGTCTAGTGTAAAAACTACCATCTGAACTCTTATTTGCTTTATAAAACATACAGTACTGAACAAAATCACTATTTACCTAAACCGAGGTATAGTGATCAATCAATACAATCACATGAATTCAACTTTAAATTCGCTAATAACTTTTCTAAAAATTGGTATATTTCGTTCAAATCTTCTTTGAATTTCGAAGTTAATTGCTCCCCACATTTCCTTATAGTTTTCTCAGTAAATTCGTAACGTTATATATTTAATTTTCATATTTTCAGTCTATTTCTTAATTAAATTCATCAATAAAAACACGTATACATCTATAGCACGGCTGAAAATTGGCCTTTTCCATTTAAATTTTCTATTTATATAGTGTAACTAATTGCCCCCCGTAATACTATATAGTTTTCTTGGTAAGTTCCTGACGTTATATTATAATTTTCATATTTTCAGTCTCTTATTTACGTGAATTCATCAATAAAAACACGTATTCATCTATAACTCGGCTGAAAAGTGGTCTTTTCCTTTTATATTTTCTATTTAAGTAGTGTAACTAACTGCCCACCGTAATCCTATACAGTTTTCTTGGTTAATTCCTAACATTATATATATAATTTTCATATATTCAGTCTCTTATTTACGTGAATTCATCAATAAAAACAGGTATTCATCTATAACTCGGCTGAAAAGTGGCCTTTTCCGTTTAAATGTTTTTGATAAGAGTGTATTTAACCGCCCCACGTAATTATCTATAGTTTTTATGTTAAATTTCTACCGCTAAAATATTGATTTCCACATAATTCGTTTTCCCATAATCGTAATTTCCTAAAATTTTTAAAATTTCTCAAATCTTCATTTCTTTCGCTCTTTTTGCTTTTATTAGGTCCGTCTAGTGTAGAAACTACCATCTGCACTCTCGTTTGCTTTATAAAACATATAGAACTGAACAAAATCACTATTTACCTAAACCGAGGTACAGTGATCAATCAATACAATCACATAAATTCAACTATAAATTCGCTAATGACTTTTCTAAAAATTGGTATATTTCGTTCAAATCTTCTTTGAATTTCGAAGTTAATTGCTCACCACATTTCCCTATAGTTTTCTCAGTAAATTCGTAACGTTATATATTTAATTTTCATATTTTCATTCTATTTCTTACTTAAATTCATCAATAAAAACACGTATTCATCTATAGCACGGCTGAAAATTGGCCTTTTCCATTTAAATTTTCTATTTTTATAGTGTACCTAATTGCCCCTCGTAATACTATATAGTTTTCTTGGTAAGTTCCTAACGTTATATTATATATAATTTTCATACTTTCAGTCTTTTATTTACGTGAATACATCAATAAAAACACGTATTCATCTATAACTCGGCTGAAAAGTGGCCTTTTCCGTTTAAATTTTCTTTGTTAATAGTGTATTTAACCGCCCCCCGTATTTATCTATAGTTTTTATATTATATTTCTACCAATAAAATATTGATTTCCACATAATTCTTTTTCCCATAATCGTAATTTCCTAAAATTTTTAAAATTTCCCAAATCTTCATTTCTTTCGCTCTTTTTGCTTTTATTAGGTACGTCTAGTGTAGAAACTACCATCTGTACTCTTGTTTGCTTTATAAAACATACAGACCTGAACAAAATCACTATTTACCTAAACCGAGGTATAGTAATCAATCAATACAATCACATAAATTCAACTATAAATTCGCTAATAACTTTTCTAAAAATTGGTATATTTCGTTCAAATCTTCTTTGAATTTCGTAGTTAATTGCTCCCCACATTTCCTTATAGTTTTCTCAGTAAATTCGTAACGTTATATATTTAATTTTCATATTTTCAGTCTATTTCTTACTTAAATTCATCAATAAAAACACGTATTCATCTATGGCACGGCTGAAAATTGGCCTTTTCCATTTAAATTTTCTATTTATATAGTGTAACTAATTGCCCCCCGTAATACTATATAGTTTTCTTGGTAAGTTTCTAACGTTATATTATAATTTTCATATATTCAGTCTCTTATTTACGTGAATTCATCAATAAAAACACGTATTCATCTATAACTCGGCTGAAAAGTGGCCTTTTCCGTTAAAATTTTCTTTTTTAATAGTGTATTTAACCGCCCCCCCGTAATTATCTATAGTTTTTATATTAAATTTCTACCGCTAAAATATTGATTTCCACATAATTCGTTTTCTTGGTTAATTCCTAACGTTATATTATACATAATTTTCATATTCTCAGTCTCTTATTTACGTGAATTCATCAATAAAAACACGTATTCATCTATAACTCGGCTGAAAAGTGGTCTTTTCCTTTTAAATTTTCTATTTTACTAGTGCAACTAACTGCCCCCCGCAATCCTATACAGATTTCTTGGTTAATTCCTAACGTTTTATATATAATTTTCATATTTTCAGTCTCTTATTTACGTGAATTCATCAATAAAAACACGTATTCATCTATAACTCGGCTGAAAAGTGGCCTTTTCCGTTTAAATTTTCTTTGTGAATAGTGTATTTAACCGCCCCCCGTAATTATCTATAGTTTTTATATTAAATTTCTACCGCTAAAATATTGATTTCCACATAATTCATTTTCCCATAATCGTAATTTCCTAAAATTTCTAAAATTTTTCAAATCCTCATTTCTTTCGCTCTTTTTGCTTTTATTAGGTCCTTCTAGTGTAAAAAAACCCATCTGCACTCTTATTCTCTTTATAAAATATACAGAACTGGAAAAAAACACTATTTACCTAAACCGAGGTATAGTGGTCAATCAATACAATCACATAAATTCAACTATAAATTCGCTAATAACTTTTCTAAAAATTGGTATTTTTCGTTCAAATCGTCTCTAAATTGTGTAGTTCATTGCTCTTCTTATTTCCTTATAGTTTTCTCATTAAATTCGTAACGTTATATATTTAATTTTCATATTTTCAGTCTCTTATTTACGTGAATTCATCAATAAAAACACGTATTCATCTATAACTCGGCTGAAAATGGTCTTTTCCCTTTAAATTTTCTACTTAAATAGTGTAACTAACTGCCCACCGTAATCCTATACAGTTTTCTTTGTTAATTCCTAACATTATATATATAATTTTCATATTTTCAGTCTCTTATTTACGTGAATTCATCAATAAAAACACGTATTCATCTATAACTCGGCTGAAAAGTGGCCTTTTCCGTTTAAATTTTCTTTGCTAATAGTGTATTTAACCACTCCCCGTAATTATCTATAGTTTTTATATTGAATTTCTACCGCTAAAATATTGATTTCCACATAATTCGTTTTCCCATAATCGTAATTTCCTAAAATCAATATCAATAAAATCACGTATTCATCTATTGCAAGGCTGAAAATAGGCCTTTTCCTTTTTAATTTTCTATTTAAATAGTGTAACTAACTGCCCTCCGTAATCCTCTACTGTTTACTTGGTTAATTCCTGACGTTATATATATAATTTTTTATATTTTCAGTCTCTTATTTACGTGAATTCATCAATAAAAACACGTATTCATCTATAACTCGGCTGAAAAGTGGTCTTTTCCTTTTAAATTTTCTATTTGAATAGTGTAACTAACTGCCCACCGTAATCCTATACAGTTTTCTTGGTTAATTCCTAACATTATATATATATAATTTTCATATATTCAGTCTCTTATTTACGTGAATTCATCAATAAAAACAGGTATTCATCTATAACTCGGCTGAAAAGTGGCCTTTTCCGTTTAAATTTCTTTTGTTAATAGTGTATTTAACTGCCCCCCGTAATTATCTATAGTTTTTATATTAAATTTCTACCGCTAAAATATTGATTTCCACATAATTCGTTTTCCCATAATCGTAATTTCCTAAAATTTTTAAAATTTCTCAAATCTTCATTTCTTTCGCTCTTTTTGCTTTTATTAGGTCCGTCTAGTGTAGAAACTACCATCTGCACTCTTGTTTGCTTTATAAAACATACAGAACTGAACAAAATCACTATTTACCTAAACCGAGGTTTTTTTTTTTTTTTTTGCGGATGGAAAATCATCTAATGACCCCTTTCGCTCTGGGTGGAGCGTAAGGAAGTGTCAGACTTTACTGACTAAAAACCATCCGTGTTCCTTCAGTGCCCTTACGTTCCGGAGCCGCGGTATCTCTTTCGAACAGCCCGCAGCACCGGCAGGCGTCGGCCCTTGTGGGCCCCTTCACGCTGCTGACAGCTCTTTGAGGCGCGCGTGGAACAAAACGCGCCGTAGACACGGCCTGTCGTCATTAGACGGACTGACGACGAGCTACCCATTGCTCGCCGACCACAGGCCCGCGCCTACGGTGGCCGGGGGCCACGTCGCAGCCCCCGACGCCCGGGGCGTCTCCCGCGGCGGCCGGGGAGGAAAGCTGCTGCTCACTCCTTCTCCCGCTCCGCCACCTCCTTCGCTAGCATCACTGCTTCGCAGAAGGTTGTGACGGCATCCCATTCCGTCTCGCTCCGGACCATGGCTTCGACCAGGACCGGACGCGAGAGGTCGCCGCCGCCTATCGCCGCTACGAGGACACGGCGGTGCTCCGCCCAAGCAGGGCACACCTCCACGGTCTGTTCCACCGTGTCCTTCGGTCCATCCGCGCAATGGGAGCACCCGGGCGTTTCCTCCCGCTCGATTCGGTGCAGGAACCTTCCAAACACACCGTGTCCGGTGAGGACCTGCGTCAGGCGGAAGGTGAGGATGCCGTGGCGTCTCTCAAGCCACTCCTCAAAGAGGGGTCTTATCGCCGCTATAGTGGCGTGCCCAGCACGGGGTTGCGACAGTCGCTGTCTCCATGTCGCCATGAGATCGTGCCGGAAGTCTGTCCGCTGCGCGACAACTTGCCGCGGCAGCGGGGTTTCCCCACGGCATAGTGCCTCCGCACGCCATTCGTGCAGGCGCGCGAGGACTATCGCCTCCAGATCCCATGGCGGCAATCCGGCAAGGAGGCTCGCCACCTCGCGGGAGATCGTGCGGTAGCCGCGAACCATTTTCACGGCTATCACCCTTTGGGGCGCGTTCAGGTGGTGGACGGCAAGCCGCGCCAAACCACGCGCCCACACCGGGGCCCCGTAAAGGGCCATGGACCGCACGATACCCGAGTAGAGCCTCCGGCAGGAGGCGTTTGGCCCTCCCAGGTTCGGCAGGAGCCGCCTGAAGGCAGCCCCGGTCCGTTCCAGTTTGGGAGCCAAACGTCGGAAGTGCTCAACGAAGTTCCATCGGCCGTCGAGGACGAGTCCTAGGTACTTCAGCGTCGACTCGACGTCGATGGATACCCCTCCTACCATCACTGAGGATCCCGGTGGTGGCCTGTTCCGAGGACCATGGAAGTGCATGGCCTCGGACTTGTGCAGAGCCACCTCGAGACCCAGTTGCCGAATCCTCTCAACGACTATCGCAACCCCGCGTGTCATATTTTCCGCCGCCGCCTCGTACGACCCCCCTTGTGCCAGTACCAGCGTGTCATCAGCGTAGCAAACTACGCTGACGCCGGTAGGGAGGTCGGCGCGCAGCACCCAGTCGTAAACGATGTTCCACAGAGGTGGCCCCAGAACCGAACCCTGTGGGACACCGCACGATATCTCTCGCCGGTTCCACTCACCGTTGCGACCGGGGTAGATGACGGCCCTGTCCGTCAGGTAGTCCCCGACTATACGACGGAGATAGGTCGGCACCCGGTGATACCGGAGTGCCTCCCTAATGCAGCTCCAGGGCATGGAGTTGAAGGCGTTGGCGATGTCGAAAGACACCGCCAAGACAACCCCCCCTCTGGCCACTGCATCCCCCGTCGTTAGGGCTCTCACGCGCATGATGGCGTCCACCGTAGATCGCCTCTTGCGGAAACAAAACTGGTGTTCCGCAAGATCCGGCCCCGTCCCCGCAAGGTGCTCGGCGAGGCGGTTTGCAATGACTCTTTCAAAGAGCTTGCCCACCTCGTCGAGCAGCACCACGGGCCGGCATGCGGACGGAGAGTCCGCAGGGCACCCCGGCTTCCGAATGAGGACCAGCTTCCCCGTCTTCCAACGAAGCGGGAATTGGCCTCTCTCCAAGCATGCGCTTAGGAGCCCCTCCAGTCGGGGCCCGAGAGCCTCCGAGGCCAGGACCCAGGCTTTGCCAGGCAAGCCATCGGGTCCTGGGGCGGTATTCCTGGCCTTGAGCCTACGTACCGCCACTCTCAGGTCTACCCTGGTCCCTTCCGGGATGTCGTCGTTGTCGTCCTGGTGGTCCGCTTCCGGCACCGCAGGTGGCGGAGCCATAGGCGGGGGCGGATCTTCCCGTCGCGCAGGGAACAGAGCGCTCACCACGTCCTCCACGAGCTGGGGCCGGAGACATTGCGTCAGCGGGGGGGCCCAGGTGCGGAGTTTATCCCGCACCATCTTGTAAGGGCGCCCCCACGGATCTCTGTTGAGAGTCTCCAGCATCTCTTCACGGGCCCGATCCCGGGCCCGCAGGACAGCCTCCTGGAGGGCGTTCTTCGCCGCTCTGTATCCCTCGTACAGCTCCGCCTCAATGGCTGCCGCATTCGGTGGACGAATGCGGAGCCTGCGATGCCTGGTGTACAGGTGCCGCGCGGCGACACACGCCTCGCGCAGAGACGTCAGCTCACGCGACCACCAATACACCTGACTTCGGGCGCTTCCTGGCCGGACGCGGGGCATTGCCACGTCACATATCTCGGACATGGCCTCCTGGAACCACCCTGCCTCATCATTGACGTCGGCAGGCCTGTCCGGTGATGACACCCAGGCCTGCACGATCGAGGCTTCCAGGAGGAGCTCCCGGTCCAGCTGCTTCAGCGCCCAACGCGGACCACTCGGGGCCTGTTGGACTGGCGCGCTCGAGGGCTGGGTGGAGACATCAAACCGGATGTACCGGTGGTCGGAGTAGGTCTCCACCCCCTCCATGACACGCCAGTCAATGGCACGCGGCGACAGAGCGGGGCTAGCGAACGAGATGTCCACCACCGACTCGCCCCGCATCCGCACACACGTGGGGACAGAACCCCGATTTAGGACAACCAGGCCTGTCTCCAGAGCCCAGTCTTCCACCATCCTACCCCGCACATCTGTACGACGAGAACCCCAAGCCAAGTTCTTGGCATTGAAGTCCCCGAGGACAAGTACGGGGAGGGGATAACTTCCGACGACGACTGCTCTCAGTAAGAGAGTAAGAGAGTTCTGTCTCTGTAAGAGAGTTGTGGAGCTCGGCGAGAGATCGGTTCGGGGAGAAGTACACCCCCACAACGACGAACTCCCCGAACCGTGCTGCTACGCACCCCTGACCCCTCCTGACACCTGTAGTGTTATGCTTATACATACTTACATATCATTTTACACTATTTTAAACTTTTTTTTCCATTCTGTTTTTGATGTTCTGCATTCGCCTCAAAACTTGATATTTTGCATCACCTTTATTTCCATAGGATCCTGTAATATTTTTAATTCATAAGAACACAATAACAAATCATTTTCACTTCGTATTTTTCATGCTATCAGCACTTTTTAAATCGGTGTCAATGGAGTCTACCTTTTTCGTTCTTTTATTTAGTTCTCCGTAACTCTGCAATTTCGGGTTTCGTGCGCGCTGTTGCGCTACTTTTTTTTCCTATATAAATAATATCTCATTTTTCACTTAAATCTTGCCGTAAATACAGAATATTACGAGCCTAAAACCAAAATTTGACATGTTTTGACATCGTTGTTTATCAGGTTGTCATGGCAATTTTTATTCAAATATCGTTACCGGCCTGATGTTTTTACTTCAAAATACTCCTTTCTTCTTGGCCATTTACAAGAATTTGCTTTTAATTTAAATAATTTCAAATTTAATGAGAATAATTTTCGGTTCTTATGCCAGATCCGTCAAAAAGGGAAAATAAGCCGAACAATCGGCGAATGGGGAGTCTGACTTGAGCTTTGATACTTGAAGCATCTCCTAAAGGCCTTTTCCGCACTGCCTCGGGATCCTGCAAGCCTCTGCCCGCTCCTTAAGTCGTCGCCTAGCTACGCCTACGCCTCCGCCTACTAGTGCGCGGTGTTTGCCTACTTCAAGCGCCGCGTGTACCTACTTCAAACGCTGCGTGCCTTCTCCAGACGTTGCGTGGACCTACTCCAGACGCTGCGTGTCTATTCCGGACGCTGTGTGTGTCTACTCCGGAAGTTGTGTTTGCCTACTTCAAGCGCCGCGTGTACCTACTTTAAACGCTGCGTGCCTACTCCAGACGTTTCGTGGACCTACTCCAGACGCTGCGTACCTGCTCAAGACGCTGTGTGTGTCTACTGCAAGCGCTGCGTGTACCTTCTCCAGACGCTGCGTGTGCTTTCTCCAGATTCGGCGTGTACCTAGAGCAGGAGCTGTGCACCTATCATAGGCATAGCCTGTGCATACTTCGTTGCAGTATCTTTATCTTTGTTATTTTTTTTAATAATATTGTAAATCACCATCTTCATTACAACCCATCATCACCTTCATACCTTTTTTTATAAAAGAAACTGTAAAATTTTTCAAATTTTTAAATAATTTATTTTATTTTGGTTGTTTTCGTTGTAGTTAAGTTAGGTTCTTTAGTTTTTTATTGTCGCTTCACGACAATTTGGCGCCCGACGTAAAGTTCTTCTTTTCTTCACCTTAGCTACGCCTTATCCATTTCCTTTTGATTGAATTGCTTTCTCTTTCGTTCTTAACTCTTTATTTACTCATCCTTATCATATCTTCCAAATTCTAAAACAAAACTTCATCTAGTTTTTCAACTTATCTGGATTATATTTAGACCTACATATAACACTTCACTTACATTCATCACTTTAATATTTTTATTCTAGAGGTACAATTTTTTATTAAATTTTTATTTCTTAAACTTAACACTTAATTATAACAATGAAACGGGTTATTAAGTACGAATTCCTTAACAAGGCCGAACTCGAATACGAAGTGAAGATTAGATGTGAGGAACCAGCTAATACTGTTTTGCTTCTAAAAAAACAGGTTTTGCGTTTAGTTGAGAATTCTCATCCCGAAGATATTCTGACTTCTCCAATTCCGATCGAGGATGACTTGTCTCAAATTGGTTCTACTTTGACTTACCTGGACTGTAAAATTGAAAAATTTTTACAAGGTGAAACCAAATACTTACGATTAATAGAAACTTTTATTAATCATGTTTTTTACAGATTGGAGCGAATAGATACTGACTTATATCCAGACTTTAAAGCTATTTTCGATACTTTGAAGATGAAATTTGAAGCTATTACTAAACAATTCGAATCCTTGACTCCACCTCCAACTGAAAATGACTCTCCATCACTTGACCCTCCTGTTGACCCGACTGTCATGGAACCTCCTCTTGTTTCTCAAACATCTGTTAAGATCCATACCCCGTATCCTTCACCACTACCTCAATCTTTTTCTCCAACTAACGTCTTCAAAGATCTGAAAAGACACACCTTCAATGGTAAAAGCTGTCCAAGATCCTTTCTTCAAAAACTTGAAGAATACTGCTTAGCTCGTGGCTTACCCAAAGACTTGTTGATTTCTCAAGCGTTTGAAATTTTCACCGACAATGCTCTTCATTGGTTCAGATTTAAATATAATCAGAATCCAAACTTAACTTGGAACGAACTTTCCTCTTTATTAATCAAAGACTTTGGTGGTTTTGATTATGATTATAAACTTCTAGAAGCGATTAGGAACCGAACTCAAGGCCGTGATGAACCTATCGTTATCTATATTTCCATCATGTCTGGAATGTTCACTCGTCTTTCGAAGAAACTTTCTGAAACAGAACAATTGGAGATTATTTTGAGGAATATTCGCCCATGTTATTCAGTCTTCGTAGCTCTAAAAGACATTGACTCTATCGACTCTCTTCTGGCTACTTGCCAAAACTATGAAAAGTTCCTTGACAGAGACAAACAATTTAAAGAACCAAATGTACAACAAAGTCCTCTTATTTCTGAATTCAACTACAAGCATTCCACTTCAAGTTCAGTTGGCTCTTCAAATTCTTCTAATAACTCACAACCTTCTCCTCCCTTTATGAATAAATTCACTTCATCCTACAAATACCCTTCTAGACAAGTTAATAGTCTCTCTCAAACTAAAGCTCCTCAAGAAAGCTCTTTTTGTGTTCGCTGTCGTAAACAAGGTCATACTTTGAACACTTGTACTCAACCACGATTCGTGATTTGTTTCAAATGTGGTCTTAAAGGTTTTAAAACTGCAGATTGCCCTACTTGTTCTCCCAAACCACATACTAGTTCAAAAAACTAACTGCTGACTTGAAAAGTAACTTAAACTTTGATAATGACGATTGGGCTAGTTGGATTAAAACAATTCAAAACTTCTTTTCTTGTTACAAAATCTCTTCTACACTCTACTCCAAAGAACAAGATCTTAATCGTCCATTCGTTAATGTCAAAATTTATGACTTAACTTTATCTGGTTTACTAGATTCTGGCAGCTCAGTAACTATTCTGGGTAATAATTCTCATTTGGAAATTCTTAAACTGGGCTGTAAACTTTTCAAGTCAGATCTTATTACTGTCTCTACTGCTAATAATCAAAAAGTTAATTCCTTGGGTTATTTTGACTTACCTGTTCATTTCAATAATCAAACTCATTTGATTAAAGCTTATGTTTTTCCGGAAATATTTCCTTCGCTAATACTAGGTATTGACTTTTGGAGAAAATTTAATCTGTTACCTAGTGTTTTATCTTCTCTTAACTTTACAGAATCTAAATGCTCTGCTATCGAAACTAAAGATATTAAAGTTTTACCTTATGAGCATTTAACTCCTAACCAAAAGGACATCGCTAACGACATCATCCAACGCTTCAAGACAATTTCTTTTGAAGAAAAAGGTATCCTGGGGAGCACACACTTAATCACCCACAAGATTGATACTGGTGATTCTCTTCCAATCAAACAAAGATGTTACAGACTGTCTCCTGAAAAACAAAAGGCGTTAATTAATGAAGTTGATAAGATGCTGGGATGGAACGTCATTGAACAATGTGAAAGTCCTTGGTTATCTCCAGTTCTCATCACTCCGAAGAAGAATGGTGAATGGCGTTTCTGCGTAGACAGCAGGAAGCTTAACTCAGTTACACGTCGTGATGCTTATAGTCTGCCACTAATAAGCGAAATTTTGGACAACCTGAAGAATGCCAAATACTTATCAAGCATCGACATTGCGAAAGCATTTTGGGAGATTCCCTTGAATCCTGCTGATAAGGATAAAACTGCATTTTATGTACCTGGAAGAGGTATGTTTAGATTCAAGGTAATGCCTTTTGGTCTCTCTAACTCACCTGCAACTCTACAAAGATTAATGGATATGCTTTTTACTCCTGAATTTGAGAACAAGGTATTTTGCTATCTGGATGACATCGTTATTATTAGCGAGACTTTTGATGAACACATATCGCTTCTCATGAAAGTTCATGAAAAACTTTCATATGCTAATCTGACTATTAACTTTGAGAAGAGTCAATTCTTCAAGAAAGAACTGAAATACCTTGGTTTTCTAGTGGACGAGTATGGTCTACGTGCTGATCCAGATAAAATAAAAGCTATTTTAGAATATCCTGTACCTACTTGCAGAAAAGAAGTACGTAGATTCATAGGCACCTGCAGCTGGTTCAGAAGATTCATTCCAAACTTTAGCACCATTGCCTCTCCACTCAACCAACTAACCTGTTCCGGGAAGAACGCTCCTAAATTTTTATGAAATTCACAAGCTGCAGCTGCTTTCCAGAAACTTAAAGAAGCTTTGGTAACTGCTCCTGTTCTTGCTTGCCCTAACTTCGAACTACCCTTCTCTGTACATTGTGATGCATCAAATTATGGCATAGGAGCAATGCTTACTCAACATCAAGATGACAAAGAAGTCGTGATTGCTTACATGAGTAAAGCACTAAACAAAAATCAACAGAATTACTCAACTACTGAAAGAGAAACATTGGCTGTAATAACTGCGTTAGAACATTGGCGATGTTACCTAGACAATGGTAAAGAATTTACAATATATACTGACCATGCTGCACTTAAATGGTTTCAGAACTTATCAAATCCATCAGGAAGACTTGCTCGCTGGACTTTACGCTTATCATGCTTTAACTTTGTCCTGAAACATAAAAAAGGAAAGGATAACGTTGTTCCAGATTTATTATCAAGACATAAGAATCAAGAACGTCCTGATACACGAGAAACTTCACCTCAAGGCGTACATCCTATTACGATTGAAGAACCACCTAATCGTGAACTTGAGCACTACAACAAGATTTTTCTCGGATGCTCTAACAACCCAGACGCATATCCCAACTACACTATCAGGGATAACAAACTTTACCGCTGCATCCATTCTCTCGATCGTCTAAACGATGACTTTATTTGGAAAGAAGTTCCACTACCTCAAGATAGACATGCACTTATTGAAGTTAACCATGGTTCCCCTTCAGAACTCCATCTTGGTATCTTCAAGACATTCAAGAAAATATCTTTAAAATACTATTGGCCTGGTATGTTTAAGGACATTGCCAAATTAATCTCGTCTTGTGAAACCACCCTGCCTCATCATTGACGTCGGCAGGCCTGTCCGGTGATGACACCCAGGCCTGCACGATCGAGGCTTCCAGGAGGAGCTCCCGGTCCAGCTGCTTCAGCGCCCAACGCGGACCACTCGGGGCCTGTTGGACTGGCGCGCTCGAGGGCTGGGTGGAGACATCAAACCGGATGTACCGGTGGTAAGAATGCCAAATACTTATCAAGCATCGACATTGCGAAAGCATTTTGGGAGATTCCCTTGAATCCTGCTGATAAGGATAAAACTGCATTTTATGTACCTGGAAGAGGTATGTTTAGATTCAAGGTAATGCCTTTTGGTCTCTCTAACTCACCTGCAACTCTACAAAGATTAATGGATATGCTTTTTACTCCTGAATTTGAGAACAAGGTATTTTGCTATCTGGATGACATCGTTATTATTAGCGAGACTTTTGATGAACACATATCGCTTCTCATGAAAGTTCATGAAAAACTTTCATATGCTAATCTGACTATTAACTTTGAGAAGAGTCAATTCTTCAAGAAAGAACTGAAATACCTTGGTTTTCTAGTGGACGAGTATGGTCTACGTGCTGATCCAGATAAAATAAAAGCTATTTTAGAATATCCTGTACCTACTTGCAGAAAAGAAGTACGTAGATTCATAGGCACCTGCAGCTGGTTCAGAAGATACATTCCAAACTTTAGCACCATTGCCTCTCCACTCAACCAACTAACCTGTTCCGGGAAGAACGCTCCTAATTTTTTATGGAATTCACAAGCTGCAGCTGCTTTCCAGAAACTTAAAGAAGCTTTGATAACTGCTCCTGTTCTTGCTTGCCCTAACTTCGAACTACCCTTCTCTGTACATTGTGATGCATCAAATTATGGCATAGGAGCAATGCTTACTCAACATCAAGATGACAAAGAAGTCGTGATTGCTTACATGAGTAAAGCACTAAACAAAAATCAACAGAATTACTCAACTACTGAAAGAGAAACATTGGCTGTAATAACTGCGTTAGAACATTGGCGATGTTACCTAGACAATGGTAAAGAATTTACAATATATACTGACCATGCTGCACTTAAATGGTTTCAGAACTTATCAAATCCATCAGGAAGACTTGCTCGCTGGACTTTACGCTTATCATGCTTTAACTTTGTCCTGAAACATAAAAAAGGAAAGGATAACGTTGTTCCAGATTTATTATCAAGACATAAGAATCAAGAACGTCCTGATACACGAGAAACTTCACCTAAAGGCGTACATCCTATTACGATTGAAGAACCACCTAATCGTGAACTTGAGCACTACAACAAGATTTTTCTCGGATGCTCTAACAACCCAGACGCATATCCCAACTACACTATCAGGGATAACAAACTTTACCGCTGCATCCATTCTCTCGATCGTCTAAACGATGACTTTATTTGGAAAGAAGTTCCACTACCTCAAGATAGACATGCACTTATTGAAGTTAACCATGGTTCCCCTTCAGAACTCCATCTTGGTATCTTCAAGACATTCAAGAAAATATCTTTAAAATACTATTGGCCTGGTATGTTTAAGGACATTGCCAAATTTATCTCGTCTTGTGAAACCTGCTTAACCTACAAACACCCTAATCATTCTCCCTATGGTCTTATGGGTAAACCCAAACTTTGCTCCAGACCTTTTCAAACTATATCCTTAGATCTTATGGGTCCATTACCTATGACTCGTAGACGAAATCAGTATATTCTAGTAATTAACTGCAATTTTACTAAATATACTATGATTTTTCCCCTTAAACGTGCTACTTCAGCTAATATTATTAATCTTATGGAAAATTCAGTTTTCCTAGTTCATGGCATTCCCCAAACTATTATAATGGACAACGCGGTTCAATTTCAGTCGCGAGAATTCCAATCATTCTTAAATTCTTATAACGTTCCTTGTATTTTTCACACAGCTTTATATTGTCCTCAGGTTAATCCTACGGAGAAGTTTAATAGTACAATTATTACAGCTCTAGCATCTCTAGTAGGAGACGATCATAGATCCTGGGACAACCATCTTGCTAAGATTCAGTACGCAATGAACAGCGCTACAAATGTGGCTACTGGCTTTACTCCAAACTTTTTAGTCTTTGGTAGGGAAACAATACCTTGTGGTTCCTTCTATACTCCAACTCAGAACCTCGAGGAATTGATATTTATGCCTCGTGATATTTACGCGTCTAATGCTGGTCTCCTCTCATCTATTTTTCACAAAGTTCAAACTAAACTGCACATAGCTCACGCTAAAAATAGCGCTCGCTATGATCTTCGCCGGTCTTTTAAAGAATTTAATGTGGGAGACACTGTTTGGCGTAAAACCATGTTTTAAGCAATGCCGGCGCTTACTTTAATGCTAAACTTGCCCATAAGTTCATTAAGTGCAAAGTGATAGCTAAACTGTCACCACTAGTCTATGTGCTTGAAGACCCTAATGGAGTTAGAGGCAAGTGGCACATCAAAGATGTAAAATCATAAATTTTTTTTTTCACTTTTATTAACTGTATATATGTATAAATATCACCATCATTCTCACCTTGTTATTTTTATTTCTTTGTTTGTTTGGTGATCCAGTGTTCTTCAACACATCTTGCTTTAGGACCTCGAATTTTCGTTGGTTAATCTTCACTTTTTGTTTCAGACACATCTCGTTAGTGATGTTGCTGATCTCTGGCTTTGAGCCCTACCGCTCTGGCCGTTCTTAATCTTTACTTAAGTCATAGCGACTAAAGCTTGCTTAAGATTAATTCCTTTATCTTTATCTTCACTCAGGAGCGGATGACAACTCCTTAAATAAGCCTGGATGTCCTTTCGAAATGTTTTTTCCACGCAGGAGCGGATGACAACTCCTTAAATAAGCCTGAATGTCCTTTCGAAAACACACTTTTAGAGTGGTAGTCATTGAATGTGAACTCCACCCTTACCTGAATGCAGATGATGAATGTAAGAGATAGTATATCTGATTTTGCCTGTTGATGTCTGTTTCTGCAAAGCTGTGTTTTCATGGTTTCTTTTAGAATGTACATATCAAAATTTTTGCTGAGTCAAAAATTTTCCAGGGTCGGGGGGAAAATGTAGTGTTATGCTTATACATACTTACATATCATTTTACACTATTTTAAACTTATTTTTCCATTCTGTTTTTGATGTTCTGCATTCGCCTCAAAACTTGATATTTTGCATCACCTTTATTTCCATAGGATCCTGTAATATTTTTAATTCATAAGAACACAATAACAAATCATTTTCAATTCGTATTTTTCATGCTATCAGCACTTTTTAAATCGGTGTCAATGGAGTCTACCTTTTTCGGTCTTTATTTAGTTCTCCGTAACTTTGCAATTTCGGGTTTCGTGCGCGCTGTCGCGCTACTTTTTTTCCTATATAAATAATATCTCATTTTTCACTTAAATCTTGCCGTTTCTGTATTACGAGCCTAAAACCAAAATTTGACATGTTTTGACATCGTTGTTTATCAGGTTGTCATGGCAATTTTTATTCAAATATCGTTACCGGCCTGATGTTTTTACTTCAAAATACTCCTTTCTTCTTGGCCATTTACAAGAATTTGCTTTTAATTTAAATAATTTCAAATTTAATGAGAATAATTTTCGGTTCTTATGCCAGATCCGTCAAAAAGGGAAAATAAGCCGAACAATCGGCGAATGGGGAGTCTGACTTGAGCTTTGATACTTGAAGCATCTCCTAAAGGCCTTTTCCGCACTGCCTCGGGATCCTGCAAGCCTCTGCCCGCTCCTTAAGTCGTCGCCTAGCTACGCCTACGCCTCCGCCTACTAGTGCGCGGTGTTTGCCTACTTCAAGCGCCGCGTGTACCTACTTCAAACGCTGCGTGCCTTCTCCAGACGTTGCGTGGACCTACTCCAGACGCTGCGTGTCTATTCCGGACGCTGTGTGTGTCTACTCCGGAAGTTGTGTTTGCCTACTTCAAGCGCCGCGTGTACCTACTTTAAACGCTGCGTGCCTACTCCAGACGTTTCGTGGACCTACTCCAGACGCTGCGTACCTGCTCAAGACGCTGTGTGTGTCTACTGCAAGCGCTGCGTGTACCTTCTCCAGACGCTGCGTGTGCTTTCTCCAGATTCGGCGTGTACCTAGAGCAGGAGCTGTGCACCTATCATAGGCATAGCCTGTGCATACTTCGTTGCAGTATCTTTATCTTTGTTATTTTTTTTAATAATATTGTAAATCACCATCTTCATTACAACCCATCATCACCTTCATACCTTTTTTTATAAAAGAAACTGTAAAATTTTTCAAATTTTTAAATAATTTATTTTATTTTGGTTGTTTTCGTTGTAGTTAAGTTAGGTTCTTTAGTTTTTTATTGTCGCTTCACGACACACCTTCAAGGGTCGGGGTACCGGCGGCGGCCGAAGAGGTGATGGCCACTGAGCCGTTAAGGTCCGCCACCCAGTCCTCCCTAGGCCAGACAAAATACGGCTCAGCGACCACAGCGATGTTAATCGACCACTGCGCCATGCTCTGGAGCAACAGATCCTGAGCGCAGGCGCAGTGGTTGATATTCGCCTGGAGGAAGCTTAATGGGGCCGTTATAGGCATTCCATTTCAGCTTCCTCCACGGGGGGCCCCTCTGCGGGCGTCGGTGTCGCGGCGGCGGCGGCGGCGACAGTGACAGCGTTGGCGGTGGCAGTTGCGGCTGCGGCGGAGGCCACAGAGGCGGTGGCGGCTTTGGCCCCTACCCTACCCGCGGCCTTGGCCTAGGCGGGTGGCACGCAGGCCATGCTTCCGGCCCGGTGATCGGCTGGCTTGCCGGTCGGCGCACATGCATCACAGTGCGGCGTGGCGCAGCAGGTCGCCGATATGTGTCCGGGCTGACAGCAGCGGAAGCAAAGGTCACTGCGGTCAACCTCCGAGGCGCATCTCACTGATACTTGGTGCCCCACGAGACAGCGATAGCACCTCAGAGGTCTGGGCTCCAGCAGCTTAACCTGCGCTGAGACCCAGCCCACCAGAAGCCTTCGGCCCTCCACTATGGTTTTGGCCGCCGTAACAGGGCAGCGCACCGTGGCGGCATGCATACCCTGTTGGTCCGGGCGTATGGCGCCTGACCTGACCTGGTCAGTAGTGCACCCCCCGGACCTGGCGACGGCGGCCACCAACTCCTCCTCCAATACCGAGTCGTCCAGACCCATGATGCGCAGGTCTGCGCATCTGACGGGCCTTGACACTCGGGCCTCGTCCGCGTCCAGAGACGCTCTGAGCTTCGCAGCCAGAGCGTCCGCGGTCGCGCCACAGGATTCCCCGGAGACCTCCAGCATACGGGCCCCCGTCTGGGTGACTTTGAGCCGGAGGCCCCCAGTGATCCCGAGCTCCCCGAGGTCCACCGCCTCCTTCGCCTTCGCGAGCAGATCGCGGTAGGTAACGCCCTTCTTTTCCGCGTCCGGCTGTAGTGTAATCACTACAGCTGCGGTCTTCGGGGCGCGGAGCCTAGCCGCGATCTTGCGCGCCCTAAACTGGCGCTGCCGCTCCTGCTCTTTGGCCTTTTTGGCTGCCTTCTTCCCCTTCTTTTTATCCCCGACCACCTGCCAACCGGCTTCAGCCGCGGGAGGTGTAGGGATCTGGGGGGGCGGTGACGGCGGCGGCAGCTGGCTTGCCGCTGGCGCTGGCACATTCGCCGCAGGCACTGGGACTGGTGCAGCCACCATCTGTGCTGCCGCCTTGCCCTTTTTCGCCTTCGTCTTGCCTCCCTTTCCCGTCGCCGGCTTAGCCGGAGCCGGTTGAGCCGGTACCGGTTTTGCTGGAGCCGGCTTTTCAGGGGGGGGGGAGGAGCAACTGCAGCCCCGCCCGAGGGCTGGCTGGACGGCCCCGGCCTGGATGCGGTAGCCGTGGCCGCCGCGTACGTTGCCGGCCTCGCCGTCGTCTTGTTTGCCCCTAGGGGGGGGCGCAGGACGATGCCCTCCAGCACGGAAAACCGGTGCTGGAAGGCAGCCAGCTCCTGCCGGACCAGGTTCAGAACCTGGTTCTCCACCGGCACGGGCTGGCTTGGGCGCTGCGTCTGGGGCGCCGCGTGAGAGGCAGGCTCACGTAGACTGGCCAGGTCTGCGCGGAGCTGCTCGTTCTCCTTCTGGAGAGTCTCCATGGCAGACGTCAGGCGGGCCACGTCCGCCCGCAGCTTCGCCACCTCGTCCGCATTAGGCCCAGGCCCCAACAAAGTTGGCCTCCGCAGCCGTCATGATGGAGGCGGAGGCCCCGGGAATGGCCTTAAACTTTGAGGTGGACTTTTGCTTGTAGGCCACGACCTTGATCGCGGCCTCCACCTCCTTTACGAATCTGGCCTTACGCTCCACCTCGGAGCCGCCAGTCGCACTCGTCTCTTCGCCTGACACCCGAGCCGTATCGCCCGGGTGGCGCCCCTCCTCGGCAAGCTTTGCCGCTCGTTCGGCCATCTGATTATCAGAGAGCCCCCTCCCCTTGCCTCTCAGCCGGCCCCGCCTGTTGGTGGGGATTTTCCGGGCCGAAACCTCCTCTTCACCGGATGACGGCCCCTGGTCGCCATCCAGCCTGGACCGCTTGCGGAAGAACTTACTGGTCTCCGCGGTCCCAGGCCCCACGCGTCGGGAGCTCTCTGAGCCTCCCACGCTGCTCGATGCGGCGTCGGACTCAGTCCCCGCATCGTTTCTCCTCTCCTCTACGTTGCCGTTGCCGGCGGTTTTAGTTCTGTTTTTTTTTTTTGTTTTTGTGTTTCCATTTCTGTACCCACGAGTATGGGGGAATTAGAGGTCCACCTTGGCAGAGACCCCTGTACCAAGGTAAGCAGATTTAGAGGATTTATTACTCGCCAGGGGGTCTACAGGTACCCTGGCGAGGACCGCACTTGCGGCTGATTTGTTCATAGAACCCCGTCAGCCATCCATCCCCTCGCGGTGCGTCGCCGCTTGGGATTCGGGGTAACTTTTTATAGAGGTTTTCTCCCTCGCAGTCCGGGCGATTAGGCCAAGACCCTCGGTCCTTATCAAAGCCGCGAGACATGATCCACGATACTTCGACTGGGATTACGAGACCGGCGGTGACAGGAAAGGATGAATCCTTCACTGTCTGCCCGGAGACAGGGTAAGTGCACACCGAGCCCGCCCTCGCTCCTCTGCTATGCCCTCTGCTGATCAGAGGGTCACGCAGAGGAACGCACTGTTGGTCCGGGATGGACCCCCCCATGTCAGAATAATTAGCCGCGGCAGCAATATTCCCCAAGGAATAAGAATTTCTTCTCATTTCTCGAGGAAAATTACCGCCGCGCCCAGGGTGCACCGGCCCAGTTGCTGCTCTTCCCTCCAGACGTATCGAGAGGGACCCGCAACTACCAGGCCCACGTGGAGGACTTGTGACTTCGCACCCCAAACCGAGGTATAGTGATCAATCAATGCAATCACATAAATTCAACTATAAATTCGGTAATAACTTTTCTAAAAATTGGTATATTTCATTCAAATCTTCTTTGAATTTCGTAGTTAATTGCTCCCCACATTTCCTTATAGTTTTCTCAGTAAATTCGTAACGTTATATATTTAATTTTCATATTTTCAGTCTATTTCTTACTTAAATTCATCAATAAAAACACGTATTCGTCAATAGCACGGCTGATAATTGGCCGTTTCCATTTAAATTTTCTATTTTTATAGTGTACCTAATTGCCCCTCGTAAAACTATATAGTTTTCTTGGTAAGTTCCTAACGTTATATTATAATTTTCATATTTTCAGTCTCTTATTTACGTGAATTCATCAATAAAAACACGTATTCATCTATAACTCGGCTGAAAAGTGGCCTTTTCCGTTTAAATTTTCTTTGTGAATAGTGTATTTAACCGCTCCCCGTAATTATCTATAGTTTTTATATTAAATTTCTACCGCTAAAATATTGATTTCCACATAATTCGTTTTCCCATAATCGTAATTCCCTAAAATTTTTAAAATTTTTCAAATCTTCATTTCTTTCGCTCTTTTTGCTTTTATTAGGTCCTTCTAGTGTAAAAAATCCCATCTGCACTCTTATTCTCTTTATAAAACATACAGAACTGAAAAAAAAACTATTTACCTAAACCGAGGTATCGTGGTCAATCAATACAATCACATAAATTCAACTATAAGTTCGCTAATAACTTTTCTAAAAATTGGTATTTTTCGTTCAAATCGTCTTTAAATTGTGTAGTTCATTGCTCTTCTTATTTCCTTATAGTTTTCTCATTAAATTCGTAACGTTATATATTTAATTTTCATATTTTCAGTCTCTTATTTACGTGAATTCATCAATAAAAACACGTATTCATCTATAACTCGGCTGAAAAGTGGTCTTTTCCTTTTAAATTTTCTATTTAAATAGTGCAACTAACTGCCCACCGTAATCCTATACAGTTTTCTTGGTTAATTTCTAACGTTATATTATAATTTTCATATTTTCAGTCTCTTATTTACGTGAATTCATCAATAAAAACACGTATTCATCTATAACTCGGCTGAAAAGTGGCCTTTTCCGTTTAAATTTTCTTTGTGAATAGTGTATTTAACCGCTTCCCGTAATTATCTATAGTTTTTATATTAAATTTCTACCGCTAAAATATTGATTTCCACATAATTCGTTTTCCCATAATCGTAATTCCCTAAAATTTTTAAAATTTTTCAAATCTTCATTTCTTTCGCTCTTTTTGCTTTTATTAGGTCCTTTTAGTGTAAAAAAACCCATCTGCACTCTTATTCTCTTTATAAAACATACAGAACTGGAAAAAAACACTATTTACCTAAACCGAGGTATAGTGCTCAATCAATACAATCACATAAATTCAACTATAAATTCGCTAATAACTTTTCTAAAATTTGGTATTTTTCGTTCAAATCGTCTTTAAATTGTGTAGTTCATTGCTCTTCTTATTTCCTTATAGTTTTCTCATTAAATTCGTAACGTTATATATTTAATTTTCATATTTTCAGTCTCTTATTTACGTGAATTCATCAATAAAAACACGTATTCATCTATAACTCGGCTGAAAAGTGGTCTTTTCCTTTTAAATTTTCTATTTAAATAGTGCAACTAACTGCCCACCGTAATCCTATACAGTTTTCTTGGTTAATTCCTAACATTATATATATAAATTTCATATTTTCAGTCTCTTATTTACGTGAATTCATCAATAAAAACACGTATTCATCTATAACTCGGCCGAAAAGTGGCCTTTTCCGTGTAAATTTTCTTTGTTAATAGTGTATTTAACCGCCCTTTGTAATTATCTATAGTTTTTATATTAAATTTCTACCGCTAAAATATTGATTTCCACATAATTCGTTTTCCCATAATCGTAATTTCCTAAAATCAATATCAATAAAATCACGTATTCATCTATTGCACGGCTGAAAATAGGCCTTTTCCTTTTTAATTTTCTATTTAAATAGTGTTACTAGTTGCTCCCCGTAATCCTATATAGTTTTCTTGGTTAATTCCTAACGTTATATTATATATAATTTTCATGTATTCAGTCTCTTATTTACGTGAATTCATCAATAAAAACACGTATTCATCTATAACTCGGCTGAAAAGTGGTCTTTTCTTTTCGATTTTCTATTTAAATAGTGTAACTAACTGCCCTCCGTAATCCTCTACAGTTTTCTTGGTTAATTCTTGACGTTATATATATAATTTTCATATGTTCAGTCTCTTTTTTACGTGAATTCATCAATAAAAACACGTATTCGTCTATAACTCGGCTGAAAAGTGGCCTTTTACTTTTAAATTTTCTATTCAAATAGTGCAAATAACTGCCCCCCGTAATTCTATACAGTTTCCTTGGTTAATTCCTAACGTTTTATATTTAATTTTCATATTTTCCGTCTCTTATTTACGTGAATTCATCAATAAAAACACGTATTCATCTATAACTCGGCTGAAAAGTGGCCTTTTCCGTTTAAATTTTCTTTGTGAATAGTGTATTTAACCGCCCCCCGTATTTATTTATAGTTTTTATATTAAATTTCTACCGCTAAAATATTGATTTCCACATAATTCGTTTTCCTATAATCGTAATTTCCTAAAATTTTTAAAATTTCTCAAATCTTCATTTCTTTCGCTCTTTTTGCTTTTATTAGGTCCGTCTAGTGTAGAAACTACCATCTGCACTCTTATTTGCTTTATAAAACATACAGAACTGAACAAAATCACTATTTACTTAAACCGAGGTATAGTGATCAATCAATACAATCACATAAATTCAATTATAAATTCGCTAATAACTTTTCTAAAAATTGGTAAATTTCGTTCAAATCTTCTTTGAATTTCGTAGTTAATTGCTCCCCACATTTCCTTATAGTTTTCTCAGTAAATTCGTAACGTTATATATTTAATTTTCATATTTTCAGTCTATTTCTTACTTAAATTCATCAATAAAAACACGTATTCATCTATAGCACGGCTGAAAATTGGCCTTTTCCATTTAAATTTTCTATTTATATAATTGCCCATCGTAATACTATATAGTTTTCTTGGTAAGTTCCTAACGTTATATTATAATTTTCATATTTTCAGTCTCTTATTTACGTGAATTCATCAATAAAAACACGTATTCATCTATAACTCGGCTGAAAAGTGGCCTTTTTCGTTTAAATTTTCTTTGTTAATAGTGTATTTAACCGCCCCCCGTAATTATCTATAGTTTTTATATTAAATTTCTACAGCTAAAATATTGATTTCCACATAATTCGTTTTCCTATAATCGTAATTCCTAAAATTTTTAAATATTTTCAAATATTCATTTCTTTCGCTCTTTTTGCTTTTATTAGGTCCTTCTAGTGTAAAAAATCCCATCTGCACTCTTATTCTCTTTATAAAACATACAGAACTGAAAAAAAAACTATTTACCTAAACCGAGGTATCGTGGTCAATCAATACAATCACATAAATTCAACTATAAGTTCGCTAATAACTTTTCTAAAAATTGGTATTTTTCGTTCAAATCGTCTTTAAATTGTGTAGTTCATTGCACTTCTTATTTCCTTATAGTTTTCTCATTAAATTCGTAACGTCATTTATTTATTTTTCATATTTTCAGTCTCTTATTTACGTGAATTCATCAATAAAAACACATATTCATCTATAACTCGGCTGAAAAGTGGTCTTTTCATTTTAAATTTTCTATTTTAATAGTGTAACTAACTGCCCACCGTAATCCTAAACAGTTTTCTTGGTTATATCCTGACGTATATATGTATATATATATATATATATATATATATATATATATATATATATAATTTTCATATATACAGTCTCTTATTTACGTGAATTCATCAATAAAAACAGGTATTCATCTATAACTCGGCTGAAAAGTGGCCTTTTCCGTTTAAATTATTTTTGTTAATAGTGTATTTAACCGCCCCCCGTAATTATCTATAGTTTTTATATTAAATTTCTACCGCTAAAATATTGATTTCCACATAATTCGTTTTCACATAATCGTTTTCCCATAATTTCCTTAAATTTTTAAAATTTCTTAAATCTTCATTTCTTTCGCTCTTTTTGTCTTTATTAGGTCCGTCAAGTGTAGAAACTACCATCTGCACTCCTGTTTGCTTTATAAAACATACAGAACTGAACAAAATCACTATTAACCTAAACCGAGGTATAGTGATCAATCAATACAATCACATAAATTCAACTATAAATTCGCTAATAACTTTTCTAAAAATTGGTATATTTCGTTCAAATCTTCTTTAGAATTCGTAGTTAATTGCTCCCCACATTTCCTTATAGTTTTCTCAGTAAATTCGTAACGTTATATATTTAATTTTCATATTTTCTGTCTATTTCTTACTTAAATTCATCAATAAAAACACGTATTTATCTGAACATTGGCCTTTTCCATTTAAATTTTCTATTTATATAGTGTACTAAATAGCCCCTCGTAATACTATATAGTTTTCTTGGTAAGTTCCTAAAGTTATATTATAATTTTCATATTTTCAGTCTCTTATTTACGTGAATTAATCAATAAAAACACGTATTCATCTATAAGTCGGCTGAAAAGTGGCCTTTTCCGTTTAAATTTTCTTGGTTAATAGTGTATTTAACCGCCCCTCGTAATTATCTATAGTTTTTATATTAAATTTCTACATCTAAAATATTGATTTCCACATAATTCCTTTTCCTATAATCGTAATTTCCTAAAATTTTTAAAATTTTTCAAATCTTCATTTCTTTCGCTCTTTTTGCTTTTATTATGTCCTTCTTGTGTAAAAAAACCCATTGACACTCTTATTCTCTTTATCAAAAATACAGAACTGGAAAAAAACACTATTAACCTAAACCGATCTATAGTGGTCAATCAATACAATCATATAAATTCAACTATAAATTCGCTAATAACTTTTCTAAAAATTGGTATTTTTCGTTCAAATTGTCTTTAAATTGTGTAGTTCATTGCTCTTCTTATTTCCTTATAGTTTTCTCATTAAATTCGTAACGTTATATATTTAATTTTCATATTTTCAGTCTCTTATTTACGTGAATTCATCAATAAAAACACGTATTCATCTATAACTCGGTTGAAGAGTGGTCTTTTCCTTTTAAATTTTCTATTTAAATAGTGTAACTAACTGCCCACCGTAATCCTATACAGTTTTCTTGGTTTATTCCTAACATTATATATATATAATTTTCATAGTTTCAGTCTCTTATTTACGTGAATTCATCAATAAAAACACGTATTTATCTATAACTCGGCTGAAAAGTGGCCTTTTCCGTTTAAATTTTTTTTGTTAATAGTGTATTTAACCGCCCCCCGTCTATAGTTTTTATATTAAATTTCTACCGCTAAAATATTGATTTCCACATAATTCGTTTTCCCATAATCGTAATTTCCTAAAATCAATATCAATAAAATCACGTATTCATCTATTGCACGGCTGAAAATAGGCCTTTTCCTTTTTAATTTTCTATTTAAATAGTGTAACTAATTGCCCCCCGTAATCCTATATAGTTTTCTTGGTTAATTCCTAACGTTATATTATATATAATTTTCATATTTTCAGTCTCTTATTTACGTGAATTCATCAATAAAAACACGTATTCATCTATAACTCGGCTGAAAAGTGGTCTTTTCCTTTTAAATTTTCTATTTAAATAGTGTAACTAGCTGCCCTCCGTAATCCTCTACAGTTTTCTTGGTTAATTCCTGATGTTATATATATATATATATATATATATATATATATATATATATATATATATATATATATATATATATATATATAATTTTCATATTTTCAGTCTCTTTTTTACGTGAATTCATCAAAAAAACACGTATTCATCCATAACTCGGCTGAAAAGTGGCCTTTTCCTTTTAAATTTTCTATTTAAATAGTGTAACTGACCGCTCCCCGTAATACTATACAGTTTTCTTGGTTAATTTCTAACGTTATATATAATTTTCATATTTTCAGTCTCTTATTTTCGTGAATTCATCAATAAAAACACGTATTCATCAATAACTCGGCTGAAATGTGGCCTTTTCCGTTTAAATTTTCTTTGTTTATAGTGTATTTAACCGCCCTCCGTATTTATCTATAGTTTTTATATTAAATTTCTACCGCTAAAATATTGATTTCCACATAATTCGTTTTCCCATAATCGTAATTTCCTAAAATTTTAAAATTTCTCAAATCTTCATTTCTTTCACTCTTTTTGCTTTTATTAGGTCCGTCTAGTGTAGAAACTACCATCTGCACTCTTATTTGCTTTATAAAACATACAGAACTGAACAAAATCACTATTTACCTAAACCGAGGTATAGTGATCAATCAATACAATCACATAAATTCAACTATAAATTCGCTAATAACTTTTCTAAAAATTGGTATATTTCGTTCAAATCTCCTTTGAATTTCGTAGTTTATTGCTCCCCACATTTCCTTTTAGTTTTCTCAGTAAATTCGTAACGTTATATATTTAATTTTCATATTTTCAATCTATTTCTTACTTAAATTCATCAATAAAAACACGTATTCATCTATAGCACGGCTGAAAATTGGCCTTTTCCATTTAAATTTTCTATTTATATAGTGTAACTAATTGCCCCCCGTAATACTATATAGTTTTCTTGGTAAGTTTCTAACGTTATATTATAATTTTCATATTTTCAGTCTCTTATTTACGTGAATTCATCAATAAAAACACGTATTCATCTATAACTCGGCAGAAAGGTGGCCTTTTCCGTTTGAATTTTCTTTGTCAATAGTGTATTTAACCGCCCTTCGTATTTATCGATAGTTTTTATATTAAATTTCTACCGCTAAAATATTGATTTCCACATATTTCTTTTTCCCATAATCGTAATTTCCTAAAATCAATATCAATAAAATCACGTATTCATCTATTGCACGGCTGAAAATAGGCCTTTTCCTTTTTAATTTTTTATTTAAATCGTGTAACTAATTGCCCACCGTAATCCATTATAGTTTTCTTGGTTTATTCCTAACGTTATATTATATATAATTTTCATATTTTCAGTCTCTTATTTACGTGAATTCATCAATAAAAACACGTATTCATCTATAACTCGGCTGAAAAGTGGTCTTTTCCTTTTAAATTTTCTATTAAATAGTGTAACTAACTGCCCTCCGTAATCCTCCACAGTTTTCTTGGTTAATTCCTGACGTTATATATAATTTTCATATTTTCAGTCACTTTTTTACGTGAATTCATCAATAAAAACACGTATTCATCTATAACTCGGCAGAAAGGTGGCCTTTTCCGTTTGAATTTTCTTTGTCAATAGTGTATTTAACCGCCCTTCGTATTTATCGATAGTTTTTATATTAAATATCTACCGCTAAAATATTGATTTCCACATAATTCGTTTTCCCATAATCGTAATTTCCTAAAATTTTTAAAATTTCTCAAATCTTCATTTCTTTCGCTCTTTTTGCTTTTATTAGGTCCGTCTAGTGTAGAAACTACCATCTGCACTCTTGTTTGCTTTATAAAACATACAGAACTGAACAAAATCACTATTTACCTAAACCGAGGTATAGTGATCAATCAATACAATCACATAAATTCGCTAATAACTTTTCTAAAAATTGGTATATTTCGTTCAAATCTTCTTTGAATTTCGTAGTTAATTGCTCCCCACATTTCCTTGTAGTTTTCACAGTAAATTCGTAACGTCATATATTTAATTTTCATATTTTCAGTCTATTTCTTACTTAAATTCATCAATAAAAACACGTATTCATCTATAGCACGGCTGAAAATAGGCCTTTTCCATTTAAATTTTCTATTTATATAGTGAAACTAATTGCCCCCCCTAATTCTATATAGTTTTCTTGGTAAGTTCCTAACGTTATATTATAATTTTCATATTTTCAGTCTCTTATTTACGTAAATTCATCAATAAAAACACTTATTCATCTATAACTCGGCTGAAAAGTGGCCTTTTCCGTTTAAATTTTCTTTGTTAATAGTGTATTTAACCGCCCCCCGTAATTATCTATAGTTTTTATATTGAATTTCTACCGCTAAAATATTGATTTCCACATAATTCGTTTTCCTATAATCGTAATTTCCTAAAATTTTTAAAATTTTTCAAATCTTCATTTCTTTCGCTCTTTTTGCTTTTATTAGGTCCTTCTAGTGTAAAAAAAACCCATCTGCACTCTTATTCTCTTTATAAAAAATACAGAACTGGAAAAAAACACTATTTACCTAAACCGAGGTATAGTGGTCAATCAATACAATCACATAAATTCAACTATAAATTCGCTAATAACTTTTCAAAAAAATTGGTACTTTTCGTTCAAATCGTCTTTAAATTGAAAGAAAGAAAGAAAGAAAGAAAGGTTTATTCTCCAAAATGACGCCATCACAGATAACATAAAAAAAAACACACAATTTACAAATAATGTTGGCTATACAATACAAATTACAATATACTACATATTACAAACTATACAATACCTATACTAGTATGTGTCAAGGCGTCATCTGGGAACAGGAGCACACTCAGCATAATGCCATGAATTTTTTTTCCATGGCGCTGATTTTCAGTGTGTCCAACCAGTGACTTACCGAAATCAGTGCTATATGTATACTCATTTTATTATTTTTAAACAGAATTATGCACAACAAGGGGGAAAGAGATAGTAACTATTTTAAGTGAGAGGGAGAGAGTAGCGTTCAAGGTCGAATGCCACTTCGACACAGCACGTCCCGTTTATGTTGCTTTCAGATGCTCTTAGAAGGTCTATACGAATACCACAAAAGGGGAGATTATTAAAATACTATATAGAGCTATATACTACACTATGTAATTATTGAAGAATATAAAAGTATATAAGAAGACAAAAGCCGCATTCAAGAGGACGATTTTTATTGCTCCGTTGTTAATAATCTACGACGATGAGGTACGTAATCGTGCAAAACGTTATAAACTTTGATCAAAGTCAATCTGACTTTGCAGTAATTGTGTTCTATATTTATTTTTAAATGTGTGTACTGCTTTCAGATTTCGCAAAGGAGGCGGTATATCGTTCCAGCACTTGGATGCGGCGTATTTGAAACTTCCTCGGAAAGCGTGAGTGCGGTGACGAGGCACGACGAGAGTATTCCCACTGATGCGCGTATTATAAGTTTTTACATCACGTGACCATATGAATTTGTCAGCAAGATAAGGAGGTGTTTTATTTTTTAATACCCCGAATAGGAGAGTTGCCATGTGCAGTTTTCGGCGATATTCCATTTTTAACATTTTGGCATTGTTAATGTAAGGGGTGACGTGCGTGCGGGGCGGTATTGTAAAACTAAATCTTGCACATGCATTTTGAACACGTTGCACTAGACGTCGCGACCGCGCTAAAAGTCTCGGGCCATATACAATGTCCATATAATTAAATTTCGAAAGGACAAGTGTGTCACACAGTTTTACCCGAATATCCGAATTTAAAAACTCCCTTATTTGATAAAGAACTTTAAGCCTATAAAAGCAGTTTCTGCTAGTACTTAGTATGTGGTTCTCAAACTGTAGTTTGTCATCCATTAGTAAGCCCAGATTGCGAATCTCATTTACACGTTCTACGATTTCCCCTCGAATTTGGATGCATGCCCCTCTTTCTGATAATTTTTTTATTTGATTTTTTAGAACCCATAATTAGTAGTTTAGATTTAGTTCCGTTTAGTACAAGGCAGTTTGAGTCGCACCACGCGGCTATACTTTCGAGGTCTTCGTTAATTTTATTAACGACTTCTTGAGTATCACGCGGATTACATGACATGTAGACTTGCAAATCATCTGCGTATAAATGAAATTTACAGTGCTTAATGTTTTTTACTAAGTCGGCACTGTAAATTGAAAACAATATTGGAGCCAGGTTCGATCCCTGGGGCGCACCGGCTTTTATTTTTTTTGATTGCGAACGTATTAATGTTCCTCGGTCATCGCTCAGTTCTACAGTTTGTAGTCGGTTTTTAAAATAACTATCGAACCATTGTACGGCGCTGCTACTGAATCCATAGTAATGAAGCTTTGATAAGAGAAGGGAAACATTTATACAGTCAAATGCACGAGAAAAATCTAGTAATACTAGTATTGTGCCTTTTCCTTCATCTTGAGCGGTTAGTACATCTATATATAATAAATTGTGAAGTTCATTGCTCTTCTTATTACCTTATAGTTTTCTCTTTAAATTCGTAACGTTATATATTTAATTTTCATATTTTCAGTCTCTTATTTACGTGAATTCATCAATAAAAACACGTATTCATCTTTAACTCGGCTGAAAAGTGGCCTTTTCCCTTTAAATTTTCTATATAAATAGTGTAACTAACCGCCCCCCGTAATACTATACAGTTTTCTTGGTTAATTTCTAACGTTATATATATGATTTTCATATTTTCAATCTCTTATTTACGTAAATTCATCAATAAAAACACGTATTCATCTATAACTCGGCTGAAATGTGGCCTTTTCCGTTTAAATTTTCTTTGTTAACAGTGTATTTAACCGCCCCCCGTATTAATATATAGTTTTTATAATAAATTTCTACCGCTAAAATATTGATTTCCACATATATCTTTTTCCCACAATCGTAATTTCCTAAAATCAATATCAATAAAATCACGTATTCATCTATTGCACGGCTGAAAATAGGCCTTTTCCTTTTTAATTTTTTATTTAAATCGTGTAACTAATTGCCCCACGTAATCCAGTATAGTTTTCTTGGTTTATTCCTAGCGTTATATTATATATAATTTTCATATTTTCAGTCTCTTATTCACGTGAATTCATCAATAAAAACACGTATTCATCTATAACTCGGCTGAAAAGTGGTCTTTTCCTTTTAAATATTCTATTTAAATAGTGCAACTAACTACCCTCCGTAATCCTCCACAGTTTTCTTGGTTAATTCCTGACGTTATATATAATTTTCATATTTTCAGTCCCTTTTTTACGTGAATTCATCAATAAAAACACGTATTCATCTATAACTCGGCAGAAAGGTGGCCTTTTCCGTTTGAATTTTCTTTGTTAACAGTGTATTTAACCGCCCGCCGTATTAATATATAGTTTTTATATTAAATATCTACCGCTAAAATATTGATTTCCACATAATTCGTTTTCCCATAATCGTAATTTCCTAAAATTTTTAAAATTTCTCAAATCTTCATTTCTTTCGCTCTTTTTGCTTTTATTAGATCCTTCTATTGTAAAAAAACCCATCTGCACTCTTATTCTCTTTATAAAACATACAGAACTTTCTGTTTAAATAGTGTAACTAACTGCCCTTCGTAATCCTCTACAGTTTTCTTGTTTAATTCCTGACGTTATATATATAATTTTCATATTTTCAGTCTCTTATTTACGTGAATTCATCAATAAAAACACGTATTCATCTATAACTCGGCTGAAAAGTTGCCTTTTCCGTTTAAATTTTCTTTGTTAGTAGTGTATTTAACCGCCCCCCCGTATTAATCTATAGTTTTTATAATAAATTTCTACCACTAAAATATTGATTTCCACATAATTCGTTTTCCCATAATCGTAATTTCCTAAAATTTTTAATATTATTCAAATCTTCATTTCTTTTGCTCTTTTGGCTTTTATTATGTTCATCTAGTGTAGAAACTACTATCTGCACTCTTATTTGCTTTATAAAACATACAGAACTGGAAAAAATCACTATTTACCTAAACCGAGGTATAGTGGCCAATCAATACAATCACTTAATTCAACTATAAATTCGCTAATAACTTTTCTAAAAATTGGTATGTTTCGTTCAAATCTTCTTTAAATTGCGTAGTTAATTGCTCCCCACATTTTCTCATAGTTTTATCAGTAAATTCGTAACGTTAGATATTTAATTTTCATATTTTCAGTCTATTTCTTACTTAAATTCATCAATAAAAATAAGTATTCATCTATAGCACGGCTCAAAATTGGCCTTTTCCTTTTAAATTTTCTATTTATATAGTGTAACTAATTGCCCCCCGTAAACCTATACAGTTTTCTTGGTAAATTCCTGACGTTATATATATAATTTTCATATTTTCAGTCTCTTATTTACGTGAATTCATCAATAAAAACACGTATTCATCTATAACTCGGCTGAAAAGTGGCCTTTTACTTTTAAATTTTCCATTTTAATAGTGCAAATAACTGCCCCCCGTAATCCTATACAGTTTTCTTGGTTAATTCCTAAC
Source organism: Parnassius smintheus behrii (assembly GCA_036936625.1). Lineage (NCBI taxonomy): Eukaryota > Metazoa > Arthropoda > Insecta > Lepidoptera > Papilionidae > Parnassius > Parnassius smintheus. The sequence continues at coordinate 34,377,005 of JAUPFT010000027.1, forward strand.
GTTTTATATTTAATTTTCATATTTTCAATCTCTTATTTACGTGAATTCATCAATAAAAACACGTATTCATCTATAACTCGGCTGAAAAGTGGCCTTTTCCGTTTAAATTTTCTTTGTTAATAGTGTATTTAACCGCCCTTCGTATTTATCTATAGTTTTTATATTAAATATCTACCGCTAAAATATTGATTTCCACATACTTCGTTTTCCCATAATCGTAATTTCCTAAAATTTTTAAAATTTCTCAAATCTTCATTTCTTTCGCTCTTTTTGCTTTTATTAGGTCCTTCTATTGTAAAAAAACCCATCTGCACTCTTATTCTCTTTATAAAACATACAGAACTGGAAAAAAACACTATTTACCTAAACCGAGGTATAGTGGTCAATCAATACAATCATATAAATTCAACTATAAATTCGCTAATAACTTTTCAAAAAAATTGGTATTTTTCGTTCAAATCGTCTTTATATTGTGTAGTTCATTGCTCTTCTTATTTTCTTATAGTTTTCTCATTAAATTCGTAACGTAATATATTTAATTTTCATATTTTCAGTCTCTTATTTACGTGAATTCATCAATAAAAACACGTATTCATCTATAACTCGGCTGAAAAGTGACCTTTTCCCTTTAAATTTTCTATTTAAATAGTGTAACTACCTGCTCACCGTAATCTTATACAGGTTTTTGGTTAATTCCTAACATTATATATATAATTTTCATATTTTCAGTCACTTATTTACGTGAATTCATCAATAAAAACACGTATTCGTCTATAACTCGGCTGAAAAGTGGCCTTTTCCGTTTAAATTTTCTTTGTTAACAGTGTATTTAACCGCCCCCCGTAATTATCTATAGTTTTCATATTAAATTTCTACCGCTAAATTATTGATTTCCACATAATTCGTTTTCCCATAATCGTAATTTCCTAAAATCAATATCAATAAAATCACGTATTCATCTATTGCACGGCTGAAAATAGGCCTTTTCCTTTTTAATTTTCTATTTAAATAGTGTAACTAATTGCCTCCCTTAAGCCTATATAGTTTTCTTGGTTAATTCCTAACGTTATATTATATATAATTTTCATAATTTCAGTCTCTTATTTACGTGAATTCATCAATAAAAACACGTATTCATCTATAACTCGGCTGAAAAGTGGTCTTTTCCTTTTAAATTTTCTATTTAAATAGTGTAACTAACTGCCCTCCGTAATCCTATACAGTTTTCTTGGTTAATTCCTGACGTTATATATATAATTTTCATATTTTCAGTCTCTTATTTACGTGAATTCATCAATAAAAACACGTATTCATCTATAACTCGGCTGAAAATTGGCCTTTTCCGTTTAAAATTTCTTTGTTAATAGTGTAATTAACCGCCCCCTGTAATTATCTTTAGTTTTTATATTAAATTTCTTCCGCTAAAATATTGATTTCCACATAATTCTTTTTCCCATAATCGTAATTTCCTAAAATCAATATCAATAAAATCACGTATTCATCTATTGCACGGCTGAAAATAGGCCTTTTCCTTTTTAATTTGTTATTTAAATAGTGTAACTAATTGCCCCCCGTAATCCTATACAGTTTTTTGTTTAATTCCTAACGTTATATTATATATAATTTTCATATTTTCAGTCTCTTATTTACGTGAATTCATCAATAAAAACACGTATTCATTTATAACTCGGCTGAAACGTGGTCTTTTGCTTTTAAATTTTCTGTTTAAATAGTGTAACTAACTGCCCTTCGTAATCCTCTACAGTTTTCTTGTTTAATTCCTGACGTTATATATATAAATTTCATATTTTCAGTCTCTTATTTACGTGAATTCATCAATAAAAACACGTATTCATCTATAACTCGGCTGAAAAGTTGCCTTTTCCGTTTAAATTTTCTTTGTTAGTAGTGTATTTAACCGCCCCCCCGTATTAATCTATAGTTTTTATAATAAATTTCTACCACTAAAATATTGATTTCCACATAATTCGTTTTCCCATAATCGTAATTTCCTAAAATTTTTAATATTATTCAAATCTTCATTTCTTTTGCTCTTTTGGCTTTTATTATGTTCATCTAGTGTAGAAACTACTATCTGCACTCTTATTTGCTTTATAAAACATACAGAACTGGAAAAAATCACTATTTACCTAAACCGAGGTATAGTGGCCAATCAATACAATCACTTAATTCAACTATAAATTCGCTAATAACTTTTCTAAAAATTGGTATGTTTCGTTCAAATCTTCTTTAAATTGCGTAGTTAATTGCTCCCCACATTTTCTCATAGTTTTCTCAGTAAATTCGTAACGTTAGATATTTAATTTTCATATTTTCAGTCTATTTCTTACTTAAATTCATCAATAAAAATAAGTATTCATCTATAGCACGGCTCAAAATTGGCCTTTTCCTTTTAAATTTTCTATTTATGTAGTGTAACTAATTACCCCCCGTAATCCTATACAGTTTTCTTGGTAAATTCCTGACGTTATATATATAATTTTCATATTTTCAGTCTCTTATTTACGTGAATTCATCAATAAAAACACGTATTCATCTATAACTCGGCTGAAAAGTGGCCTTTTACTTTTAAATTTTCCATTTTAATAGTGCAAATAACTGCCCCCCGTAATCCTATACAGTTTTCTTGGTTAATTCCTAACGTTTTATATTTAATTTTCATATTTTCAATCTCTTATTTACGTGAATTCATCAATAAAAACACGTATTCATCTATAATTCGGCTGAAAAGTGGCCTTTTCCGTTTAAATTTTCTTTGTTAATAGTGTATTTAACCGCCCTTCGTATTTATCTATAGTTTTTATATTAAATATCTACCGCTAAAATATTGATTTCCACATACTTCTTTTTCCCATAATCGTAATTTCCTAAAATTTTTAAAATTTCTCAAATCTTCATTTCTTTCGCTCTTTTTGCTTTTATTAGGTCCTTCTATTGTAAAAAAACCCATCTGCACTCTTATTCTCTTTATAAAACATACAGAACTGGAAAAAAACACTATTTACCTAAACCGAGGTATAGTGGTCAATCAATACAATCATATAAATTCAACTATAAATTCGCTAATAACTTTTCAAAAAAATTGGTATTTTTCGTTCAAATCGTCTTTATATTGTGTAGTTCATTGCTCTTCTTATTTTCTTATAGTTTTCTCATTAAATTCGTAACGTTATATATTTAATTTTCATATTTTCAGTCTCTTATTTACGTGAATTCATCAATAAAAATGCGTATTCATCTATAACTCGGCTGAAAAGTGACCTTTTCCCTTTAAATTTTCTATTTAAATAGTGTAACTACCTGCTCACCGTAATCCTATACAGTTTTTTTGGGTAATTCCTAACATTATATATATAATTTTCATATTTTCAGTCACTTATTTACGTGAATTCATCAATAAAAACACGTATTCGTCTATAACTCGGCTGAAAAGTGGCCTTTTCCGTTTAAATTTTCTTTGTTAACAGTGTATTTAACCGCTATCCGTAATTATCTATAGTTTTTATATTAAATTTCTACCGCTAAATTATTGATTTCCACATAATTCGTTTTCCCATAATCGTAATTTCCTAAAATCAATATCAATAAAATCACGTATTCATCTATTGCACGGCTGAAAATAGGCCTTTTCCTTTTTAATTTTCTATTTAAATAGTGTAACTAATTGCCCCCCTTAAGCCTATATAGTTTTCTTGGTTAATTCCTAACGTTATATTATATATAATTTTCATATTTTCAGTCTCTTATTTACGTGAATTCATCAATAAAAACACGTATTCATCTATAACTCGGCTGAAAATTGGCCTTTTCCGTTTAAATTTTCTTTGTTAATAGTGTAATTAACCGCCCCCCGTAATTATCTTTAGTTTTTATATTAAATTTCTTCCGCTAAAATATTGATTTCCACATAATTCTTTTTCCCATAATCGTAATTTCCTAAAATCAATATCAATAAAATCAGGTATTCATCTATTGCACGGCTGAAAATAGGCCTTTTCCTTTTTAATTTGTTATTTAAATAGTGTAACTAATTGCCCCCCGTAATCCTATACAGTTTTTTGTTTAATTCCTAACGTTATATTATATATAATTTTCATATTTTCAGTCTCTTATTTACGTGAATTCATCAATAAAAACACGTATTCATTTATAACTCGGCTGAATCGTGGTCTTTTGCTGTTAAATTTTCTGTTTAAATAGTGTAACTAACTGCCCTTCGTAATCCTCTACAGTTTTCTTGGTTAATTCCTGACGTTATATATATAATTTTCATATTTTCAGTCTCTTATTTACGTGAATTCATCAATAAAAACACGTATTCATCTATAACTCGGCTGAAAAGTGGCCTTTTCCGTTTAAATTTATTTGTTAATAGTGTATTTATCCGCCCCACGTATTCATCCATAGTTTTTATAATATATTTCTACTGCTAAAATATTGATTTCCACATAATTCGTTTTCCCATAATCGTAATTTCCTAAATTTTTTTAAAATTTCTCAAATCTTCATTTCTTTCGCTCTTTTTGCTTTTATTTAGTCCTTCTAGTGTAAAAAAAAACCCATCTGCACTCTTATTTGCTTTACAAAACATACAGAACTGGAAAAAAACACTATTTACCTAAACCGAGGTATAGTGGTCAATCACAAAAATTCAACTATAAATTCGCTAATAACTTTTCTAAAAATTGGTATATTTCGTTCAAATCTTCTTTAAATTTCGTTGTTAATTGCTCTTTACATTTCCTTATAGTTTTTTCAGTAAATTCGTAACGTTATATATTTAATTTTCATATTTTTATTCTATTTTTTACTTCAATTCATCAATAAAAACAAGTATTCTTCTATAACTCGGTTGAAAAGTTGCCTTTTTCTTTTAAATTTTCTATTTAAATAGTGCAACTAACTGCCCCTTGTAATCCTATACAGTTTTCTTGTTTAATTCCTAACGTAATATATATAATTTTCATATTTTCAGTCTCTTATTTACGTGAATTCATCAATAAAAACACGTATTCATCTATAACTCGGCTGAAAAGTGGCCTTTTCCGTTTAAATTTTCTTTGTTAGTAGTGTATTTAACCGCCCCCCCCGTATTAATCTATAGTTTTTATAATAAATTTCTACCACTAAAATATTGATTTCCACATAATTCGTTTTCCCATAATCGTAATTTCCTAAAATTTTTAATATTATTCAAATCTTCATTTCTTTTGCTCTTTTGGCTTTTATTATGTTCATCTAGTGTAGAAACTACTATCTGCACTCTTATTTGCTTTATAAAACATACAGAACTGGAAAAAATCACTATTTACCTAAACCGAGGTATAGTGGCCAATCAATACAATCACTTAATTCAACTATAAATTCGCTAATAACTTTTCTAAAAATTGGTATGTTTCGTTCAAATCTTCTTTAAATTGCGTAGTTAATTGCTCCCCACATTTTCTCATAGTTTTATCAGTAAATTCGTAACGTTAGATATTTAATTTTCATATTTTCAGTCTATTTCTTACTTAAATTCATCAATAAAAATAAGTATTCATCTATAGCACGGCTCAAAATTGGCCTTTTCCTTTTAAATTTTCTATTTATATAGTGTAACTAATTGCCCCCCGTAAACCTATACAGTTTTCTTGGTAAATTCCTGACGTTATATATATAATTTTCATATTTTCAGTCTCTTATTTACGTGAATTCATCAATAAAAACACGTATTCATCTATAACTCGGCTGAAAAGTGGCCTTTTACTTTTAAATTTTCCATTTTAATAGTGCAAATAACTGCCCCCCGTAATCCTATACAGTTTTCTTGGTTAATTCCTAACGTTTTATATTTAATTTTCATATTTTCAATCTCTTATTTACGTGAATTCATCAATAAAAACACGTATTCATCTATAACTCGGCTGAAAAGTGGCCTTTTCCGTTTAAATTTTCTTTGTTAATAGTGTATTTAACCGCCCTTCGTATTTATCTATAGTTTTTATATTAAATATCTACCGCTAAAATATTGATTTCCACATACTTCGTTTTCCCATAATCGTAATTTCCTAAAATTTTTAAAATTTCTCAAATCTTCATTTCTTTCGCTCTTTTTGCTTTTATTAGGTCCTTCTATTGTAAAAAAACCCATCTGCACTCTTATTCTCTTTATAAAACATACAGAACTGGAAAAAAACACTATTTACCTAAACCGAGGTATAGTGGTCAATCAATACAATCATATAAATTCAACTATAAATTCGCTAATAACTTTTCAAAAAAATTGGTATTTTTCGTTCAAATCGTCTTTATATTGTGTAGTTCATTGCTCTTCTTATTTTCTTATAGTTTTCTCATTAAATTCGTAACGTAATATATTTAATTTTCATATTTTCAGTCTCTTATTTACGTGAATTCATCAATAAAAACACGTATTCATCTATAACTCGGCTAAAAAGTGACCTTTTCCCTTTAAATTTTCTATTTAAATAGTGTAACTACCTGCTCACCGTAATCTTATACAGGTTTTTGGTTAATTCCTAACATTATATATATAATTTTCATATTTTCAGTCACTTATTTACGTGAATTCATCAATAAAAACACGTATTCGTCTATAACTCGGCTGAAAAGTGGCCTTTTCCGTTTAAATTTTCTTTGTTAACAGTGTATTTAACCGCCCCCCGTAATTATCTATAGTTTTCATATTAAATTTCTACCGCTAAATTATTGATTTCCACATAATTCGTTTTCCCATAATCGTAATTTCCTAAAATCAATATCAATAAAATCACGTATTCATCTATTGCACGGCTGAAAATAGGCCTTTTCCTTTTTAATTTTCTATTTAAATAGTGTAACTAATTGCCTCCCTTAAGCCTATATAGTTTTCTTGGTTAATTCCTAACGTTATATTATATATAATTTTCATAATTTCAGTCTCTTATTTACGTGAATTCATCAATAAAAACACGTATTCATCTATAACTCGGCTGAAAAGTGGTCTTTTCCTTTTAAATTTTCTATTTAAATAGTGTAACTAACTGCCCTCCGTAATCCTATACAGTTTTCTTGGTTAATTCCTGACGTTATATATATAATTTTCATATTTTCAGTCTCTTATTTACGTGAATTCATCAATAAAAACACGTATTCATCTATAACTCGGCTGAAAATTGGCCTTTTCCGTTTAAATTTTCTTTGTTAATAGTGTAATTAACCGCCCCCTGTAATTATCTTTAGTTTTTATATTAAATTTCTTCCGCTAAAATATTGATTTCCACATAATTCTTTTTCCCATAATCGTAATTTCCTAAAATCAATATCAATAAAATCAGGTATTCATCTATTGCACGGCTGAAAATAGGCCTTTTCCTTTTTAATTTGTTATTTAAATAGTGTAACTAATTGCCCCCCGTAATCCTATACAGTTTTTTGTTTAATTCCTAACGTTATATTATATATAATTTTCATATTTTCAGTCTCTTATTTACGTGAATTCATCAATAAAAACACGTATTCATTTATAACTCGGCTGAATCGTGGTCTTTTGCTGTTAAATTTTCTGTTTAAATAGTGTAACTAACTGCCCTTCGTAATCCTCTACAGTTTTCTTGGTTAATTCCTGACGTTATATATATAATTTTCATATTTTCAGTCTCTTATTTACGTGAATTCATCAATAAAAACACGTATTCATCTATAACTCGGCTGAAAAGTGGCCTTTTCCGTTTAAATTTATTTGTTAATAGTGTATTTATCCGCCCCACGTATTCATCTATAGTTTTTATAATATATTTCTACTGCTAAAATATTGATTTCCACATAATTCGTTTTCCCATAATCGTAATTTCCTAAATTTTTTTAAAATTTCTCAAATCTTCATTTCTTTCGCTCTTTTTGCTTTTATTTAGTCCTTCTAGTGTAAAAAAAAACCCATCTGCACTCTTATTTGCTTTACAAAACATACAGAACTGGAAAAAAACACTATTTACCTAAACCGAGGTATAGTGGTCAATCACAAAAATTCAACTATAAATTCGCTAATAACTTTTCTAAAAATTGGTATATTTCGTTCAAATCTTCTTTAAATTTCGTTGTTAATTGCTCTTTACATTTCCTTATAGTTTTTTCAGTAAATTCGTAACGTTATATATTTAATTTTCATATTTTTATTCTATTTTTTACTTCAATTCATCAATAAAAACAAGTATTCTTCTATAACTCGGTTGAAAAGTTGCCTTTTTCTTTTAAATTTTCTATTTAAATAGTGCAACTAACTGCCCCTTGTAATCCTATACAGTTTTCTTGTTTAATTCCTAACGTAATATATATAATTTTCATATTTTCAGTCTCTTATTTACGTGAATTCATCAATAAAAACACGTATTCATCTATAACTCGGCTGAAAAGTGGCCTTTTCCGTTTAAATTTTCTTTGTTAGTAGTGTATTTAACCGCCCCCCCCCGTATTAATCTATAGTTTTTATAATAAATTTCTACCACTAAAATATTGATTTCCACATAATTCGTTTTCCCATAATCGTAATTTCCTAAAATTTTTAATATTATTCAAATCTTCATTTCTTTTGCTCTTTTGGCTTTTATTATGTTCATCTAGTGTAGAAACTACTATCTGCACTCTTATTTGCTTTATAAAACATACAGAACTGGAAAAAATCACTATTTACCTAAACCGAGGTATAGTGGCCAATCAATACAATCACTTAATTCAACTATAAATTCGCTAATAACTTTTCTAAAAATTGGTATGTTTCGTTCAAATCTTCTTTAAATTGCGTAGTTAATTGCTCCCCACATTTTCTCATAGTTTTATCAGTAAATTCGTAACGTTAGATATTTAATTTTCATATTTTCAGTCTATTTCTTACTTAAATTCATCAATAAAAATAAGTATTCATCTATAGCACGGCTCAAAATTGGCCTTTTCCTTTTAAATTTTCTATTTATATAGTGTAACTAATTGCCCCCCGTAAACCTATACAGTTTTCTTGGTAAATTCCTGACGTTATATATATAATTTTCATATTTTCAGTCTCTTATTTACGTGAATTCATCAATAAAAACACGTATTCATCTATAACTCGGCTGAAAAGTGGCCTTTTACTTTTAAATTTTCCATTTTAATAGTGCAAATAACTGCCCCCCGTAATCCTATACAGTTTTCTTGGTTAATTCCTAACGTTTTATATTTAATTTTCATATTTTCAATCTCTTATTTACGTGAATTCATCAATAAAAACACGTATTCATCTATAACTCGGCTGAAAAGTGGCCTTTTCCGTTTAAATTTTCTTTGTTAATAGTGTATTTAACCGCCCTTCGTATTTATCTATAGTTTTTATATTAAATATCTACCGCTAAAATATTGATTTCCACATACTTCGTTTTCCCATAATCGTAATTTCCTAAAATTTTTAAAATTTCTCAAATCTTCATTTCTTTCGCTCTTTTTGCTTTTATTAGGTCCTTCTATTGTAAAAAAACCCATCTGCACTCTTATTCTCTTTATAAAACATACAGAACTGGAAAAAAACACTATTTACCTAAACCGAGGTATAGTGGTCAATCAATACAATCATATAAATTCAACTATAAATTCGCTAATAACTTTTCAAAAAAATTGGTATTTTTCGTTCAAATCGTCTTTATATTGTGTAGTTCATTGCTCTTCTTATTTTCTTATAGTTTTCTCATTAAATTCGTAACGTAATATATTTAATTTTCATATTTTCAGTCTCTTATTTACGTGAATTCATCAATAAAAACACGTATTCATCTATAACTCGGCTAAAAAGTGACCTTTTCCCTTTAAATTTTCTATTTAAATAGTGTAACTACCTGCTCACCGTAATCTTATACAGGTTTTTGGTTAATTCCTAACATTATATATATAATTTTCATATTTTCAGTCACTTATTTACGTGAATTCATCAATAAAAACACGTATTCGTCTATAACTCGGCTGAAAAGTGGCCTTTTCCGTTTAAATTTTCTTTGTTAACAGTGTATTTAACCGCCCCCCGTAATTATCTATAGTTTTCATATTAAATTTCTACCGCTAAATTATTGATTTCCACATAATTCGTTTTCCCATAATCGTAATTTCCTAAAATCAATATCAATAAAATCACGTATTCATCTATTGCACGGCTGAAAATAGGCCTTTTCCTTTTTAATTTTCTATTTAAATAGTGTAACTAATTGCCTCCCTTAAGCCTATATAGTTTTCTTGGTTAATTCCTAACGTTATATTATATATAATTTTCATAATTTCAGTCTCTTATTTACGTGAATTCATCAATAAAAACACGTATTCATCTATAACTCGGCTGAAAAGTGGTCTTTTCCTTTTAAATTTTCTATTTAAATAGTGTAACTAACTGCCCTCCGTAATCCTATACAGTTTTCTTGGTTAATTCCTGACGTTATATATATAATTTTCATATTTTCAGTCTCTTATTTACGTGAATTCATCAATAAAAACACGTATTCATCTATAACTCGGCTGAAAATTGGCCTTTTCCGTTTAAATTTTCTTTGTTAATAGTGTAATTAACCGCCCCCTGTAATTATCTTTAGTTTTTATATTAAATTTCTTCCGCTAAAATATTGATTTCCACATAATTCTTTTTCCCATAATCGTAATTTCCTAAAATCAATATCAATAAAATCACGTATTCATCTATTGCACGGCTGAAAATAGGCCTTTTCCTTTTTAATTTGTTATTTAAATAGTGTAACTAATTGCCCCCCGTAATCCTATACAGTTTTTTGTTTAATTCCTAACGTTATATTATATATAATTTTCATATTTTCAGTCTCTTATTTACGTGAATTCATCAATAAAAACACGTATTCATTTATAACTCGGCTGAAACGTGGTCTTTTGCTTTTAAATTTTCTGTTTAAATAGTGTAACTAACTGCCCTTCGTAATCCTCTACAGTTTTCTTGTTTAATTCCTGACGTTATATATATAAATTTCATATTTTCAGTCTCTTATTTACGTGAATTCATCAATAAAAACACGTATTCATCTATAACTCGGCTGAAAAGTTGCCTTTTCCGTTTAAATTTTCTTTGTTAGTAGTGTATTTAACCGCCCCCCCGTATTAATCTATAGTTTTTATAATAAATTTCTACCACTAAAATATTGATTTCCACATAATTCGTTTTCCCATAATCGTAATTTCCTAAAATTTTTAATATTATTCAAATCTTCATTTCTTTTGCTCTTTTGGCTTTTATTATGTTCATCTAGTGTAGAAACTACTATCTGCACTCTTATTTGCTTTATAAAACATACAGAACTGGAAAAAATCACTATTTACCTAAACCGAGGTATAGTGGCCAATCAATACAATCACTTAATTCAACTATAAATTCGCTAATAACTTTTCTAAAAATTGGTATGTTTCGTTCAAATCTTCTTTAAATTGCGTAGTTAATTGCTCCCCACATTTTCTCATAGTTTTCTCAGTAAATTCGTAACGTTAGATATTTAATTTTCATATTTTCAGTCTATTTCTTACTTAAATTCATCAATAAAAATAAGTATTCATCTATAGCACGGCTCAAAATTGGCCTTTTCCTTTTAAATTTTCTATTTATATAGTGTAACTAATTACCCCCCGTAATCCTATACAGTTTTCTTGGTAAATTCCTGACGTTATATATATAATTTTCATATGTTCAGTCTCTTATTTACGTGAATTCATCAATAAAAACACGTATTCATCTATAACTCGGCTGAAAAGTGGCCTTTTACTTTTAAATTTTCCATTTTAATAGTGCAAATAACTGCCCCCCGTAATCCTATACAGTTTTCTTGGTTAATTCCTAACGTTTTATATTTAATTTTCATATTTTCAATCTCTTATTTACGTGAATTCATCAATAAAAACACGTATTCATCTATAATTCGGCTGAAAAGTGGCCTTTTCCGTTTAAATTTTCTTTGTTAATAGTGTATTTAACCGCCCTTCGTATTTATCTATAGTTTTTATATTAAATATCTACCGCTAAAATATTGATTTCCACATACTTCTTTTTCCCATAATCGTAATTTCCTAAAATTTTTAAAATTTCTCAAATCTTCATTTCTTTCGCTCTTTTTGCTTTTATTAGGTCCTTCTATTGTAAAAAAACCCATCTGCACTCTTATTCTCTTTATAAAACATACAGAACTGGAAAAAAACACTATTTACCTAAACCGAGGTATAGTGGTCAATCAATACAATCATATAAATTCAACTATAAATTCGCTAATAACTTTTCAAAAAAATTGGTATTTTTCGTTCAAATCGTCTTTATATTGTGTAGTTCATTGCTCTTCTTATTTTCTTATAGTTTTCTCATTAAATTCGTAACGTTATATATTTAATTTTCATATTTTCAGTCTCTTATTTACGTGAATTCATCAATAAAAATGCGTATTCATCTATAACTCGGCTGAAAAGTGACCTTTTCCCTTTAAATTTTCTATTTAAATAGTGTAACTACCTGCTCACCGTAATCCTATACAGTTTTTTTGGGTAATTCCTAACATTATATATATAATTTTCATATTTTCAGTCACTTATTTACGTGAATTCATCAATAAAAACACGTATTCGTCTATAACTCGGCTGAAAAGTGGCCTTTTCCGTTTAAATTTTCTTTGTTAACAGTGTATTTAACCGCTATCCGTAATTATCTATAGTTTTTATATTAAATTTCTACCGCTAAATTATTGATTTCCACATAATTCGTTTTCCCATAATCGTAATTTCCTAAAATCAATATCAATAAAATCACGTATTCATCTATTGCACGGCTGAAAATAGGCCTTTTCCTTTTTAATTTTCTATTTAAATAGTGTAACTAATTGCCCCCCTTAAGCCTATATAGTTTTCTTGGTTAATTCCTAACGTTATATTATATATAATTTTCATATTTTCAGTCTCTTATTTACGTGAATTCATCAATAAAAACACGTATTCATCTATAACTCGGCTGAAAAGTGGTCTTTTCCTTTTAAATTTTCTATTTCAATAGTGTAACTAACTGCCCTCCGTAATCCTCTACAGTTTTCTTGGTTAATTCCTGACGTTATATATATAATTTTCATATTTTCAGTCTCTTATTTACGTGAATTCATCAATAAAAACACGTATTCATCTATAACTCGGCTGAAAATTGGCCTTTTCCGTTTAAATTTTCTTTGTTAATAGTGTAATTAACCGCCCCCCGTAATTATCTTTAGTTTTTATATTAAATTTCTTCCGCTAAAATATTGATTTCCACATAATTCTTTTTCCCATAATCGTAATTTCCTAAAATCAATATCAATAAAATCAGGTATTCATCTATTGCACGGCTGAAAATAGGCCTTTTCCTTTTTAATTTGTTATTTAAATAGTGTAACTAATTGCCCCCCGTAATCCTATACAGTTTTTTGTTTAATTCCTAACGTTATATTATATATAATTTTCATATTTTCAGTCTCTTATTTACGTGAATTCATCAATAAAAACACGTATTCATTTATAACTCGGCTGAATCGTGGTCTTTTGCTTTTAAATTTTCTGTTTAAATAGTGTAACTAACTGCCCTTCGTAATCCTCTACAGTTTTCTTGGTTAATTCCTGACGTTATATATATAATTTTCATATTTTCAGTCTCTTATTTACGTGAATTCATCAATAAAAACACGTATTCATCTATAACTCGGCTGAAAAGTGGCCTTTTCCGTTTAAATTTATTTGTTAATAGTGTATTTATCCGCCCCACGTATTCATCTATAGTTTTTATAATATATTTCTACTGCTAAAATATTGATTTCCACATAATTCGTTTTCCCATAATCGTAATTTCCTAAATTTTTTTAAAATTTCTCAAATCTTCATTTCTTTCGCTCTTTTTGCTTTTATTTAGTCCTTCTAGTGTAAAAAAAAACCCATCTGCACTCTTATTTGCTTTACAAAACATACAGAACTGGAAAAAAACACTATTTACCTAAACCGAGGTATAGTGGTCAATCACATAAATTCAACTATAAATTCGCTAATAACTTTTCTAAAAATTGGTATATTTCGTTCAAATCTTCTTTAAATTTCGTTGTTAATTGCTCTTTACATTTCCTTATAGTTTTTTCAGTAAATTCGTAACGTTATATATTTAATTTTCATATTTTTATTCTATTTTTTACTTCAATTCATCAATAAAAACAAGTATTCTTCTATAACTCGGTTGAAAAGTTGCCTTTTTCTTTTAAATTTTCTATTTAAATAGTGCAACTAACTGCCCCTTGTAATCCTATACAGTTTTCTTGTTTAATTCCTAACGTAATATATATAATTTTCATATTTTCAGTCTCTTATTTACGTGAATTCATCAATAAAAACACGTATTCATCTATAACTCGGCTGAAAAGTGGCCTTTTCCGTTTAAATTTTCTTTGTTAGTAGTGTATTTAACCGCCCCCCCCCCCGTATTAATCTATAGTTTTTATAATAAATTTCTACCACTAAAATATTGATTTCCACATAATTCGTTTTCCCATAATCGTAATTTCCTAAAATTTTTAATATTATTCAAATCTTCATTTCTTTTGCTCTTTTGGCTTTTATTATGTTCATCTAGTGTAGAAACTACTATCTGCACTCTTATTTGCTTTATAAAACATACAGAACTGGAAAAAATCACTATTTACCTAAACCGAGGTATAGTGGCCAATCAATACAATCACTTAATTCAACTATAAATTCGCTAATAACTTTTCTAAAAATTGGTATGTTTCGTTCAAATCTTCTTTAAATTGCGTAGTTAATTGCTCCCCACATTTTCTCATAGTTTTCTCAGTAAATTCGTAACGTTAGATATTTAATTTTCATATTTTCGGTCTATTTCTTACTTAAATTCATCAATAAAAATAAGTATTCATCTATAGCACGGCTCAAAATTGGCCTTTTCCTTTTAAATTTTCTATTTATATAGTGTAACTAATTGCCCCCCGTAATCCTATATAGTTTTCTTGGTAAATTCCTGACGTTATATATATAATTTTCATATTTTTAGTCTCTTATTTACGTGAATTCATCAATAAAAACACGTATTCATCTATAACTCGGCTGAAAAGTGGCCTTTTACTTTTAAATTTTCCATTTTAATAGTGCAAATAACTGCCCCCCGTAATCCTTTACAGTTTTCTTGGTTAATTCCTAACGTTTTATATTTAATTTTCATATTTTCAGTCTCTTATTTACGTGAATTCATCAATAAAAACACGTATTCATCTATAACTCGGCTGAAAAGTGGCCTTTTCCGTTTAAATTTTCTTTGTTAATAGTGTATTTAACCGCCCTTCGTATTTATCTATAGTTTTTATATTAAATATCTACCGCTAAAATATTGATTTCCACATACTTCGTTTTCCCATAATCGTAATTTCCTAAAATTTTTAAAATTTCTCAAATTTTAATTTCTTTCCCTCTTTTTGCTTTTATTAGGTCCGTCTAGTGTAGAAACTGCCATCTGCACTCTTTTTTGCTTTATAAAACATACAGAACTGAACAAAATCACTATTAACCTAAACCGAGGTACAGTGATTGAAAAGGACACAACGGACGGAAACTAAGAAACAGAAGGGAGGAATCGAGGCTTCTCTCGATCCGGCCTCCTATAACGCCTACGTTGGGTTCGGGAACAACGTATGTGATCTCCGCAACGGAGTAACACACTAGGGCGATAACCTCTTTCCTTTTCAGCAAGTAGGGTCAGACGGGGATTACGGGTCTTCCGAAGTCGTCCCGGTCCCGACGCCTTAATTCTTCGATGTGGACTGTATAACTTAAGGGATCTTGGGAATGAAACAGCAATTATCTTCAAACCGTTCCGTGAGAGAGTAATCACTTTTCCCTATACTTTTCTTCTTGACTGCTGGTTTTCACTTTTCCCGAAGGATTTTCTTGTTTTTCCGAACTATTACCCCGAACTATTTTCCCGAACTATTTTCCCGAACTATTTTCCCGAACGAATTGCAATAAAACCCGTTCACTAAGCTACCCCCAGAGCTATACGCGAAAGTGAGCCGCGCCATTCGCGTGCCTGCGCAACTTAACAACATGAATTTGTACTATTACTCTCTCACGTTTCACTTAATTACTTTATTCACACAAATCATACATAAATACAAGTTATCTATTTAGATAGCACAAAACAATATCTACACCATGATATACATTATTTTTCCGTATCACAAAAATCCTTTAATTTATAAAACAAAATATGCCTACTTTACTCACAAATCCAAAATCCAAACTTCTTAAATATTTAACACAGAAAGTTAAAACAATGTTTCCCACTTGAATTTATACATATGTTAACTAATACAATAGTTTAATTTACATTTTCTCTATTTATTTCACTATTTAAAACACTTTTAAATTTCTTATACAAAACTATCATTATTTCACTTATACACAGGAATTTTCACATAAAAATAACACAGAATTCACCTTTTTTGCACGTGCAATCAACCTGAAATGTTTTACAAGTCATTTTTACATAAATTGCTGAAATTACAAACATTTTAAATTTTTACATATTCGGCCTCCTAAGGGCGTGGCCAGCGTGCTTCCGTGAACTCACACTATTTGAACAACTAACTTTGCACGGCTCTCGGCTATCAGAAAAAATGAAAGTCTGAAATACACTTAATTTTAACAATATTAAATAAACAAGTGCTTCTACATAATTTTCAAACAGTAGGAAACTATTTCTGATAAGACTCTTATTCGTTATCATGCTTCTTATCAGATAAATATACAAGTGAATGTTTTCATTAATCAATCACAACAAATAGGCATTTGTTTTCGTACAAACATATCATACTTATACAAGACAATACTTATGCAATTAATTTCCGTTAATTCTGTTTATGCACAGAGTGATCATCTCGACCGGGGAACCAATCCGATCTCTAACTTCACTTTAATATTCCTTTGAATTTACATCGTTGGAAAGACGATTTCAACCGGGGAACAAATCCGGTAACATAATTTATAACATAAAATTCCCTATACGAATTTATTGAAAAATATTACTTAGAAAACAGTAAACTAGTCCGGCCTGGGAGTCGAACCCAAGACCTTCATACCATTAATTCGACATTTCTTTAAGATTTAAATAAGCATTTTCTTATCAGAACATCTGTATTGGACAATAAGTCTTTGAAAAGTTATTCGTCGTCGGTTGACTTAATAAACTGAAACATTCTTATAGGCGCGTCGCCAACAATCTCCCCCCCGTGCGCTAGCACCATCATTTGGGAGGCGTCGCGGGTACCAGGACTATTATTCTGGATGTAGGTCTCCTCAAGATACCTGTGCTAGTAATGACGTCAACCACTCTGGTATGACCGTCTGGTCCCGGTAACGTTCTACTAATTTTGCCTTTCGGCCACGTATTTCGTGGCAACGAATGATCTATTATCAAAACAATATCGCCTTCTTTAGGTTCCATGAACTTTCCGTTATTACCTGTTCGCGGTATTAAGGTAGGCATGTATTCCTTCAGCCACCTTGTCCAAAAATGGTCGGCTAACCTCTGTGCAGCTTTCCAATTGAGTTGACCCGTCAGATGCCGCTCTAGAAATAATCCAGGTGGTCGATCACCACATGAGCGTCCCAGAAGAAAATGATTGGGTGTCAAACCCTCTTCAGGACTATCCATACTGAATGTTACTAGAGGCCTGGAATTTACTGTGTGCTCTGCTTCTAAAAGTAACGTATGTAGAACCTCCTCTCGTGGGCTCTTTTCCTTGAGCGTAGCGGTCAACGCAATTTTAATCGATCTTACTAACCTCTCCCAGGCGCCACCCATGTGCGGTGCTCCCGGAGGTATAAATTTCCATTTAATATATTTCTTAAATGACTCATTTTTCATGCCCTCATGGCATTCTTCGCATGCTTTCAATAATTCTTTGTTCGCAGCTTTGAAATTCGTCCCGTTATCGCTGTATATAACGGCTGGTTTTCCTCTTCTGGCGATAAATCGCCTCAACGCCATTATCATTGACGCTGGTGTCAATGAGGCTGCTAATTCCAGATGTACTGCTCTGGTAGTCAGACACGTGAATAAAACACCCCAACGTTTTTCGTGTCGCCTTCCTATAGTTACACTCATAGGACCGAAATAATCCACAGCTGAGCATGTAAAAGGTGGTTCATGATGAGCTATTCTCTCCAGAGGAATATTTCCTTGTGGCACGTTCTGCGGTTTGGATCCGTATGTCCTGCACCACTGGCAATGATGTGACACACTACGTACTACATTACGTAAGTTCAAGACATAAAATTTCTGGTTCACCTCATTCATCACCGTTTGGTGATTGGCATGTCCGAAATGATGATGAACTTCTCTAATCATCATTTTAACGATTTCGTGTTTACCGTCCAATATGACAGGTTTTCTACTTTCCTTGGTCAAATTAGACTTGAAAGGTAAACGTCCATTTAAACGGAGTAAGTTATCTTCTCCTATTTCCATAGATAATTTACTTAAGCGTGAACTTCTTTCAACACTTTTGCCTGCTTTCAAGCATTTTATTTCCGAATAAAAACATTCGTCTTGAACGAACTTCCAAATTAAGAATTCCGCTTTTTTCAAGAGTGCTATGTCCAACGCGCCATCGGGTCCTTTAACCGACTTTGCTAAAACTTTGTTGGAACACATAACCGACTTTTCGGCTGCGTCGTCGGGTCCTTTAACCGACTTTCTTAAACTCTTGAATTTTTCTACCGCTTGTAAGGTGCGTGTAGTTGCCCCAAGGAATTTCTTAAAGCTGCTAAATCGTCCGTAGTCGGGTAGACTTAACGGTTCTTGTTTTCTTAACGCATTTACGCCCTTTGGCGATTTTTCTTCACCTGTTTCTAAGTTTTTTATGGTGTCCACTTGTTTGGGCCATAAATCAGGACTTTTCCTGAGGAATTCAGGTCCTTGAAACCAGCGATGACTTACATCGAAGGTGGAAGGGAAATTTCTAGTGGCGTCGTCTGCCACATTTTGTGACGTTGGAACCCATCGCCATTCACATGGCTTACTGTGATCTTCGATCTCAGCCAATCGATGAGCAACGAATGGTTTAAAAGCGCGAGGATCTGACTTAATCCACGCTAACACTGTACGTGAGTCTGTCCAAAATACTCTCTCGGACATCTCGTACTTGCTCTCTTCACTAACCGAGGCAGCCAGCCTGCTGCCCATAAGAGCTGCTTGCAATTCAAGCCTTGGAATCGAAATTGGTTTCAACGGCGCTACTCTTGCCTTTGCGGCGATCAGCGTAATCCGCCTTATTCCTAGCTCGTCCGTGGTGACGTAATACACCGCGGCAGCGTATGCTTTTTCACTAGCATCCGTGAAAGTGTGTAACTCTCCCTTGCCGACGCCTTCAGCAACGGGTCTAGGTACCTCTAAATGACCTAATTTCTTCACTTCCGATATCCATTTACAAAATAACACGTGTAATTCGTGTGAAACTTCTTCATCCCAAGAGATGCCTGTCCTCCATACTTGCTGGATCAGCGATTTCCCTTGAATCGTTATGGGTGATGCGAGTCCCAAAGGATCGAAAACTGACATCACAGCGCTAGTTATCTCCCTCTTCGTAGGCGGTCGTAAACCTTCCATCACCTCTTCCGGTGTGTTACGAAGACTTGTGGAGAAACTTATTATATCCCGTTTGATATTCCAAATCAAACCTAACGTGCGCTCTGTGTGCTCTTTATCTCCCAGCGAAGCACTGTCACTCTTATATTTATTTTCCATTTTACTTAAAACTTCGGGTCGGTTACTAGCCCATCCCCTCAGTTGGAAAGAAGCATGTTTATGTAATTCATACATATCGTTTACTATCTTTTCGGCCGTCGTCACGTCGGGAAATGCCTGTAGATAGTCATCCATATAAAAATTGCTTTCCGTAGCGGAAGCTGCTTCTGGATAGATATGCGCGTTGTCCTGCGCATTCCTATTCTTTACATATATAGCGATGCATGGTGATGATGCCGCTCCAAATATGAGTGACGTCATTCTATACTCTTCCGGTGGCGCGTCACGATTGTGCCGCCATAAGAATCGAAGGCTATCCCTGTCTTCATCCCGGATTTTCACTTGCAGGAACATTTCTTTAATGTCTGCCATTACTGCCACGCTTCCTTCTCTGAATCATAGCAGAACTCCGAACAACGACTTCAATAAGTCCGGTCCGGTTAACAATGCATCATTGAGACAACGTCCGCCCGTCTTTGCGGCGGCGTCGAAAACTATCCTTATTTTCCTTTTTTGTGGGTGAGTCACTGCGAAGTGAGGAAGGTACCACGTACGTGGGGAAATGGGAATATGGTTCGCTTTCTCTGCGTAACCATTAACGATGAGATTTTCAATTTGCTTCTCATATTCCTTCTTCAACTCGCTATTTTTGTCGAGCTTTTTTTCAATATTCAACAGGCGACTTTCAACCTGCGCTCTATTCGACGGCATGCACTCATTGTCTGTGCGCCATAACAAAGCAGTCTCGTACCTATTATTAGGTATACGACGTACCGTTTTGTTCAAAATACTTAAGGCTCGTTCTTCTGGGTCGTTCACGGGCTTTCTAGCCGACACTCCCAGAGATTCCAAACTAAAATAATCCTTGATCAATTTATCCATATCTTCCTCCTTCTTGGTGGAAATGTGGTTAACGATCTTGATCGGTTTAATACCACCCGATATGTGACCATGTAAAACCCATCCAAGTTTGGTGAGCGATGCTACAGGTAGGTTCTTACCTCCTGAAATTAATTCACGAGTAACTATGAGATGCCAATTGTCCTGACCAATTAATATGGTAGGTTTGGACCTCTCATACATCAACTCATCCTTAATCGGCGTCAAATGAGAACACCGTTGCAATAATTCTCGGCTTACCGACTGCGGAGAAAGGTTAAGTGACTTAATTGTTTGTACACTTATCTCCTCTAAGTCGCTCGAGTAAATGCCTTTTATCTTAATGTTTAAGCGATACGAACCGTCGTCGTTAATTCGCTTTCCTCCCACGGCTTCGATACGTAATCCCTCTTTACGTCCGCGAGGCGCTAATTTCTGAGCCATACACTGTTGTCTTGACCTTTCCTCTAGGTCCATACAACTCGACCGGTATAATCTTTAAGTATGCACATGCCAGTGCATTCACTGTACTAACAGTTGTAATCTGAGCATCTTTACCCCCCTCGTCCCCTTGTGGCGAGGTTTTTTCATTGGGGTATCGGTGTAGCATTCGACGATGTGACATTCTACATCCTTCTACACCACATTTTTTCGCTTTGCACTCTAACCTCCTATGGTTAGGTGACAAACATTGGAAACATACTTTTGCCTTTTTGACGGCTTCCCATTTCTCGTGAATATTCATGTCCTTAAACTTGTAACAACTCACTATAGAGTGCTCCTTGTTGCATATAACACACTTATGTGTTACCCGACTTACAGGCTTATCCTGGGTTGTCATAACCACTTGTCGGTTGTGCCCTTTACTATTTCGGCGTTCTAGACACTCGCTCAAATTACTTCGGCGCATATAGCGCTCGCTCACGGCACAGCTGCGTACACCTCCCTTTGCGGTGTGTACAGTTTGCTTCCTGAATTCAGGACGCTTCCTTTTTTCAGGCGCATTTTCATTGTTTAAGGACGCTCCAAATTGTTCACTCAATAAATTCAAAAACTTGGCCATCTTCTGTAACTCTGGCTCCAAAGGATACTGAGCTCGATATTCAAACCATTTAAATTTAATCATAGTTCCGAGCTTCTCCACTATGCGGCTCACTAACTCCGGTGAGTACAAATACTGTGGTTGATTCAATGCTTGTATCGTGGCAACCACGTTCGTAATACGACTTGCAAAAGATCCTATATTCCGGCAATCTTCTGCCAATCTTGGCATACGCTTTACATTCTCGATTTCGGCTAGAATGAGCATCTCAACCCTACCGAATCTTCTTTCGAGAGCGTTCATTATTTCTTCCGGTTCACACAAAGTAAAAAACAACGACTTAACCGCTTCCTTAGCGGTGCCCTTTAATGCCCTCCTAAGGCGTGCGACATTTTGCACCCCTGAAAATTGGCTTCTTGTGTCTTCAAACACCGTTTTGAAAATAATCCATTCACCCGGGTCTCCATCGAACACCGGTAATTCCTGGAGGAAATGAAGCTGGGAAGACTTATCTTTACCAGCTATTTTTATTGCACTCACAATCGCTTCGGTCAATTCTGACACCTCACTCGCGTGTGTTTTCTGTGCATTTCCTTGGTTGCGCTCGATCTCCGCCCCTTTGCGGCGTGATCCTTTACACGCTTCCTTATCAGTAACATCGGGTTGTGCTACACTAACCGGCGCGCTCATTATGGTTTGCTGAACCCAACTCCTTACGAAAGGTTCCACCTGAGTATTCCGCTCTTCATCATCCTCACTCGAGTCGATCTCCTCTTCTCGGTTGAGTCGTGCCAACTCCAATTGAGACTTGGCTAAGGCAGCAGCTGCCTGTGCTCGTTCGAGCTCTGAGCGTTCGAATTTAATCCGCGCTTCTAATTCGGCTTTCAGCCTCGCCGATCGCGAT
Source organism: Parnassius smintheus behrii (assembly GCA_036936625.1). NCBI lineage: Eukaryota > Metazoa > Arthropoda > Insecta > Lepidoptera > Papilionidae > Parnassius > Parnassius smintheus. Next base: position 34,399,661 of record JAUPFT010000027.1, read on the forward strand.
GACCTACTACCTCTTTGTGACCCTTTATCACTAGTGTGCCCGATTACTGTCCTTGACGATGCCGCTTCTTCGGTCCTTTGACCTACTTTTTCGACCACCGTTTCACTCCTGGATATAACGGATTGTTGTGCGGTACTGGCCTGCGTACCACTGGTGTCCGTCCTGTTGCTTGTCGTTGCCACGGACGTCCCTGTGTCCCACGTGCATGTGGACGTGTCGGTGGTGGCTCCACTTGAAGGAGTTGCTCCATTTGACGCAGTAGCTGTGGTCGCTCCAGATGGTTCCGCTTCTTTAGCTTTTCTTGAGAGCCCTGTCCTTGTCCTGCTCCCTTCGCTTCTCCCTGTCTGGTCTTGCGCCTTCTTCATCTTGCAGGAAGGTGATTGTTGGCCTACGGTCCCTAACTGTCCCTACGGTCCCTACAATCCCTTACCTACAACCCTCTACACCCCAACCTAACACCACTACCCCTCCCCCCCCTTATCTCCCAACCCTACAACCCTACTACCACCCTAACAGCCCTAACAGCCCTATCAATCCTGGACGGGGCCTACCGAGATGAGCCGTCCAGGGATGGAGTCGTGCAGGAATGGAATGGAGGAAAGGTTTAGGAACTGTCCCGCCAAGGAATATGACGAAACAGTCGAGCGGTAGTGCAAGCGCAGTCTCGCTCGAGAGAACTGCTCCACCCGAAGGTGTTGTGCCAGAGCCCAACCGTTTGGCACCGTTAGGTGGTCGGGATGTATGCTGTGCTCGCCGCCCAGTTGCCGGTGACGCCTCGTCCAGGCGCCCTCCTCCGGCCGCGATGCAGTCAGGTGCCCACGCGCACCCTCGCCCGGCAGCAGCAGCGGTGGATGCTTCTTCCAGCACCCTGATGATCCGACAGGAAAATGCCGGACACGATTGTCCGACAGGAAAAATGCCAAGCCCTGCTTGGCCACGATGAGTGCCTTCACAAGACACCTGCGCCCGGCTGCGATACGTGCCCCATGCGAGCACACGCCCCCGGCCGCAATCCCGGTTTTCTTTCTTCCGGTAGTTCCAGGTCCCGTCCTTCAGCACTGACGTCCTGGTCTTCTGGCCTTTGGTCCTATTGCTTCAGCTCAAACCTCCGGCTTCCTTCGGTTGCTGATCTTCACTCGGCTCCGAAGGTCTTCTTTTTCCACAACCAGCAGTCCACAGCTGGTTCCTTGATCCAGCTGGCGGGGTTCGGTGGTCCTTTTAATCCGGCTCCGAAGGTCCAATTGAAAAGGACACAACGGACGGAAACTAAGAAACAGAAGGGAGGAATCGAGGCTTCTCTCGATCCGGCCTCCTATAACGCCTACGTTGGGTTCGGGAACAACGTATGTGATCTCCGCAACGGAGTAACACACTAGGGCGATAACCTCTTTCCTTTTCAGCAAGTAGGGTCAGACGGGGATTACGGGTCTTCCGAAGTCGTCCCGGTCCCGACGCCTTAATTCTTCGATGTGGACTGTATAACTTAAGGGATCTTGGGAATGAAACAGCAATTATCTTCAAACCGTTCCGTGAGAGAGTAATCACTTTTCCCTATACTTTTCTTCTTGACTGCTGGTTTTCACTTTTCCCGAAGGATTTTCTTGTTTTTCCGAACTATTACCCCGAACTATTTTCCCGAACGAATTGCAATAAAACCCGTTCACTAAGCTACCCCCAGAGCTATACGCGAAAGTGAGCCGCGCCATTCGCGTGCCTGCGCAACTTAACAACATGAATTTGTACTTTACTCTCTCACGTTTCACTTAATTACTTTATTCACATAAATCATACATAAATACAAGTTATCTATTTAGATAGCACAAAACAATATCTACACCATGGTATACATTATTTTTCCGTATCACAAAAATCCTTTAATTTATAAAACAAAATATGCCTACTTTACTCACAAATCCAAAATCCAAACTTCTTAAATATTTAACACAGAAAGTTAAAACAATGTTTCCCACTTGAATTTATACATATGTTAACTAATACAATAGTTTAATTTACATTTTCTCTATTTATTTCACTATTTAAAACACTTTTAAATTTCTTATACAAAACTATCATTATTTCACTTATACACAGGAATTTTCACATAAAAATAACACAGAATTCACCTTTTTTGCACGTACAATCAACCTGAAATGTTTTACAAGTCATTTTTACATAAATTGCTGAAATTACAAACATTTTAAATTTTTACATATTCGGCCTCCTAAGGGCGTGGCCAGCGTGCTTCCGTGAACTCACACTATTTGAACAACTAACTTTGCACGGCTCTCGGCTATCAGAAAAAATGAAAGTCTGAAATACACTTAATTTTAACAATATTAAATAAACAAGTGCTTCTACATAATTTTCAAACAGTAGGAAACTATTTCTGATAAGACTCTTATTCGTTATCATGCTTCTTATCAGATAAATATACAAGTGAATGTTTTCATTAATCAATCACAACAAATAGGCATTTGTTTTCGTACAAACATATCATACTTATACAAGACAATACTTATGCAATTAATTTCCGTTAATTCTGTTTATGCACAGAGTGATCATCTCGACCGGGGAACCAATCCGATCTCTTACTTCACTTTAATATTCCTTTGAATTTACATCGTTGGAAAGACGATTTCAACCGGGGAACAAATCCGGTAATATAATTTACATCTTAAATTCCTTACGAATTTATTAAGCGATATTACTTAGGAAAACGAACAAACTAGTCTGGCCTGGGAGTCGAACCCAAGACCTTCTTATCATTAATTCGACATTTCTTTAAGATTTAACTAAGCATTTTCTTATCAGAACATTTAAATTGGACAATAAGTCTTTGAAAAGTTATTCGTCGTCGGTTGACTTAATAAACTGAAACATTCTTATAGGCGCGTCGCCAACAGTGATCAATCAATACAATCACATAAATTCAACTATAAATTCGCTAATAACTTTTCTAAAAATTGGTATTTTTCGTTCAAATCGTCTTTAAATTATGAAGTTCATTGCTCTTTTTATTTTCCCATAGTTTTCTCATTAAATTCGTAACGTATTTAATTTTCATATTTTCAGTCTCTTATTTACGTGAATTCATCAATAAAAACACGTATTCATCTATAACTCGGCTGAAAAGTGGTTTTTTTCTTTTAAATTTTCTATTTATATAGTGTAACTTACTGCCCACCGTAATCCTATACATTTTCTTGGTAAATTTCTAGCGTTATATATATATAATTTTCATATTTTCAGTCTCTTATTTACGTAAATTCATCAATAAAAACAAGTATTCATCTATAACTCGGCTGAAAAGTGGTCTTTTCCTTTTAAATGTTCTATTTAAATAGTGTAACTAACTGCCCACCGTAATCCTATACAGTTTCCTTGGTTATTTCCTAACATTATACATATAATTTTCATATTTTCAGTCTCTTATTTACGTGAATTCATCAATAAAAACACGTATTCATCTATAACTCGGCTTAAAAGTGGCCTTTTCCTTTTAAATTTTCTATTTAAATAGTGTAACTCACTGCCCTCCGTAATCCTCTACAGTTTTCTTGGTTAATTCCTGACGTTATATATATAATTTTCATATTTTCAGTCTCTTATTTACGTGAATTCATCAATAAAAACACGTATTCATCTATAACTCGGCAGAAAAGTGGCCTTTTCCGTTTAAATTTTCTTTGTTATTAGTGTATATAACCGCCACACGTAATTATCTATAGTTTTTATATTAAATTTCTACCGCTAATATATTGATTTCCACATAATTCTTTTTCCCATAATCGTAATTTCCTAAAATCAATATCAATAAAATCACGTATTCATCTATTGCACGGCTGAAAATAGGCCTTTTCCTTTTTAATTTTCTATTTAAATAGTGAAACTAATTGCCCCCCGTAATCCTATATAGTTTTCTTGGTTAATTCCTAACGTTATATTATATATAATTTTCATATTTTCAGTCTCTTATTTACGTGAATTCATCAATAAAAACACCTATTCATCTATAACTCGGCTGAAAAGTGGTCTTTTCCTTTTAAATGTTCTATTCAAATAGTGTAACTGACTGCCCACCGTAATCCTATACAGTTTCCTTGGTTAATTCCTAACATTATACATATAATTTTCATATTTTCAGTCTCTTATTTACGTGAATTCATCAATAAAAACACGTATTCATCTATAACTCGGCTGATAAGTGGCCTTTTCCGTTTAAATTTTCTTTGTTAGTAGTGTATTTAACCGCCCCCCGTATTTATCTGTAGTTTTTATAATAAATTTCTACCGCTAAAATATTGATTTCCACATAATTCTTTTTCCCATAATCGTAATTTCCTAAAATTTTTAATATTATTCAAATCTTCATTTCTTTTGCTCTTTTGGCTTTTATTATGTTCATCTAGTGTAGAAACTACTATCTGCTTTCTTATTTGCTTTATAAAACATACAGAACTGGAAAAAATCACCATTTACCTAAACCGAGGTATAGTGGCCAATCAATACAATCACTTAATTCAACTATAAATTCGCTAATAACTTTTCTAAAAATTGGTATGTTTCGTTCAAATCTTCTTTAAATTGCGTAGTTAATTGCTCCCCACATTTTCTCATAGTTTTCTCAGTAAATTCGTAACGTTAGATATTTAATTTTCATATTTTCAGTCTATTTCTTACTTAAATTTATCAATAAAAATAAGTATTCATCTATAGCACGGCTCAAAATTGGCCTTTTCCTTTAAAATTTTCTATTTATATAGTGTAACTAATTGCCCCCCGTAATCCTATATAGTTTTCTTGGTAAATTCCTGACGTTATATATATAATTTTCATATTTTCAGTCTCTTATTTACGTGAATTCATCAATAAAAACACGTATTCATCTATAACTCGGCTGAAAAGTGGCCTTTTACTTTTAAATTTTCCATTATAATAGTGCAAATAACTGCCCCCCGTAATCCTATACAGTTTTCTTGGTTAATTCCTAACGTTTTATATTTAATTTTCATATTTTCAGTCTCTTATTTACGTGAATTCATCAATAAAAACACGTATTCATCTATAACTCGGCTGAAAAGTGGCCTTTTCCGTTTAAATTTTCTTTGTTAATAGTGTATTTAACCACCCTTCGTATTTATCTATAGTTTTTATATTAAATATCTTCCGCTAAAATATTGATTTCCACATACTTCTTTTTCCCATAATCGTAATTTCCTAAAATTTTTAAAATTTCTCAAATTTTAATTTCTTTCCCTCTTTTTGCTTTTATTAGGTCCGTCTAGTGTAGAAACTGCCATCTGCACTCTTTTTTGCTTTATAAAACAAACAGAACTGAACAAAATCACTATTAACCTAAACCGAGGTACAGTGATCAATCAATACAATCACATAAATTCAACTATAAATTCGCTAATAACTTTTCTAAAAATTGGTATTTTTCGTTCAAATCGTTTTTAAATTATGAAGTTCATTGCTCTTTTTATTTTCCCACAGTTTTCTCATTAAATTCGTAACGTATTTAATTTTCATATTTTCAGTCTCTTATTTACGTGAATTCATCAATAAAAACACGTATTCATCTATAACTCGGCTGAAAAGTGGTTTTTTTCTTTTAAATTTTCTATTTATATAGTGTAACTTACTGCCCACCGTAATCCTATACAGTTTTCTTGGTAAATTTCTAGCGTTATATATATAATTTTCATATTTTCAGTCTCTTATTTACGTGAATTCATCAATAAAAACAAGTATTCATCTATAACTCGGCTGAAAAGTGGTCTTTTCCTTTTAAATGTTCTATTTAAATAGTGTAACTAACTGCCCACCGTAATCCTATACAGTTTCCTTGGTTATTTCCTAACATGATACATATAATTTTCATATTTTCAGTCTCCTATTTACGTGAATTCATCAATAAAAACACGTATTCATCTATAACTCGGCTTAAAAGTGGCCTTTTTCTTTTAAATTTTCTATTTAAATAGTGCAACTAACTGCCCTCCGTAATCCTCTACAGTTTTCTTGGTTAATTCCTGACGTTATATATATAATTTTCATATTTTCAGTCTCTTATTTACGTGAATTCATCAATAAAAACACGTATTCATCTATAACTCGGCTGAAAAGTGGCCTTTTCCGTTTAAATTTTCTTTGTTAATAGTGTATTTAACCGCCCTTCGTATTTATCTATAGTTTTTATATTAAATATCTACCGCTAAAATATTGATTTCCACATACTTCGTTTTCCCATAATCGTAATTTCCTAAAATTTTTAAAATTTCTCAAATTTTAATTTCTTTCCCTCTTTTTGCTTTTATTAGGTCCATCTAGTGTAAAAACTGCCATCTGCACTCTTTTATGCTTTATAAAACATACAGAACTGAACAAAATCACTATTAACCTAAACCGAGGTACAGTGATCAATCAATACAATCACATAAATTCAACTATAAATTCGCTAATAACTTTTCTAAAAATTGGTATTTTTCGTTCAAATCGTCTTTAAATTATGAATTTCATTGCTCTTTTTATTTTCCCATAGTTTTCTCATTAAATTCGTAACGTATTTAATTTTCATATTTTCAGTCTCTTATTTACGTGAATTCATCAATAAAAACACGTATTCATCTATAACTCGGCTGAAAAGTGGTCTTTTTCTTTTAAATTTTCTATTTATATAGTGTAACTTACTGCTCACCGTAATCCTATACAGTTTTCTTGGTAAATTTCTAGCGTTATATATATAATTTTCATATTTTCAGTCTCTTATTTACGTGAATTCATCAATAAAAACAAGTATTCATCTATAACTCGGCTGAAAAGTGGTCTTTTCCTTTTAAATGTTCTATTTAAATAGTGTAACTAACTGCCCACCGTAATCCTATACAGTTTCCTTGGTTATTTCCTAACATTATACATATAATTTTCATATTTTCAGTCTCTTATTTACGTGAATTCATCAATAAAAACACGTATTCATCTATAACTCGGCAGAAAAGTGGCCTTTTCCGTTTAAATTTTCTTTGTTATTAGTGTATATAACCGCCACATGTAATTATCTATAGTTTTTATATTAAATTTCTACCGCTAATATATTGATTTCCACATAATTCTTTTTCCCATAATCGTAATTTCCTAAAATCAATACCAATAAAATCACGTATTCATCTATTGCACGGCTGAAAATAGGCCTTTTCCTTTTTAATTTTCTATTTAAATAGTGTAACTAATTGCCCCCCGTAATCCTATATAGTTTTCTTGGTTAATTCCTAACGTTATATTATATATAATTTTCATATTTTCAGTCTCTTATTTACGTGAATTCATCAATAAAAACACCTATTCATCTATAACTCGGCTGAAAAGTGGTCTTTTCCTTTTAAATGTTCTATTCAAATAGTGTAACTGACTGCCCACCGTAATCCTATACAGTTTCCTTGGTTAATTCCTAACATTATACATATAATTTTCATATTTTCAGTCTCTTATTTACGTGAATTCATCAATAAAAACACGTATACATCTATAACTCGGCTGATAAGTGGCCTTTTCCGTTTAAATTTGCTTTGTTAGTAGTGTATTTAACCGCCCCCCGTATTTATCTGTAGTTTTTATAATAAATTTCTACCGCTAAAATATTGATTTCCACATAATTCGTTTTCCCATAATCGTAATTTCCTAAAATTTTTAATATTATTCAAATCTTCATTTCTTTTGCTCTTTTGGCTTTTATTATGTTCATCTAGTGTAGAAACTACTATCTGCACTCTTATTTGCTTTATAAAACATACAGAACTGGAAAAAATCACCATTTACCTAAACCGAGGTATAGTGGCCAATCAATACAATCACTTAATTCAACTATAAATTCGCTAATAACTTTTCTAAAAATTGGTATGTTTCGTTCAAATCTTCTTTAAATTGCGTAGTTAATTGCTCCCCACATTTTCTCATAGTTTTCTCAGTAAATTCGTAACGTTAGATATTTAATTTTCATATTTTCAGTCTATTTCTTACTTAAATTCATCAATAAAAATAAGTATTCATCTATAGCACGGCTCAAAATTGGCCTTTTCCTTTAAAAATTTCTATTTATATAGTGTAACTAATTGCCCCCCGTAATTCTATATAGTTTTCTTGGTAAATTCCTGACGTTATATATATAATTTTCATATTTTCAGTCTCTTATTTACGTGAATTCATCAATAAAAACACGTATTCATCTATAACTCGGCTGAAAAGTGGCCTTTTACTTTTAAATTTTCCATTTTTATAGTACAAATAACTGCCCCCCGTAATTCTATACAGTTTTCTTGGTTAATTCCTAACGTTTTATATTTAATTTTCATATTTTCAGTCTCTTATTTACGTGAATTCATCAATAAAAACACGTATTCATCTATAACTCGGCTGAAAAGTGGCCTTTTCCGTTTAAATTTTCTTTGTTAATAGTGTATTTAACCGCCCTTCGTATTTATCTATAGTTTTTATATTAAATATCTTCCGCTAAAATATTGATTTCCACATACTTCGTTTTTCCATAATCGTAATTTCCTAAAATTTTTAAAATTTCTCAAATTTTAATTTCTTTCCCTCTTTTTGCTTTTATTAGGTCCGTCTAGTGTAGAAACTGCCATCTGCACTCTTTTTTGCTTTATAAAACATACAGAACTGAACAAAATCACTATTAACCTAAACCGAGGTACAGTGATCAATCAATACAATCACATAAATTCAACTATAAATTCGCTAATAACTTTTCTAAAAATTGGTATTTTTCGTTCAAATCGTCTTTAAATTATGAAGTTCATTGCTCTTTTTATTTTCCCATAGTTTTCTCATTAAATTCGTAACGTATTTAATTTTCATATTTTCAGTCTCTTATTTACGTGAATTCATCAATAAAAACACGTATTCATCTATAACTCGGCTGAAAAGTGGTTTTTTTCTTTTAAATTTTCTATTTATATAGTGTAACTTACTGCCCACCGTAATCCTATACAGTTTTCTTGGTAAATTTCTAGCGTTATATATATAATTTTCATATTTTCAGTCTCTTATTTACGTGAATTCATCAATAAAAACAAGTATTCATCTATAACTCGGCTGAAAAGTGGTCTTTTCCTTTTAAATGTTCTATTTAAATAGTGTAACTAACTGCCCACCGTAATCCTATACAGTTTCCTTGGTTATTTCCTAACATGATACATATAATTTTCATATTTTCAGTCTCCTATTTACGTGAATTCATCAATAAAAACACGTATTCATCTATAACTCGGCTTAAAAGTGGCCTTTTTCTTTAAATTTTCTATTTAAATAGTGCAACTAACTGCCCTCCGTAATCCTCTACAGTTTTCTTGGTTAATTCCTGACGTTATATATATAATTTTCATATTTTCAGTCTCTTATTTACGTGAATTCATCAATAAAAACACGTATTCATCTATAACTCGGCAGAAAAGTGGCCTTTTCCGTTTAAATTTTCTTTGTTAATAGTGTATATAACCGCCACACGTAATTATCTATAGTTTTTATATTAAATTTCTACCGCTAATATATTGATTTCCACATAATTCTTTTTCCCATAATCGTAATTTCCTAAAATCAATATCAATAAAATCACGTATTCATCTATTGCACGGCTGAAAATAGGCCTTTTCCTTTTTAATTTTCTATTTAAATAGTGTAACTAATTGCCCCCCGTAATCCTATATAGTTTTCTTGGTTAATTCCTAACGTTATATTATATATAATTTTCATATTTTCCGTCTCTTATTTACGTGAATTCATCAATAAAAACACCTATTCATCTATAACTCGGCTGAAAAGTGGTCTTTTCCTTTTAAATGTTCTATTCAAATAGTGTAACTGACTGCCCACCGTAATCCTATACAGTTTCCTTGGTTAATTCCTAACATTATACATATAATTTTCATATTTTCAGTCTCTTATTTACGTGAATTCATCAATAAAAACACGTATTCATCTATAACTCGGCTGAAAAGTGGCCTTTTACTTTTAAATTTTCCATTTTAATAGTGCAAATAACTGCCCCCCGTAATCCTATACAGTTTTCTTGGTTAATTCCTAACGTTTTATATTTAATTTTCATATTTTCAGTCTCTTATTTACGTGAATTCATCAATAAAAACACGTATTCATCTATAACTCGGCTGAAAAGTGGCCTTTTCCGTTTAAATTTTCTTTGTTAATAGTGTATTTAACCGCCCTTCGTATTTATCTATAGTTTTTATATTAAATATCTACCGCTAAAATATTGATTTCCACATACTTCGTTTTCCCATAATCGTAATTTCCTAAAATTTTTAAAATTTCTCAAATTTTAATTTCTTTCCCTCTTTTTGCTTTTATTAGGTCCATCTAGTGTAAAAACTGCCATCTGCACTCTTTTTTGCTTTATAAAACATACAGAACCGAACAAAATCACTATTAACCTAAACCGAGATACAGTGATCAATCAATACAATCACATAAATTCAACTATAAATTCGCTAATAACTTTTCTAAAAATTGGTATTTTTCGTTCAAATCGTCTTTAAATTATGAAGTTCATTGCTCTTTTTATTTTCCCATAGTTTTCTCATTAAATTCGTAACGTATTTAATTTTCATATTTTCAGTCTCTTATTTACGTGAATTCATCAATAAAAACACGTATTCATCTATAACTCGGCTGAAAAGTGGTCTTTTTCTTTTAAATTTTCTATTTATATAGTGTAACTTACTGCCCACCGTAATCCTATACAGTTTTCTTGGTAAATTTCTAGCGTTATATATATAATTTTCATATTTTCAGTCTCTTATTTACGTGAATTCATCAATAAAAACAAGTATTCATCTATAACTCGGCTGAAAAGTGGTCTTTTCCTTTTAAATGTTCTATTTAAATAGTGTAACTAACTGCCCACCGTAATCCTATACAGTTTCCTTGGTTATTTCTTAACATTATACATATAATTTTCATATTTTCAGTCTCTTATTTACGTGAATTCATCAATAAAAACACGTATTCATCTATAACTCGGCTTAAAAGTGGCCTTTTCCTTTTAAATTTTCTATTTAAATAAAGTAACTAACTGCCCTCCGTAATCCTCTACAGTTTTCTTGGTTAATTCCTGACGTTATATATATAATTTTCATATTTTCAGTCTCTTATTTACGTGAATTCATCAATAAAAACACGTATTCATCTATAACTCGGCAGAAAAGTGGCCTTTTCCGTTTAAATTTTCTTTGTTAACAGTGTATATAACCGCCACACGTAATTATCTATAGTTTTTATATTAAATTTCTACCGCTAATATATTGATTTCCACATAATTCTTTTTCCCATAATCGTAATTTCCTAAAATCAATATCAATAATTTTTTTTTTTTATAGAAAAGGGTGACAAACGAGCACACAGTCCACCTGATGGTAAGTGGTTGCTGCGGCCCATAGACATCTACATCTATCTTCCATTACAAATCAAAATGCAGATGCGTTGTCACCCGTGAGGACTGAGATGGAATGCCTCATTTCCAGTAAAAGGGTCTCCGGTTCTCTACACTCACCATACGAAATACAGCAGCATTAAGCTACTAATTCACGCTGGTATTCTGTGAGAGCGTGGTCCTTCCCCGGTCGAGCCGACCCATTCGTGCTACAACTATACTACTAATATAATTGCAGCATGGCTCTACCACGTAAAAAAAAAAAATCACGTATTCATCTATTGCACGGCTGAAAATAGGCCTTTTCCTTTTTAATTTTCTATTTAAATAGTGTAACTAATTGCCCCTCGTAATCCTATATAGTTTTCTTGGTTAATTCCTAACGTTATATTATATATAATTTTCATATTTTCAGTCTCTTATTTACGTGAATTCATCAATAAAAACACCTATTCATCTATAACTCGGCTGAAAAGTGGTCTTTTCCTTTTAAATGTTCTATTCAAATAGTGTAACTGACTGCCCACCGTAATCCTATACAGTTTCCTTGGTTAATTCCTAACATTATACATATAATTTTCATATTTTCAGTCTCTTATTTACGTGAATTCATCAATAAAAACACGTATTCATCTATAACTCGGCTGAAAAGTGGCCTTTTACTTTTAAATTTTCCATTTTGATAGTGCAAATAACTGCCCCCCGTAATCCTATACAGTTTTCTTGGTTAATTCCTAACGTTTTATATTTAATTTTCATATTTTCAGTCTCTTATTTACGTGAATTCATCAATAAAAACACGTATTCATCTATAACTCGGCTGAAAAGTGGCCTTTCCCGTTTAAATTTTCTTTGTTAATAGTGTATTTAACCGCCCTTCGTATTTATCTATAGTTTTTATATTAAATATCTACCGCTAAAATATTGATTTCCACATACTTCGTTTTCCCATAATCGTAATTTCCTAAAATTTTTAAAATTTCTCAAATTTTAATTTCTTTCCCTCTTTTTGCTTTTATTAGGTCCGACTAGTGTAGAAACTGCCATCTGCACTCTTTTTTGCTTTATAAAACATACAGAACTGAACAAAATCACTATTAACCTAAACCGAGGTACAGTGATCAATCAATACAATCACATAAATTCAACTATAAATTCGCTAATAACTTTTCTAAAAATTGGTATTTTTCGTTCAAATCGTCTTTAAATTATGAAGTTCATTGCTCTTTTTATTTTCCCATAGTTTTCTCATTAAATTCGTAACGTATTTAATTTTCATATTTTCAGTCTCTTATTTACGTGAATTCATCAATAAAAACACGTATTCATCTATAACTCGCCTGAAAAGTGGTTTTTTTCTTTTAAATTTTCTATTTATATAGTGTAACTTACTGCCCACCGTAATCCTATACAGTTTTCTTGGTAAATTTCTAGCGTTATGTATATAATTTTCATATTTTCAGTCTCTTATTTACATGAATTCATCAATAAAAACAAGTATTCATCTATAACTCGGCTGAAAAGTGGTCTTTTCCTTTTAAATGTTCTATTTAAATATTGTAACTAACTGCCCACCGTAATCCTATACAGTTTCCTTGGTTATTTCCTAACATTATACATATAATTTTCATATTTTCAGTCTCTTATTTACGTGAATTCATCAATAAAAACACGTATTCATCTATAACTCGGCTTAAAAGTGGCCTTTTCCTTTTAAATTTTCTATTTAAATAGTGTAACTAACTGCCCTCCGTAATCCTCTACAGTTTTCTTGGTTAATTCCTGACGTTATATATATAATTTTCATATTTTCAGTCTCTTATTTACGTGAATTCATCAATAAAAACACGTATTCATCTATAACTCGGCAGAAAAGTGGCCTTTTCCGTTTAAATTTTCTTTGTTAATAGTGTATATAACCGCCAAACGTAATTATCTATAGTTTTTATATTAAATTTCTACCGCTAATATATTGATTTCCACATAATTCTTTTTCCCATAATCGTAATTTCCTAAAATCAATATCAATAAAATCACGTATTCATCTATTGCACGGCTGAAAATAGGCCTTTTCCTTTTTAATTTTCTATTTAAATAGTGTAACTAATTGCCCCCCGTAATCCTATATAGTTTTCTTGGTTAATTCCTAACGTTATATTATATATAATTTTCATATTTTCAGTCTCTTATTTACGTGAATTCATCAGTAAAAACACCTATTCATCTATAACTCGGCTGAAAAGTGGTCTTTTCCTTTTAAATGTTCTATTCAAATAGTGTAACTGACTGCCCACCGTAATCCTATACAGTTTCCTTGGTTAATTCCTAACATTATACATATAATTTTCATATTTTCAGTCTCTTATTTACGTGAATTCATCAATAAAAACACGTATTCATCTATAACTCGGCTGATAAGTGGCCTTTTCCGTTTAAATTTTCTTTGTTAGTAGTGTATTTAACCGCCCCCCGTATTTATCTGTAGTTTTTATAATAAATTTCTACCGCTAAAATATTGATTTCCACATAATTCGTTTTCCCATAATCGTTATTTCCTAAAATTTTTAATATTATTCAAATTTTCATTTCTTTCGCTCTTTTGGCTTTTATTATGTTCATCTAGTGTAGAAACTACTATCTGCACTCTTATGTGCTTTATAAAACATACAGAACTGGAAAAAATCACTATTTACCTAAACCGAGGTATAGTGGTCAATCAATACAATCACATAAATTCAACTATAAATTCGCTAATAACTTTTCTAAAAATTGGTATATTTCGTTCAAATCTTCTTTAAATTGTGTAGTTAATTACTCTCTACATTTCGTTATAGTTTCCTCAGTAAATTCGTTACGTTATATATTTAATTTTCATATTTTCAGTCTATTTCTTACTTAAATTCATCAATAAAAACACGTATTCATCTATAACTCGGCTGAAAAGTGGCCTTTTACTTTTAAATTTTCTATTTAACTAGTGCAACTAACTGCCAACCGTAATCCTATACAGTTTTCTTGGTTAATTCCTAACGTTTTATATATAATTTTTATATTTTCAGTCTCTTATTTACGTGAATTCATCAATAAAAACACGTATTCATATATAACTCGGCTGAAAAGTGGCCTTTTCCGTTTAAATTTTCTTTGTTAGTAGTGTATTTAACCGCCCCTCCGTATTAATCTATAGTTTTTATAATAAATTTCTACCACTAAAATATTGATTTCCACATAATTCGTTTTCCCATAATCGTAATTTCCTAAAATTTTTAATATTATTCAAATCTTCATTTCTTTTGCTCTTTTGGCTTTTATTATGTTCATCTAGTGTAGAAACTACTATCTGCACTCTTATTTGCTTTATAAAACATACAGAACTGGAAAAAATCACTATTTACCTAAACCGAGGTATAGTGGCCAATCAATACAATCACTTAATTCAACTATAAATTCGCTAATAACTTTTATAAAAATTGGTATATTTCGTTCAATTCTTCTTAAAATTGCGTAGTTAATTGCTCCCCACATTTCCTTATAGTATTCTCAGAAAATCGTAACGTTATATATTTAATTTTCATATTTTCAGTCTATTTCTTACTTAAATTCATCAATAAAAACAAGTATTCTTCTATAACTCGGCAGAAAAGTGGCCTTTTCCTTTTAAATTTTCTATTTAAATAGTGCAACTAACTGCCCTCTGTAATCCTATACAGTTTTCTTGTTCAATTCCTAACGTAATATATATAATTTTCATATTTTCAGTCTTATTTACGTGAATTCATCAATAAAAACACGTATTCATCTATAACTCGGCTGAAAAGTGGTTTTTTCCTTTTAAATTTTCTATTTATACAGTGTAACTTACTGCCCACCGTAATCCTATACAGTTTTCTTGGTAAATTTCTAGCGTTATATATATAATTTTCATATTTTCAGTCTCTTATTTACGTGAATTCATCAATAAAAACAAGTATTCATCTATAACTCGGCTGAAAAGTGGTCTTTTCCTTTTAAATGTTCTATTTAAATAGTGTAACTAACTGCCCACCGTAATCCTATACAGTTTCCTTGGTTATTTCCTAACATTATACATATAATTTTCATATTTTCAGTCTCTTATTTACGTGAATTCATCAATAAAAACACGTATTCATCTATAACTCGGCTTAAAAGTGGCCTTTTCCTTTTAAATTTTCTATTTAAATAGTCTAACTAACTGCCCTCCGTAATCCTCTACAGTTTTCTTGGTTAATTCCTGACGTTATATATATAATTTTCATATTTTCAGTCTCTTATTTACGTGAATTCATCAATAAAAACACATATTCATCTATAACTCGGCAGAAAAGTGGCCTTTTCCGTTTAAATTTTCTTTGTTAATAGTGTATATAACCGCCACACGTAATTATCTATAGTTTTTATATTAAATTTCTACCGCTAATATATTGATTTCCACATAATTCTTTTTCCCATAATCGTAATTTCCTAAAATCAATATCAATAAAATCACGTATTCATCTATTGCACGGCTGAAAATAGGCCTTTTCCTTTTTAATTTTCTATTTAAATAGTGTAACTAATTGCCCCCCGTAATCCTATATAGTTTTCTTGGTTAATTCCTAACGTTATATTATATATAATTTTCATATTTTCCGTCTCTTATTTACGTGAATTCATCAATAAAAACACCTATTCATCTATAACTCGGCTGAAAAGTGGTCTTTTCCTTTTAAATGTTCTATTCAAATAGTGTAACTGACTGCCCACCGTAATCCTATACAGTTTCCTTGGTTAATTCCCAACATTATACATATAATTTTCATATTTTCAGTCTTTTATTTACGTGAATTCATCAATAAAAACACGTATTCATCTATAACTCGGCTGATAAGTGGCCTTTTCCGTTTAAATTTTCTTTGGTAGTAGTGTATTTAATCGCCCCCCGTATTTATCTGTAGTTTTTATAATAAATTTCTACCGCTAAAATATTGATTTCCACATAATTCGTTTTCCCATAATCGTAATTTCCTAAAATTTTTAATATTATTCAAATCTTCATTTCTTTCGCTCTTTTGGCTTTTATTATGTTCATCTAGTGTAGAAACTACTATCTGCACTCTTATTTGCTTTATAAAACATACAGAACTGGAAAAAATCACTATTTACCTAAACCGAGGTATAGTGGTCAATCAATACAATCACATAAATTCAACTATAAATTCGCTAATAACTTTTCTAAAAATTGGTATATTTCGTTCAAATCTTCTTTAAATTTCGTAGTTAATTGCTCTTCACATTTCCTTATAGTTTTTTCAGTAAATTCGTAACGTTATATATTTAATTTTCATATTTTCAGTCTATTTTTCACTTAAATTCATCAATAAAAACAAGTATTCTTCTATAACTCGGCTGAAAAGTTGCCTTTTCCTTTCAAATTTGCTATTTAAATAGTGCAACTAACTGCCCCTTGTAATCCTATACAGTTTTCTTGTTTAATTGCTAACGTAATATATATAATTTTCATATTTTCAGTCTTATTTACGTGAAGTCTTCAATAAAAACACGTATTCATCTATAACTCGGCTGAAAAGTGGCCTTTTCCGTTTAAATTTTCTTTGTTAGTAGTGTATTTAACCGTCCCTCGTATTAATCTATAGTTTTTATAATAAATTTCTACCGCTAAAATATTGATTTCCACATAATTCGTTTTCCCATAATCGTAATTTCCTAAAATTTTTAATATTATTCAAATCTTCATTTCTTTCGCTCTTTTGGCTTTTATTATGTTCATCTAGTGTAGAAACTACTATCTGCACTCTTATTTGCTTTATAAAACATACAGAACTGGAAAAAATCACTATTTACCTAAACCGAGGTATAGTGGCCAATCAATACAATCACTTAATTCAACTATAAATTCGCTAATAACTTTTATAAAAATTGGTATATTTCGTTCAATTCTTCTTAAAATTGCGTAGTTAATTAATCCCCACATTTCCTTATAGTATTCTCAGAAAATCGTAACGTTATATATTTAATTTTCATATTTTCAGTCTATTTCTTACTTAAATTCATCAATAAAAACAAGTATTCTTCTATAACTCGGCAGAAAAGTGGCCTTTTCCTTTTAAATTTTCTATTTAAATAGTGCAACTAACTGCCCTCTGTAATCCTATACAGTTTTCTTGTTCAATTCCTAACGTAATATATATAATTTTCATATTTTCAGTCTTATTTACGTAAATTCATCAATAAAAACACGTATTCATCTATAACCCGGCTGAAAAGTGGCCTTTTCCGTTTAAATTTTCTTTGTTAATAGTGTATTTAACCGCCCCTCCGTATTAGTCTATAGTTTTTATAATAAATTTCTACCACTAAATTATTGATTTCCACATAATTCGTTTTCCCATAATCGTAATTTCCTAAAATTTTTAAAATTTTTCAAATTTTCATTTCTTTCGCTCTTTTTGCTTTTATTAGGTCCTTCTAGTGTAAAAAACCCATCTGCACTCTTATTCTCTTTATAAAACATACAGAACTGGAAAAAAAAAACACTATTTACCTAAACCGAGGTATAGTGTTCAATCAATACAATCACATAAATTCAACTATAAATTCGCTAATAACTTTTCTAAAAATTGGTATTTTTTGTTCAAATCGTCTTTAAATTGTGTAGTCCATTGCTCTTCTTATTTTCTTATAGTTTTCTCATAAAATTCGTAACGTTATATACTTAATTTTCATATTTTCATTCTCTTATTTACGTGAATTCATCAATAAAAACACGTATTCATCTATAACTCGGCTGAAAACTGGCCTTTTCCTTTTAAATTTTCTATTTAAATAGTGTAACTAACCGCCCTCCGTAATACTATACAGTTTTCTTGATTAATTTCTAACGTTATATACATAATTTTCATATTTTCAGTCTCTTATTTACGTGAATTCATCAATAAAAACACGTATTCATCTATAACTCGGCTGAAAAGTGGCCTTTTTCGTTTAAATTTTCTTTGTTAATAGTGTATTTAACCGCTCCCCGTATTTATCTATAGTTTTTATATTAAATTTCCACCGCTAAAATATTGATTTCCACATAATTCGTTTTCCCATAATCGTAATTTCCTAAAATTTTTAAAATTTTTCAAATCTTCATTTCTTTCGCTCTTTTTGCTTTTATTAAGTCCTTCTAGTGTAAAAAAACCCATCTGCACTCTTATTTGCTTTATAAAACATACAGAACTGGAAAAAAACACTATTTACCTAAACCGAGGTATAGTGGTCAATCAATACAATCACATAAATTCAACTATAAATTCGCTAATAACTTTTCTAAAAATTGGTATATTTCGTTCAAATCTTCTTTAAATTTCGTTGTTAATTGCTCTTCACATTTCCTTATAGTTTTTTCAGTAAATTCGTAACGTTATATATTTAATTTTCATATTTTCAGTCCATTTTTTACTTCAATTCATTAATAAAAACAAGTATTCTTCTATAACTCGGCTGAAAATTTGCCTTTTCCTTTTAAATTTTCTATTTAAATAGTGCAACTAACTGCCCCTTGTAATCCTATACAGTTTTCTTGTTTAATTCCTAACGCAATATATATATAAAATTTTCATATTTTCATTCTCTTATTTACGTGAATTCATCAATAAAAACACGTATTCATCTATAACTCGGCTGAAAAGTGGCCTTTTCCGTTTAAATTTTCTTTGTTTGTAGTATATTTAACCGCCCCTCCGTATTAATCTATAGTTTTTATAGTAAATTTCTACCGCTAAAATATTGATTTCCACATAATTCGTTTTCCCATAATCGTAATTTCCTAAAATCAATATCAATAAAATCACGTATTCATCTATTGCACGGCTGAAAATAGGCCTTCTCCTTTTTAATTTTCTATTTAAATAGTGTATCTAATTGCCCCCCTTAATCCTTTATAGTTTTCTTGGTTTATTCCTAACGTTATATTATATATAATTTTCATATTTTCAGTCTCTTATTTACGTGAATTCATCAATAAAAACACGTATTCATCTATAACTCGGCTGAGAAGTGGTCTTTTCCTTTTAAATTTTCTATTTAAATAGTGTAACTAACTGCCCTCCGTAATCCTCTACAGTTTTCTTGGTTAATTCCTGACGTTATATATAAAATTTTCTTATTTTCAATCTCTTATTTACGTGAATTCATCAATAAAAACACGTATTCATCTATAACTCGGCAGAAAAGTGGCCTTTTCCGTTTAAATTTTCTTTGTTAATAGTGTATATAACCGCCACACGTAATTATCTATAGTTTTTATATTAAATTTCTACCGCTAATATATTGATTTCCACATAATTCTTTTTCCCATAATCGTAATTTCCTAAAATCAATATCAATAAAATCACGTATTCATCTATTGCACGGCTGAAAATAGGCCTTTTCCTTTTTAATTTTCTATTTAAATAGTGTAACTAATTACCCCACGTAATTCTATATAGTTTTCTTGGTTAATTCCTAACGTTATATTATATATAATTTTCATATTTTCCGTCTCTTATTTACGTGAATTCATCAATAAAAACACCTATTCATCTATAACTCGGCTGAAAAGTGGTCTTTTCCTTTTAAATGTTCTATTCAAATAGTGTAACTGACTGCCCACCGTAATCCTATACAGTTTCCTTGGTTAATTCCCAACATTATACATATAATTTTCATATTTTCAGTCTTTTATTTACGTGAATTCATCAATAAAAACACGTATTCATCTATAACTCGGCTGATAAGTGGCCTTTTCCGTTTAAATTTTCTTTGGTAGTAGTGTATTTAACCGCCCCCCGTATTTATCTGTAGTTTTTATAATAAATTTCTACCGCTAAAATATTGATTTCCACATAATTCGTTTTCCCATAATCGTAATTTCCTAAAATTTTTAATATTATTCAAATCTTCATTTCTTTCGCTCTTTTGGCTTTTATTATGTTCATCTAGTGTAGAAACTACTATCTGCACTCTTATTTGCTTTATAAAACATACAGAACTGGAAAAAATCACTATTTACCTAAACCGAGGTATAGTGGTCAATCAATACAATCACATAAATTCAACTATAAATTCGCTAATAACTTTTCTAAAAATTGGTATATTTCGTTCAAATCTTCTTTAAATTTCGTAGTTAATTGCTCTTCACATTTCCTTATAGTTTTTTCAGTAAATTCGTAACGTTATATATTTAATTTTCATATTTTCAGTCTATTTTTCACTTAAATTCATCAATAAAAACAAGTATTCTTCTATAACTCGGCTGAAAAGTTGCCTTTTCCTTTCAAATTTGCTATTTAAATAGTGCAACTAACTGCCCCTTGTAATCCTATACAGTTTTCTTGTTTAATTGCTAACGTAATATATATAATTTTCATATTTTCAGTCTTATTTACGTGAAGTCTTCAATAAAAACACGTATTCATCTATAACTCGGCTGAAAAGTGGCCTTTTCCGTTTAAATTTTCTTTGTTAGTAGTGTATTTAACCGTCCCTCGTATTAATCTATAGTTTTTATAATAAATTTCTACCGCTAAAATATTGATTTCCACATAATTCGTTTTCCCATAATCGTAATTTCCTAAAATTTTTAATATTATTCAAATCTTCATTTCTTTCGCTCTTTTGGCTTTTATTATGTTCATCTAGTGTAGAAACTACTATCTGCACTCTTATTTGCTTTATAAAACATACAGAACTGGATAAAATCACTATTTACCTAAACCGAGGTATAGTGGCCAATCAATACAATCACTTAATTCAACTATAAATTCGCTAATAACTTTTATAAAAATTGGTATATTTCGTTCAATTCTTCTTAAAATTGCGTAGTTAATTAATCCCCACATTTCCTTATAGTATTCTCAGAAAATCGTAACGTTATATATTTAATTTTCATATTTTCAGTCTATTTCTTACTTAAATTCATCAATAAAAACAAGTATTCTTCTATAACTCGGCAGAAAAGTGGCCTTTTCCTTTTAAATTTTCTATTTAAATAGTGCAACTAACTGCCCTCTGTAATCCTATACAGTTTTCTTGTTCAATTCCTAACGTAATATATATAATTTTCATATTTTCAGTCTTATTTACGTAAATTCATCAATAAAAACACGTATTCATCTATAACCCGGCTGAAAAGTGGCCTTTTCCGTTTAAATTTTCTTTGTTAATAGTGTATTTAACCGCCCCTCCGTATTAGTCTATAGTTTTTATAATAAATTTCTACCACTAAATTATTGATTTCCACATAATTCGTTTTCCCATAATCGTAATTTCCTAAAATTTTTAAAATTTTTCAAATTTTCATTTCTTTCGCTCTTTTTGCTTTTATTAGGTCCTTCTAGTGTAAAAAACCCATCTGCACTCTTATTCTCTTTATAAAACATACAGAACTGGAAAAAAAAAACACTATTTACCTAAACCGAGGTATAGTGTTCAATCAATACAATCACATAAATTCAACTATAAATTCGCTAATAACTTTTCTAAAAATTGGTATTTTTTGTTCAAATCGTCTTTAAATTGTGTAGTCCATTGCTCTTCTTATTTTTTTATAGTTTTCTCATAAAATTCGTAACGTTATATACTTAATTTTCATATTTTCATTCTCTTATTTACGTGAATTCATCAATAAAAACACGTATTCATCTATAACTCGGCTGAAAACTGGCCTTTTCCTTTTAAATTTTCTATTTAAATAGTGTAACTAACCGCCCTCCGTAATACTATACAGTTTTCTTGATTAATTTCTAACGTTATATACATAATTTTCATATTTTCAGTCTCTTATTTACGTGAATTCATCAATAAAAACACGTATTCATCTATAACTCGGCTGTAAAGTGGCCTTTTTCGTTTAAATTTTCTTTGTTAATAGTGTATTTAACCGCTCCCCGTATTTATCTATAGTTTTTATATTAAATTTCCACCGCTAAAATATTGATTTCCACATAATTCGTTTTCCCATAATCGTAATTTCCTAAAATTTTTAAAATTTTTCAAATCTTCATTTCTTTCGCTCTTTTTGCTTTTATTAAGTCCTTCTAGTGTAAAAAAACCCATCTGCACTCTTATTTGCTTTATAAAACATACAGAACTGGAAAAAAACACTATTTACCTAAACCGAGGTATAGTGGTCAATCAATACAATCACATAAATTCAACTATAAATTCGCTAATAACTTTTCTAAAAATTGGTATATTTCGTTCAAATCTTCTTTAAATTTCGTTGTTAATTGCTCTTCACATTTTCTTATAGTTTTTTCAGTAAATTCGTAACGTTATATATTTAATTTTCATATTTTCAGTCTATTTTTTACTTCAATTCATTAATAAAAACAAGTATTCTTCTATAACTCGGCTGAAAATTTGCCTTTTCCTTTTAAATTTTCTATTTAAATAGTGCAACTAACTGCCCCTTGTAATCCTATACAGTTTTCTTGTTTAATTCCTAACGCAATATATATATATATAAAATTTTCATATTTTCATTCTCTTATTTACGTGAATTCATCAATAAAAACACGTATTCATCTATAACTCGGCTGAAAAGTGGCCTTTTCCGTTTAAATTTTCTTTGTTTGTAGTATATTTAACCGCCCCTCCGTATTAATCTATAGTTTTTATAGTAAATTTCTACCGCTAAAATATTGATTTCCACATAATTCGTTTTCCCGTAATCGTAATTTCCTAAAATCAATATCAATAAAATCACGTATTCATCTATTGCACGGCTGAAAATAGGCCTTCTCCTTTTTAATTTTCTATTTAAATAGTGTATCTAATTGCCCCCCTTAATCCTTTATAGTTTTCTTGGTTTATTCCTAACGTTATATTATATATAATTTTCATATTTTCAGTCTCTTATTTACGTGAATTCATCAATAAAAACACGTATTCATCTATAACTCGGCTGAGAAGTGGTCTTTTCCTTTTAAATTTTCTATTTAAATAGTGTAACTAACTGCCCTCCGTAATCCTCTACAGTTTTCTTGGTTAATTCCTGACGTTATATATAAAATTTTCATATTTTCAGTCTCTTATTTACGTGAATTCATCAATAAAAACACGTATTCATCTATAACTCGGCAGAAAAGTGGCCTTTTCCGTTTAAATTTTCTTTGTTAATAGTGTATATAACCGCCACACGTAATTATCTATAGTTTTTATATTAAATTTCTACCGCTAATATATTGATTTCCACATAATTCTTTTTCCCATAATCGTAATTTCCTAAAATCAATATCAATAAAATCACGTATTCATCTATTGCACGGCTGAAAATAGGCCTTTTCCTTTTTAATTTTCTATTTAAATAGTGTAACTAATTACCCCACGTAATTCTATATAGTTTTCTTGGTTAATTCCTAACGTTATATTATATATAATTTTCATATTTTCAGTCTCTTATTTACGTGAATTCATCAATAAAAACACGTATTCATCTATAACTCGGCTGAAAAGTGGTCTTTTCCTTTTAAATGTTCTATTTTAATAGTGTAACTGACTGCCCACCGTAATCCTATACAGTTTCCTTGGTTAATTCCTAGCATTATACATATAATTTTCATATTTTCAGTCTCTTATTTACGTGAATTCATCAATAAAAACACGTATTCATCTATAACTCGGCTGAAAAGTGGCCTTTTCCGTTTAACTTTTCTTTGTTAATAGTGTATTTAACCGCCCCCCGTAATCTATAGTTTTTATATTAAATTTCTACCGCTAAAATATTGATTTCCACATAATTCGTTTTCCCATAATCGTAATTTCCTAAAATCAATATCAATAAAATCACGTATTCATCTATTGCACGGCTGAAAATAGGCCTTCTCCTTTTTAATTTTCTATTTAAATAGTGTATCTAATTGCCCCCCTTAATCCTTTATAGTTTTCTTGCTTTATTCCTAACGTTATATTATATATAATTTTCATATTTTCAGTCTCTTATTTACGTGAATTCATCAATAAAAACACGTATTCATCTATAACTCGGCTGAAAAGTGGTCTTTTCCTTTTAAATTTTCTATTTAAATAGTGTAACTAACTGCCCTCCGTAATCCTTTACAGTTTTCTTGGTTAATTCCTGACGTTATATATAAAATTTTCATATTTTCAGTCTCTTATTTACGTGAATTCATCAATAAAAACACGTATTCATCTATAACTCGGCAGAAAAGTGGCCTTTTCCGTTTAAATTTTCTTTGTTAATAGTGTATATAACCGCCACACGTAATTATCTATAGTTTTTATATTAAATTTCTACCGCTAATATATTGATTTCCACATAATTCTTTTTCCCATAATCGTAATTTCCTAAAATCAATATCAATAAAATCACGTATTCATCTATTGCACGGCTGAAAATAGGCCTTTTCCTTTTTAATTTTCTATTTAAATAGTGTAACTAATTACCCCACGTAATTCTATATAGTTTTCTTGGTTAATTCCTAACGTTATATTATATATAATTTTCATATTTTCAGTCTCTTATTTACGTGAATTCATCAATAAAAACACGTATTCATCTATAACTCGGCTGAAAAGTGGTCTTTTCCTTTTAAATGTTCTATTTAAATAGTGTAACTGACTGCCGACCGTAATCCTATACAGTTTCCTTGGTTGATTCCTAGCATCATACATATAATTTTCATATTTTCAGTCTCTTATTTACGTGAATTCATCAATGAAAACACGTATTCATCTATAACTCGGCTGAAAAGTGGCCTTTTCCGTTTAACTTTTCTTTGTTAATAGTGTATTTAACCGCCCCCCGTAATCTATAGTTTTTATATTAAATTTCTACCGCTAAAATATTGATTTCCACATAATTCGTTTTCCCATAATCGTAATTTCCTAAAATTTTTAAAATTTTTCAAATTTTCATTTCTTTCGCTCTTTTTGCTTTTATTAGGTCCTTCTAGTGTAAAAAACCCATCTGCACTCTTATTCTCTTTATAAAACATACAGAACTGGAAAAAAAAAACACTATTTACCTAAACCGAGGTATAGTGTTCAATCAATACAATCACATAAATTCAACTATAAATTCGCTAATAACTTTTCTAAAAATTGGTATTTTTTGTTCAAATCGTCTTTAAATTGTGTAGTCCATTGCTCTTCTTATTTTTTTATAGTTTTCTCATAAAATTCGTAACGTTATATACTTAATTTTCATATTTTCATTCTCTTATTTACGTGAATTCATCAATAAAAACACGTATTCATCTATAACTCGGCTGAAAACTGGCCTTTTCCTTTTAAATTTTCTATTTAAATAGTGTAACTAACCGCCCTCCGTAATACTATACAGTTTTCTTGATTAATTTCTAACGTTATATACATAATTTTCATATTTTCAGTCTCTTATTTACGTGAATTCATCAATAAAAACACGTATTCATCTATAACTCGGCTGAAAAGTGGCCTTTTTCGTTTAAATTTTCTTTGTTAATAGTGTATTTAACCGCTCCCCGTATTTATCTATAGTTTTTATATTAAATTTCCACCGCTAAAATATTGATTTCCACATAATTCGTTTTCCCATAATCGTAATTTCCTAAAATTTTTAAAATTTTTCAAATCTTCATTTCTTTCGCTCTTTTTGCTTTTATTAAGTCCTTCTAGTGTAAAAAAACCCATCTGCACTCTTATTTGCTTTATAAAACATACAGAACTGGAAAAAAACACTATTTACCTAAACCGAGGTATAGTGGTCAATCAATACAATCACATAAATTCAACTATAAATTCGCTAATAACTTTTCTAAAAATTGGTATATTTCGTTCAAATCTTCTTTAAATTTCGTTGTTAATTGCTCTTCACATTTCCTTATAGTTTTTTCAGTAAATTCGTAACGTTATATATTTAATTTTCATATTTTCAGTCTATTTTTTACTTCAATTCATTAATAAAAACAAGTATTCTTCTATAACTCGGCTGAAAATTTGCCTTTTCCTTTTAAATTTTCTATTTAAATAGTGCAACTAACTGCCCCTTGTAATCCTATACAGTTTTCTTGTTTAATTCCTAACGCAATATATATATATATAAAATTTTCATATTTTCATTCTCTTATTTACGTGAATTCATCAATAAAAACACGTATTCATCTATAACTCGGCTGAAAAGTGGCGTTTTCCGTTTAAATTTTCTTTGTTTGTAGTATATTTAACCGCCCCTCCGTATTAATCTATAGTTTTTATAGTAAATTTCTACCGCTAAAATATTGATTTCCACATAATTCGTTTTCCCATAATCGTAATTTCCTAAAATCAATATCAATAAAATCACGTATTCATCTATTGCACGGCTGAAAATAGGCCTTCTCCTTTTTAATTTTCTATTTAAATAGTGTATCTAATTGCCCCCCTTAATCCTTTATAGTTTTCTTGGTTTATTCCTAACGTTATATTATATATAATTTTCATATTTTCAGTCTCTTATTTACGTGAATTCATCAATAAAAACACGTATTCATCTATAACTCGGCTGAGAAGTGGTCTTTTCCTTTTAAATTTTCTATTTAAATAGTGTAACTAACTGCCCTCCGTAATCCTCTACAGTTTTCTTGGTTAATTCCTGACGTTATATATAAAATTTTCATATTTTCAGTCTCTTATTTACGTGAATTCATCAATAAAAACACGTATTCATCTATAACTCGGCAGAAAAGTGGCCTTTTCCGTTTAAATTTTCTTTGTTAATAGTATATATAACCGCCACACGTAATTATCTATAGTTTTTATATTAAATTTCTACCGTTAATATATTGATTTCCACATAATTCTTTTTCCCATAATCGTAATTTCCTAAAATCAATATCAATAAAATCACGTATTCATCTATTGCACGGCTGAAAATAGGCCTTTTCCTTTTTAATTTTCTATTTAAATAGTGTAACTAATTACCCCACGTAATTCTATATAGTTTTCTTGGTTAATTCCTAACGTTATATTATATATAATTTTCATATTTTCAGTCTCTTATTTACGTGAATTCATCAATAAAAACACGTATTCATCTATAACTCGGCTGAAAAGTGGTCTTTTCCTTTTAAATGTTCTATTTTAATAGTGTAACTGACTGCCCACCGTAATCCTATACAGTTTCCTTGGTTAATTCCTAGCATTATACATATAATTTTCATATTTTCAGTCTCTTATTTACGTGAATTCATCAATAAAAACACGTATTCATCTATAACTCGGCTGAAAAGTGGCCTTTTCCGTTTAACTTTTCTTTGTTAATAGTGTATTTAACCGCCCCCCGTAATCTATAGTTTTTATATTAAATTTCTACCGCTAAAATATTGATTTCCACATAATTCGTTTTCCCATAATCGTAATTTCCTAAAATCAATATCAATAAAATCACGTATTCATCTATTGCACGGCTGAAAATAGGCCTTCTCCTTTTTAATTTTCTATTTAAATAGTGTATCTAATTGCCCCCCTTAATCCTTTATAGTTTTCTTGCTTTATTCCTAACGTTATATTATATATAATTTTCATATTTTCAGTCTCTTATTTACGTGAATTCATCAATAAAAACACGTATTCATCTATAACTCGGCTGAAAAGTGGT
The DNA here is from genome assembly GCA_036936625.1 of Parnassius smintheus behrii. NCBI lineage: Eukaryota > Metazoa > Arthropoda > Insecta > Lepidoptera > Papilionidae > Parnassius > Parnassius smintheus. The sequence goes on from JAUPFT010000027.1 coordinate 34,427,743, forward strand.
CTTTTCCTTTTAAATTTTCTATTTAAATAGTGTAACTAACTGCCCTCCGTAATCCTTTACAGTTTTCTTGGTTAATTCCTGACGTTATATATAAAATTTTCATATTTTCAGTCTCTTATTTACGTGAATTCATCAATAAAAACACGTATTCATCTATAACTCGGCAGAAAAGTGGCCTTTTCCGTTTAAATTTTCTTTGTTAATAGTGTATATAACCGCCACACGTAATTATCTATAGTTTTTATATTAAATTTCTACCGCTAATATATTGATTTCCACATAATTCTTTTTCCCATAATCGTAATTTCCTAAAATCAATATCAATAAAATCACGTATTCATCTATTGCACGGCTGAAAATAGGCCTTTTCCTTTTTAATTTTCTATTTAAATAGTGTAACTAATTACCCCACGTAATTCTATATAGTTTTCTTGGTTAATTCCTAACGTTATATTATATATAATTTTCATATTTTCAGTCTCTTATTTACGTGAATTCATCAATAAAAACACGTATTCATCTATAACTCGGCTGAAAAGTGGTCTTTTCCTTTTAAATGTTCTATTTAAATAGTGTAACTGACTGCCGACCGTAATCCTATACAGTTTCCTTGGTTGATTCCTAGCATCATACATATAATTTTCATATTTTCAGTCTCTTATTTACGTGAATTCATCAATGAAAACACGTATTCATCTATAACTCGGCTGAAAAGTGGCCTTTTCCGTTTAACTTTTCTTTGTTAATAGTGTATTTAACCGCCCCCCGTAATCTATAGTTTTTATATTAAATTTCTACCGCTAAAATATTGATTTCCACATAATTCGTTTTCCCATAATCGTAATTTCCTAAAATCAATATCAATAAAATCACGTATTCATCTATTGCACGGCTGAAAATAGGCCTTTTTCTTTTTAATTTTCTATTTATATAGTGTATCTAATTGCCCCCCGTAATACTTTATAGTTTTCTTGGTTAATTCCTAACGTTATATATATAATTTTCGTATTTTCAGTCTCTTATTTACGTGAATTCATCAATAAAACACGTATTCATCTATAGCACGGCTGAAAATTGGCCTTTTCCTTTTTAATTTTGTATTTCAATAGTGTAACTAATTGCCTTTCGTAATCCTTTATAGTTTTCTTGGTTAATTCCTAACGTTACATATATAATTTTCAAATTTTCAGTCTCTTATTTACGTGAATTCATCAATAAAAACACGTATTCATCTATAACTCGGCTGAAAAAGTGGCTTTTTCCTTTTTAATTTTCTATTTAAATAGTGTAACTAACTGCTTCCCGTAATCCTATACAGTTTTCTTGGTTAATTCCTAACGTTATATGTATAATTTTCATATTTTCAGTCTCTTATTTACGTGAATTCATCAATAAAAACACGTATTCATCTATAGCACTGCTGAAAATTGGCCTTTTTCTTTTAAATTTTCTATTTAAATAGTGTAACTAATTGCCCTTCGTAATCCTATATAGTTTTCTTGGTTAATTCCTAACGTGATATGTATAATTTTCATATTTTCAGTCTCTTATTTACGTGAATTCATCAATAAAAACACGTATTCATCTATAACTCGGCTGAAAAAGTGGCCTTATCCTTTTAAATTTTCTATTTAAATAGTGTAACTAGCTACCTCCCGTAATCCTATACAGTTTTCTTGGTTAATTCCTAATGTTACATATATAATTTTCATATGTTCAGTCTCTTATTTACGTGAATTCATCAATAAAAACACGTATTCATCTATAACTCGGCTGAAAAGTGGCCTTTTCCGTTTAAATTTTCTTTGTTAATAGTGTATTTAACCGCCCCCCGTATTTATCTATAGTTTTTATAATAAATTTCTACCGCTAAAATATTGATTTCCACATAATTCGTTTTCCCATAATCGTAATTTCCTAAAATCAATATCAATAAAATCACATATTCATCTATTGCGCGGCTGAAAATAGGCCTTTTTCTTTTTAATTTTCTATGTAAATAGTGTATCTGATTGCCCCTCGTAATCCTATATAGTTTTCTTGGTTAATTCCTAACGTTATATTATGTATAATTTTCATATTTTCAGTCTCTTATTTACGTGAAATCATCAATAAAAACACGTATTCATCTATAACTCGGCTGAAAAGTGGTCTTTTCCTTTTAAATTTTCTATTTAAATAGTGTAACTAACTGCCCTCCGTAATCCTCCACAGTTTTCTTGGTTAATTCCTGACGTTATATATATAATTTTCATATTTTCAGTCTCTTATTTACGTGAATTCATCAATAAAAACACGTATTCATCTATAACTCGGCTGAAAAGTGGCCTTTTCCGTTTAAATTTTCTTTGTTAATAGTGTATTTAACCGCCCCCCGTAATTATCTATAGTTTTTATATTAAATTTCTACCGCTTAAGAATTGATTTCCTAATAATTCGTTTTCCCATAATCGTAATTTCCTAAAATCAATATCAATAAAATCACGTATTCATCTATTGTACGGCTGAAAATAGGCCTTTTTCTTTTTAATTTTCTATTTAAATAGTGTAACTAATTGCCCCCCGTAATCCTATATAGTTTTCTTGATTAATTCCTAACGTTATACTATGTATAATTTTCATATTTTCAGTCTCTTATTTACGTGAATTCATCAATAAAAACACGTATTCATCTATAACTCGGCTGAAAAGTGGTCTTTTCCTTTTAAATTTTCTATTTAAATAGTGTAACTAACTGCCCTCCGTAATCCTCTACAGTTTTCTTGGTTAATTCCTGACGTTATATATATAATTTTCATATTTTCAGTCTCTTATTTACGTGAATTCATCAATAAAAACACGTATTCATCTATAACTCGGCTGAAAAGTGGCCTTTTCCGTTGAAATTTATTTGTTAATAGTGTATTTAACCGCCCCCCGTACTCATCTATAGTTTTTATAATAAATTTCTACCGCTAAAATATTGATTTCCACATAATTCTTTTTCCCTTAATCGTAATTTCCTAAAATTTTTAAAATTTTTCAAATCTTCATTTCTTTCGCTCTTTTTGCTTTTATTAAGTCCTTCTAGTGTAAAAAACCCATCTGCATTCTTATTTGCTTTATAAAACATACAGAACTGAAAAAAAACACCATTTACCTAAACCGAGGTATAGGGGTCAATCAATACAATCACATAAATTCAACTATAAATTTGCTAACAACTTTTCTAAAAATTGGTATATTTCGTTCAAATCTTCTTTAAATTTCGTAGTTATTTGCTCTTCACCTTTCCCTATAGTTTTTTCAGTAAATTCGTAACGTTATATATTTAATTTTCATATTTTCAGTCTATTTTTCACTTAAATTCATCAATAAAAACAAGTATTCTTCTATAACTCGGCTGAAAAGTTGCCTTTTCCTTTTAAATTTGCTATTTTTATAGTGCAACTAACTGCCCCTTGTAATCCTATACAGTTTTCTTGTTTAATTCCTAACGTAATATATATAATTTTCATATTTTCAGTCTTATTTACGTGAATTCATCAATAAAAACACGTATTCATCTATAACTCGGCTGAAAAGTGCTCTTTTCCGTTTAAATTTTCTTTGTTAGTAGTGTATTTAACCGCCCCCCGTATTTATCTATAGTTTTTATAATAAATTTCTACCGCTAAAATATTGATTTCCACATAATTCGTTTTCCCATAATCGTAATTTCCTAAAATTTTTAATATTATTCAAATCTTCATTTCTTTCGCTCTATTGGCTTTTATTATGTTCATTTAGTGTAGAAACTACTATCTGCACTCGTATTTGCTTTATAAAACATACAGAACTGGAAAAAATCACTATTTACCTAAACCGAGGTATAGTGGCTAATCAATACAATCACTTAATTCAACTATAAATTCGCTAATAACTTTTCTAAAAATTGGTATATTTCGTTCAATTCTTCTTTAAATTTCGTAGTTAATTGCTCCCCACATTTCCTTATAGTATTCTCAGAAAATCGTAACGTTATATATTTAATTTTCATATTTTCAGTCTATTTCTTACTTAAATTCATCAATAAAAATAAGTATTCAATTATAGCACGGCTGAAAATTGGCCTTTTCCTTTTAAATTTTCTATTTATATAGTGTAAATAATTGCCCCTCGTAATCCTATATAGTTTTCTTGGTTAGTTCCTAACGTTATATTATAATTTTCATATTTTCATTCTCTTATTTACGTGAATTCATCAATAAAAACACGTATTCATCTATAACTCGGCTGAAAAGTGGCCTTTTCCTTTTAAATTTTCTATTTAAATAGTGGAACTAACCGCCCTCCGTAATACTTTACAGTTTTCTTGATTAATTTCTAACGTTATATACATAATTTTCATATTTTCAGTCTCTTATTTACGTGAATTCATCAATAAAAACACGTATTCATCTATAACTCGGCTGAAAAGTGGTCTTTTCCTTTTATATTTTCTATTTAAATAGTGCAAATAACTGCCTACCGTAATCCTATACAGTTTTCTTGGTTAATTCCTAACGTTTTATATATAAATTTCATATTTTCAGTCTCCTATTTACGTGAATTCATTAATAAAAACACGTATTCATCTATAACTCGGCTGAAAAGTGGCCTTTTCCGTTTAAATTTTCTTTGTTAATAGTGTATTTAACCGCTCCGCGTATTTATCTATAGTTTTTATATTAAATTTCTTCCGCTAAAATATTGATTTCCACATAATTCCTTTTCCCATAATCGTAATTTCCTAAAATTTTTAAAATTTCTCAAATCTTCATTTCTTTCGCTCTTTTTGCTTTTATTTGGTCCGTTTAGTGTAGAAACTACCATCTGCACTCTTATTTGCTTTATAAAACATACAGAACTGAACAAAATCACTATTTACCTAAACTGAGGTATAGTGATTAATCAATACAATCACATAAATTAAACTATAAATTCGCTAATAACTTTTCTAAAAATTAGTTTATTACGTTCAAATCTTCTTTAAATTGCGTAGTTAATTGCTCCCCACATTTCCTTATAGTATTCTCAGTAAATTCGTAACGTTATATATTTAATTTTCATATTTTCAGTCTATTTCTTACTTAAATTCATCAATAAAAACAAGTATTCTTCTATAACTCGGCTGAAAAGTGGCCTTTTCCTTTTAAATTTTCTATTTAAATAGTGCAAATAACTGCCCCCCGTAATCCTATACAGTTTTCTTGGTTAATTCCTAACGTTTTATATATAAATTTCATATTTTCAGTCTCCTATTTACGTGAATTCATCAATAAAAACACGTATTCATCTATAACTCGGCTGAAAAGTGGCCTTTTCCGTTTAAATTTTCTTTGTTAATAGTGTATTTAACCGCTCCCCGTATTTATTTATAGTTTTTATATTAAATTTCCTCCGCTAAATTATTGATTTCCACATAATTCCTTTTCCCATAATCGTTATTTCCTAAAATTTTTAAAATTTCTTAAATCTTCATTTCTTTCGCTCTTTTTGCTTTAATTAGGTCCGCCTAGTGTAGAAACTACCATCTGCACTCTTATTTGCTTTATAAAGCATACAGAACTGAACAAAATCACTATTTACCTAAACTGAGGTATAGTGATCAATCAATACAATCACATAAATTCAACTATAAATTCGCTAATAACTTTTCTAAAAATTGGTATATTTCGTTCAAATCTTCTTTAAATTGCGTAGTTAATTGCCCCCCACATTTCCTTATAGTATTCTCAGTAAATTCGTAACGTTCTATATTTAATTTTCATATTTTCAATCTATTTCTTACTTAAATTCATCAATAAAAACAAGTATTCTTCTATAACTCGGCTGAAAAGTGGCCTTTTCCTTTTAAATTTTCTATTTAAATAGTGCAACTAACCGCCCCCTGTAATCCTATACAGTTTTCTTGTTTAATTCCTAACGTAATATATATAATTTTCATATTTTCAGTCTTATTTACGTAAATTCATCAATAAAAACACGTATTCATCTATAACTCGGCTGAAAAGTGGCCTTTTCCGTTTAAATTTTCTTTGTTAATAGTGTATTTAACTGCCCCTCCGTATTAATCTATAGTTTTTATAATAAATTTCTACCACTAAAATATTGATTTCCACATAATTCGTTTTCCCATAATCGTAATTTCCTAAAATTTTTAATATTATTCAAATCTTCATTTCTTTCGCTCTTTTGGCTTTTATTATGTTCATCTAGTGTAGAAACTACTATCTGCACTCTTAATTGCTTTATAAAACATACAGAACTGGAAAAAAATCACTATTTACCTAAACCGAGGTATAGGGGTCAATCAATACAATCACTTAATTCAACTATAAATTCGCTAATAACTTTTCTAAAAATTGGTATATTTCGTTCAAATCTTCTTTGAATTGCGTAGATAATTGCTCCCCACATTTTCTTTTAGTTTTCTCAGTAAATTCGTAACGTTATATATTTAATTTTCATATTTTCAGTCTATTTCTAACTTAAATTCATCAATAAAAATAAGTATTCATCTATAGCATGGCTGAAAATTGGCCTTTTCCTTTTAAATTTTCAATTTATATAGTGTAAATAATTGCCCCCCGTAATCCTATATAGTATTCTTGGTAAGTTCCTAACGATATATTATAATTTTCATATTTTCATTCTCTTATTTACGTGAATTCATCAATAAAAACACGTATTCATCTATAACTCGGCTGAAAACTGGCCTTTTCCTTTTAAATTTTCTATTTAAATAGTGTAACTAACCGCCCTCCGTAATACTATACAGTTTTCTTGATTAATTTCTAACGTTATATACATAATTTTCATATTTTCAGTCTCTTATTTACGTGAATTCATCAATAAAAACACGTATTCATCTATAACTCGGCTGAAAAGTGGCCTTTTTCGTTTAAATTTTCTTTGTTAATAGTGTATTTAACCGCTCCCCGTATTTATCTATAGTTTTTATATTAAATTTCCACCGCTAAAATATTGATTTCCACATAATTCGTTTTCCCATAATCGTAATTTCCTAAAATTTTTAAAATTTTTCAAATCTTCATTTCTTTCGCTCTTTTTGCTTTTATTAAGTCTTTCTAGTGTAAAAAAACCCATCTGCACTCTTATTTGCTTTATAAAACATACAGAACTGGAAAAAAACACTATTTACCTAAACCGAGGTATAGTGGTCAATCAATACAATCACATAAATTCAACTATAAATTCGCTAATAACTTTTCTAAAAATTGGTATATTTCGTTCAAATCTTCTTTAAATTTCGTTGTTAATTGCTCTTCACATTTCCTTATAGTTTTTTCAGTAAATTCGTAACGTTATATATTTAATTTTCATATTTTCAGTCTATTTTTTACTTCAATTCATTAATAAAAACAAGTATTCTTCTATAACTCGGCTGAAAATTTGCCTTTTCCTTTTAAATTTTCTATTTAAATAGTGCAACTAACTGCCCCTTGTAATCCTATACAGTTTTCTTGTTTAATTCAATAAAAACACCTATTCATCTATAACTCGGCTGAAAAGTGGCCTTTTCCGTTTAAATTTTCTTTGTTTGTAGTATATTTAACCGCCCCTCCGTATTAATCTATAGTTTTTATAATAAATTTCTACCGCTAAAATATTGATTTCCACATAATTCGTTTTCCCATAATCGTAATTTCCTAAAATCAATATCAATAAAATCACGTATTCATCTATTGCACGGCTGAAAATAGGCCTTCTCCTTTTTAATTTTCTATTTAAATAGTGTATCTAATTGCCCCCCTTAATCCTTTATAGTTTTCTTGGTTTATTCCTAACGTTATATTATATATAATTTTCATATTTTCAGTCTCTTATTTACGTGAATTCATCAATAAAAACACGTATTCATCTATAACTCGGCTGAAAAGTGGTCTTTTCCTATTAAATTTTCTATTTAAATAGTGTAACTAACTGCCCTCCGTAATCCTCTACAGTTTTCTTGGTTAATTCCTGACGTTATATATAAAATTTTCATATTTTCAGTCTCTTATTTACGTGAATTCATCAATAAAAACACGTATTCATCTATAACTCGGCAGAAAAGTGGCCTTTTCCGTTTAAATTTTCTTTGTTAATAGTGTATATAACCGCCACACGTAATTATCTATAGTTTTTATATTAAATTTCTACCGCTAATATATTGATTTCCACATAATTCTTTTTCCCATAATCGTAATTTCCTAAAATCAATATCAATAAAATCACGTATTCATCTATTGCACGGCTGAAAATAGGCCTTTTCCTTTTTAATTTTCTATTTAAATAGTGTAACTAATTACCCCACGTAATTCTATATAGTTTTCTTGGTTAATTCCTAACGTTATATTATATATAATTTTCATATTTTCAGTCTCTTATTTACGTGAATTCATCAATAAAAACACGTATTCATCTATAACTCGGCTGAAAAGTGGTCTTTTCCTTTTAAATGTTCTATTTAAATAGTGTAACTGACTGCCCACCGTAATCCTATACAGTTTCCTTGGTTAATTCCTAGCATTATACATATAATTTTCATATTTTCAGTCTCTTATTTACGTGAATTCATCAATAAAAACACGTATTCATCTATAACTCGGCTGAAAAGTGGCCTTTTCCGTTTAACTTTTCTTTGTTAATAGTGTATTTAACCGCCCCCCGTAATCTATAGTTTTTATATTAAATTTCTACCGCTAAAATATTGATTTCCACATAATTCGTTTTCCCATAATCGTAATTTCCTAAAATCAATATCAATAAAATCACGTATTCATCTATTGCACGGCTGAAAATAGGCCTTTTTCTTTTTAATTTTCTATTTATATAGTGTATCTAATTGCCCCCCGTAATACTTTATAGTTTTCTTGGTTAATTCCTAACGTTATATATATAATTTTCGTATTTTCAGTCTCTTATTTACGTGAATTCATCAATAAAACACGTATTCATCTATAGCACGGCTGAAAATTGGCCTTTTCCTTTTTAATTTTGTATTTTAATAGTGTAACTAATTGCCTTTCGTAATCCTTTATAGTTTTCTTGGTTAATTCCTAACGTTACATATATAATTTTCAAATTTTCAGTCTCTTATTTACGTGAATTCATCAATAAAAACACGTATTCATCTATAACTCGGCTGAAAAAGTGGCTTTTTCCTTTTTAATTTTCCATTTAAATAGTGTAATCAACTGCTTCCCGTAATCCTATACAGTTTTCTTGGTTAATTCCTAACGTTATATGTATAATTTTCATATTTTCAGTCTCTTATTTACGTGAATTCATCAATAAAAACACGTATTCATCTATAGCACTGCTGAAAATTGGCCTTTTTCTTTTAAATTTTCTATTTAAATAGTGTAACTAATTGCCCTTCGTAATCCTATATAGTTTTCTTGGTTAATTCCTAACGTGATATGTATAATTTTCATATTTTCAGTCTCTTATTTACGTGAATTCATCAATAAAAACACGTATTCATCTATAACTCGGCTGAAAAAGTGGCCTTATCCTTTTAAATTTTCTATTTAAATAGTGTAACTAGCTACCTCCCGTAATCCTATACAGTTTTCTTGGTTAATTCCTAATGTTACATATATAATTTTCATATGTTCAGTCTCTTATTTACGTGAATTCATCAATAAAAACACGTATTCATCTATAACTCGGCTGAAAAGTGGCCTTTTCCGTTTAAATTTTCTTTGTTAATAGTGTATTTAACCGCCCCCCGTATTTATCTATAGTTTTTATAATAAATTTCTACCGCTAAAATATTGATTTCCACATAATTCGTTTTCCCATAATCGTAATTTCCTAAAATCAATATCAATAAAATCACATATTCATCTATTGCGCGGCTGAAAATAGGCCTTTTTCTTTTTAATTTTCTATGTAAATAGTGTATCTGATTGCCCCCCGTAATCCTATATAGTTTTCTTGGTTAATTCCTAACGTTATATTATGTATAATTTTCATATTTTCAGTCTCTTATTTACGTGAAATCATCAATCAAAACACGTATTCATCTATAACTCGGCTGAAAAGTGGTCTTTTCCTTTTAACTTTTCTATTTAAATAGTGTAACTAACTGCCCTCCGTAATCCTCCACAGTTTTCTTGGTTAATTCCTGACGTTATATATATAATTTTCATATTTTCAGTCTCTTATTTACGTGAATTCATCAATAAAAACACGTATTCATCTATAACTCGGCTGAAAAGTGGCCTTTTCCGTTTAAATTTTCTTTGTTAATAGTGTATTTAACCGCCCCCCGTAATTATCTATAGTTTTTATATTAAATTTCTACCGCTTAAGAATTGATTTCCTAATAAATCGTTTTCCCATAATCGTAATTTCCTAAAATCAATATCAATAAAATCACGTATTCATCTATTGTACGGCTGAAAATAGGCCTTTTTCTTTTTAATTTTCTATTTAAATAGTGTAACTAATTGCCCCCCGTAATCCTATATAGTTTTCTTGATTAATTCCTAACGTTATACTATATATAATTTTCATATTTTCAGTCTCTTATTTACGTGAATTCATCAATAAAAACACGTATTCATCTATAACTCGGCTGAAAAGTGGTCTTTTCCTTTTAAATTTTCTATTTAAATAGTGTAACTAACTGCCCTCCGTAATCCTCTACAGTTTTCTTGGTTAATTCCTGACGTTATATATATAATTTTCATATTTTCAGTCTCTTATTTACGTGAATTCATCAATAAAAACACGTATTCATCTATAACTCGGCTGAAAAGTGGCCTTTTCCGTTGAAATTTATTTGTTAATAGTGTATTTAACCGCCCCCCGTACTCATCTATAGTTTTTATAATAAATTTCTACCGCTAAAATATTGATTTCCACATAATTCTTTTTCCCTTAATCGTAATTTCCTAAAATTTTTAAAATTTTTCAAATCTTCATTTCTTTCGCTCTTTTTGCTTTTATTAAGTCCTTCTAGTGTAAAAAACCCATCTGCATTCTTATTTGCTTTATAAAACATACAGAACTGAAAAAAAACACCATTTACCTAAACCGAGGTATAGGGGTCAATCAATACAATCACATAAATTCAACTATAAATTTGCTAACAACTTTTCTAAAAATTGGTATATTTCGTTCAAATCTTCTTTATATTTCGTAGTTATTTGCTCTTCACCTTTCCCTATAGTTTTTTCAGTAAATTCGTAACGTTATATATTTAATTTTCATATTTTCGGTCTATTTTTCACTTAAATTCATCAATAAAAACAAGTATTCTTCTATAACTCGGCTGAAAAGTTGCCTTTTCCTTTTAAATTTGCTATTTTTATAGTGCAACTAACTGCCCCTTGTAATCTTATACAGTTTTCTTGTTTAATTCCTAACGTAATATATATAATTTTCATATTTTCAGTCTTATTTACGTGAATTCATCAATAAAAACACGTATTCATCTATAACTCGGCTGAAAAGTGCTCTTTTCCGTTTAAATTTTCTTTGTTAGTAGTGTATTTAACCGCCCCCCGTATTTATCTATAGTTTTTATAATAAATTTCTACCGCTAAAATATTGATTTCCACATAATTCGTTTTCCCATAATCGTAATTTCCTAAAATTTTTAATATTATTCAAATCTTCATTTCTTTAGCTCTATTGGCTTTTATTATGTTCATTTAGTGTAGAAACTACTATCTGCACTCGTATTTGCTTTATAAAACATACAGAACTGGAAAAAATCACTATTTACCTAAACCGAGGTATAGTGGCTAATCAATACAATCACTTAATTCAACTATAAATTCGCTAATAACTTTTCTAAAAATTGGTATATTTCGTTCAATTCTTCTTTAAATTGCGTAGTTAATTGCTCCCCACATTTCCTTATAGTATTCTCAGAAAATCGTAACGTTATATATTTAATTTTCATATTTTCAGTCTATTTCTTACTTAAATTCATCAATAAAAATAAGTATTCAATTATAGCACGGCTGAAAATTGGCCTTTTCCTTTTAAATTTTCTATTTATATAGTGTAAATAATTGCCCCTCGTAATCCTATATAGTTTTCTTGGTAAGTTCCTAACGTTATATTATAATTTTCATATTTTCATTCTCTTATTTACGTGAATTCATCAATAAAAACACGTATTCATCTATAACTCGGCTGAAAAGTGGCCTTTTCCTTTTAAATTTTCTATTTAAATAGTGGAACTAACCGCCCTCCGTAATACTATACAGTTTTCTTGATTAATTTCTAACGTTATATACATAATTTTCATATTTTCAGTCTCTTATTTACGTGAATTCATCAATAAAAACACGTATTCATCTATAACTCGGCTGAAAAGTGGTCTTTTCCTTTTATATTTTCTATTTAAATAGTGCAAATAACTGCCTACCGTAATCCTATACAGTTTTCTTGGTTAATACCTAACGTTTTATATATAAATTTCATATTTTCAGTCTCCTATTTACGTGAATTCATTAATAAAAACACGTATTCATCTATAACTCGGCTGAAAAGTGGCCTTTTCCGTTTAAATTTTCTTTGTTAATAGTGTATTTAACCGCTCCGCGTATTTATCTATAGTTTTTATATTAAATTTCCTCCGCTAAAATATTGATTTCCACATAATTCCTTTTCCCATAATCGTAATTTCCTAAAATTTTTAAAATTTCTCAAATCTTCATTTCTTTCGCTCTTTTTGCTTTTATTAGGTCCGTCTAGTGTAGAAACTACCATCTGCACTCTTATTTGCTTTATAAAACATACAGTACTGAACAAAATCACTATTTAGCTAAACTGAGGTATAGTGATCAATCAATACAATCACATAAATTCAACTATAAATTCGCTAATAACTTTTCTAAAAATTGGTATATTTCGTTCAAATCTTCTTTAAATTGCGTAGTTAATTGCCCCCCACATTTCCTTATAGTATTCTCAGTAAATTCGTAACGTTCTATATTTAATTTTCATATTTTCAATCTATTTCTTACTTAAATTCATCAATAAAAACAAGTATTCTTCTATAACTCGGCTGAAAAGTGGCCTTTTCCTTTTAAATTTTCTATTTAAATAGTGCAACTAACCGCCCCCTGTAATCCTATACAGTTTTCTTGTTTAATTCCTAACGTAATATATATAATTTTCATATTTTCAGTCTATTTTACGTAAATTCATCAATAAAAACAAGTATTCATCTATAACTCGGCTGAAAAGTGGCCTTTTCCGTTTAAATTTTATTTGTTAATAGTGTATTTAAACGCCCCTCCGTATTAATCTATAGTTTTTATAATAAATTTCTACCACTAAAATATTGATTTCCACATAATTCGTTTTCCCCTAATCGTAATTTCCTAAAATTTTTAATATTATTCAAATCTTCATTTCTTTCGCTCTTTTGGCTTTTATTATGTTCATCTAGTGTAGAAACTACTATCTGCACTCTTAATTGCTTTATAAAACATACAGAACTGGAAAAAAATCACTATTTACCTAAACCGAGGTATAGTGGTCAATCAATACAATCACTTAATTCAACTATAAATTCGCTAATAACTTTTCTAGAAATTGGTATATTTCGTTCAAATCTTCTTTGAATTGCGTAGTTAATTGCTCCCCACATTTTCTTATAGTTTTCTCAGTAAATTCGTAACGTTATATATTTAATTTTCATATTTTCAGTCTATTTCTAACTTAAATTCATCAATAAAAATAAGTATTCATCTATAGCACGGCTGAAAATTGGCCTTTTCCTTTTAAATTTTCTATTTATATAGTGTAAATAGTTGCCCCCCGTAATCCTATATAGTTTTCTTGGTAAGTTCCTAACGTTATATTATAATTTTCATATTTTCAGTCTCCTATTTACGTGAATTCATCAATAAAAACACGTATTCATCTATAACTCGGCTGAAAAGTGGCCTTTTCCGTTTAAATTTTCTTTGTTAATAGTGTATTTAACCGCTCCCCGTATTTATCTATAGTTTTTATATTAAATTTCCACCGCTAAAATATTGATTTCCACATAATTCGTTTTCCCATAATCGTAATTTCCTAAAATTTTTAAAATTTTTCAAATCTTCATTTCTTTCGCTCTTTTTGCTTTTATTAAGTCCTTCTAGTGTAAAAAAAACCCATCTGCACTCTTATTCTCTTTATAAAACATACAGAACTGGAAAAAATCACTATTTACCTAAACGGAGGTATAGTGATCAATCAATACTATCACATAAATTCAACTATAAATTCGCTAATAACTTTTCTAAAAATTGGTATATTTCGTTCAAATCTTCTTTTAATTGCGTAGTTAATTGCTCCATACATTTCCTTATAGTTTTCTCAGTAAATTCGTAACGTTATATATTTAATTTTCATATTTTCAGTCTATTTCTTACTTAAATTCATCAATAAAAACAAGTATTCATCTATAACTCGGCTGAAAAGTGGTCTTTTCCTTTTAAATTTTCTATTTAAATAGTGTAACTAACTGCCTTCCGTAATCCTTAACAGTTTTCTTGGTTAATTCCTGGCGTGATATATATAATTTTCATATTTTCAATCTCTTTTTTACGTGAATTCATCAATGAAAACACGTATTCATCTATAACTCGGCTGAAAAGTGGCCTTTTACTTTAAAATTTTCTATTTTAATAGTGCAAATAACTGCCCCCCGTAATCCTATACAGTTTCCTTGGTTAATTCCTAACGTTTTGTATTTAAATTTCATATTTTCAGCCTCTTATTTACGTGACTTCATCAATAAAAACACGTATTCATCTATAACTCGGCTGAAAAGTGGCCTTTTCCTTTTAAATTTTCTATTTAAATAGTGTAACTAACTGCCCTCCGTAATCCTCTACAGTTTTCTTGGTTAATTCCTGACGTTATATATATAATTTTCATATTTTCAGTCTCTTATTTACGTGAATTCATCAATAAAAACACGTATTCATCTATAACTCGGCTGAAAAGTGGCCTTTTCCGTTGAAATTTATTTGTTAATAGTGTATTTAACCGCCCCCCGTACTCATCTATAGTTTTTATAATAAATTTCTACCGCTAAAATATTGATTTCCACATAATTCTTTTTCCCTTAATCGTAATTTCCTAAAATTTTTAAAATTTTTCAAATCTTCATTTCTTTCGCTCTTTTTGCTTTTATTAAGTCCTTCTAGTGTAAAAAACCCATCTGCATTCTTATTTGCTTTATAAAACATACAGAACTGAAAAAAACACCATTTACCTAAACCGAGGTGTAGGGGTCAATCAATGGGGTGCGAAGTCAGAAGTCCTCCACGTGTGCCTGGTAGTTGCGGGTCCCTCTCGATACGTCTGGAGGGAAGAGCAGCAACTGGGCCGGTGCATCCTGGGCGCGGCGGTAATCTTCCTCGAGAAATGAGAAGAAATTCTTATTCCTTGGGGAATGTTACTGCCGCGGCTAATTATTCTGACATGGGGGGGTCCATCCCGGACCAACAGTGCGTTCTTCTGCGTGACCCTCTGATCAGCAGAGGGCATAGCAGAGGAGCGAGGGCGGGCTCGGTGTGCACTTACCCTGCCTCCGGGCAGACAGTGAAGGATTCATCCTTTGCTGTCACCGCCGGTCTCGTAATCCCAGTCGAAGTGTCGTGGATCATGTCTCGCGGCTTTGATAAGGACCGAGGGTCTTGGCTTAATCGCCCGGACCACGAGGTAGAAAACCTCTATAAAAAGTTACCCCGAATCCCAAGCGGCGACGCACCGCGAGGGGATGGATGGCTGACGGGGTTCTATGAACAAATCAGCCGCAAGTGCAGTCCTCGCCAGGGTACCTGCAGACCCCCTGGCGAGTAATAAATCCTCTAAATCTGCTTACCTTGGTAAAGGGGTCTCTGCCAAGGTGGACCTTTAATTCCCCCATACTCGTGGGTACAGAAATGGAAACACAGAAAACAAAAAACAAAACAATAACCGCCGGCAACGGCAACGTAGAGGAGAGGAGAAACGATGCGGGGACTGAGTCCGACGCCGCATCGAGCAGCGTGGGAGGCTCAGAGAGCTCCCGACGCGTGGGGCCTGGGACCGCAGAGACCAGTAAGTTCTTCCGCAAGCGGTCCAGGCTGGATGGCGACCAGGGGCCGTCATCCGGTGAAGAGGAGGTTTCGGCCCGGAAAATCCCCACCAACAGGCGGGGCGGGCTGAGAGGCAAGGGGAAGGGGCTCTCTGATAAGCAGATGGCCGAACGAGCGGCAAAGCTTGCCGAGGAGGGGCGCCACCCGGGCGATACGGCTCGGGAATCAGGCGAAGAGACGAGTGCGACTGGCGGCTCCGAGGTGGAGCGTAAGGCCAGATTCGTAAAGGAGGTGGAGGCCGCGATCAAGGTCGTGGCCTGCAAGCAAAAGTCCTCCTCAAAGCTCAAGGCCATTCCCGGGGCCTCCGCCTCCATCATGGCGGCTGCGGAGGCCAACTTTGTTGGGGCCGGGCCTAATGCGGACGAGGTGGCGAAGCTGCGGGCGGACGTGGCCCGCCTGACGTCTGCCATGGAGACTCTCCAGAAGGAGAACGAGCAGCTCCGCGCAGACCTGGCCAGTCTACGTGAGCCTGCCTCTCACGCGGCGCCCCAGACGCAGCGCCCAAGCCAGCCCGTGCCGATGGAGAACCAGGTTCTGAACCTGGTCCGGCAGGAGCTGGCTGCCTTCCAGCACCGGTTTTCCGTGCTGGAGGGCATCGTCCTGCGCCCCCCCCTAGGGGCAAACAAGACGGCGGCGAGGCCGGCAACGTACGCGGCGGCCACGGCTACCGCATCCAGGCTGGGGCCGTCCAGTCAGCCCTCGGGCGGGGCTGCAGTTGCTCCTCCCCTCCCTGAAAAGCCGGCTCCGGCAAAACCGGTACCGGCTGAACCGGCTCCGGCTAAGCCGGCGACGGGAAAGAGAGGCAAGGCGAAGGCGAGAAAGGGCAAGGCGGCAGCACAGATGGTGGCTGCACCAGCCCCAGTGCCTGCGGCGAATGTGCCAGCGCCAGCGGCAAGCCAGCTGCCGCCACCGTCACCGCCCCCCCAGATCCCTACACCTCCCGCGGCTGAAGCCGGTTGGCAGGTGGTCGGGGATAAAAAGAAGGGAAAGAAGGCAGCCAAAAAGGCCAAAGAGCAGGAGCGGCAGCGCCAGTTCAGGGCGCGCAAGATCGCGGCAAGGCTCCGCGCCCCGAAGACCGCAGCTGTAGTGATTACACTACAGCCGGACGCGGAAAAGAAGGGCGTTACCTACCGCGATCTGCTCGCGAAGGCGAAGGAGGCGGTGGAACAATCACATAAATTCAACTATAAATTTGCTAACAACTTTTCTAAAAATTGGTATATTTCGTTCAAATCTTCTTTAAATTTCGTAGTTATTTGCTCTTCACTTTTCCCTATAGTTTTTTCAGTAAATTCGTAACGTTATATATTTAATTTTCATATTTTCAGTCTATTTTTCACTTAAATTCATCAATAAAAACAAGTATTCTTCTATAACTCGGCTGAAAAGTTGCCTTTTCCTTTTAAATTTGCTATTTTTATAGTGCAACTAACTGCCCCTTGTAATCCTATACAGTTTTCTTGTTTAATTCCTAACGTAATATATATAATTTTCATATTTTCAGTCTTATTTACGTGAATTCATCAATAAAAACACGTATTCATCTATAACTCGGCTGAAAAGTGGCCTTTTCCGTTTAAATTTTCTTTGTTAATAGTGTATTTAACCGCCCCCCGTAATTATCTATAGTTTTTATATTAAATTTCTACCGCTTAAGAATTGATTTCCTAATAATTCGTTTTCCCATAATCGTAATTTCCTAAAATCAATATCAATAAAATCACGTATTCATCTATTGTACGGCTGAAAATAGGCCTTTTTAATTTTCTATTTAAATAGTGTAACTAATTGCCCCCCGTAATCCTATATAGTTTTCTTGATTAATTCCTAACGTTATACTATATATAATTTTCATATTTTCAGTCTCTTATTTACGTGAATTCATCAATAAAAACACGTATTCATCTATAACTCGGCTGAAAAGTGGTCTTTTCCTTTTAAATTTTCTATTTAAATAGTGTAACTAACTGCCCTCCGTAATCCTCTACAGTTTTCTTGGTTAATTCCTGACGTTATATATATAATTTTCATATTTTCAGTCTCTTATTTACGTGAATTCATCAATAAAAACACGTATTCATCTATAACTCGGCTGAAAAGTGGCCTTTTCCGTTGAAATTTATTTGTTAATAGTGTATTTAACCGCCCCCCGTACTCATCTATAGTTTTTATAATAAATTTCTACCGCTAAAATATTGATTTCCACATAATTCTTTTTCCCTTAATCGTAATTTCCTAAAATTTTTAAAATTTTTCAAATCTTCATTTCTTTCGCTCTTTTTGCTTTTATTAAGTCCTTCTAGTGTAAAAAACCCATCTGCATTCTTATTTGCTTTATAAAACATACAGAACTGAAAAAAACACCATTTACCTAAACCGAGGTATAGGGGTCAATCAATACAATCACATAAATTCAACTATAAATTTGCTAACAACTTTTCTAAAAATTGGTATATTTCGTTCAAATCTTCTTTAAATTTCGTAGTTATTTGCTCTTCACCTTTCCCTATAGTTTTTTCAGTAAATTCGTAACGTTATATATTTAATTTTCATATTTTCAGTCTATTTTTCACTTAAATTCATCAATAAAAACAAGTATTCTTCTATAACTCGGCTGAAAAGTTGCCTTTTCCTTTTAAATTTGCTATTTTTATAGTGCAACTAACTGCCCCTTGTAATCCTATACAGTTTTATTGTTTAATTCCTAACGTAATATATATAATTTTCATATTTTCAGTCTTATTTACGTGAATTCATCAATAAAAACACGTATTCATCTATAACTCGGCTGAAAAGTGCTCTATTCCGTTTAAATTTTCTTTGTTAGTAGTGTATTTAACCGCCCCCCGTATTTATCTATAGTTTTTATAATAAATTTCTACCGCTAAAATATTGATTTCCACATAATTCGTTTTCCCATAATCGTAATTTCCTAAAATTTTTAATATTATTCAAATCTTCATTTCTTTCGCTCTATTGGCTTTTATTATGTTCATTTAGTGTAGAAACTACTATCTGCACTCGTATTTGCTTTATAAAACATTCAGAACTGGAAAAAATCACTATTTACCTAAACCGAGGTATAGTGGCTAATCAATACAATCACTTAATTCAACTACAAATTCGCTAATAACTTTTCTAAAAATTGGTATATTTCGTTCAATTCTTCTTTAAATTGCGTAGTTAATTGCTCCCCACATTTCCTTATAGTATTCTCATAAAATCGTAACGTTATATATTTAATTTTCATATTTTCAGTCTATTTCTTACTTAAATTCATCAATAAAAATAAGTATTCAATTATAGCACGGCTGAAAATTGGCCTTTTCCTTTTAAATTTTCTATTTATATAGTGTAAATAATTGCCCCTCGTAATCCTATATAGTTTTCTTGGTAAGTTCCTAACGTTATATTATAATTTTCATATTTTCATTCTCTTATTTACGTGAATTCATCAATAAAAACACGTATTCGTCTATAACTCGGCTGAAAAGTGGCCTTTTCCTTTTAAATTTTCTATTTAAATAGTGGAACTAACCGCCCTCCGTAATACTATACAGTTTTCTTGGTTAATTCCTAACGTTTTATATATAAATTTCATATTTTCAGTCTCCTATTTACGTGAATTCATTAATAAAAACACGTGTTCATCTATAACTCGGCTGAAAAGTGGCCTTTTCCGTTTAAATTTTCTTTGTTAATAGTGTATTTAACCGCTCCCCGTATTTATCTATAGTTTTTATATTAAATTTCCTCCGCTAAAATATTGATTTCCACATAATTCCTTTTCCCATAATCGTAATTTCCTAAAATTTTTAAAATTTCTCAAATCTTCATTTCTTTCGCTCTTTTTGCTTTTGTTAGGTCCGTCTAGTGTAGAAACTACCATCTGCACTCTTATTTGCTTTATAAAACATACAGTACTGAACAAAATCACTATTTAGCTAAACTGAGGTATAGTGACCAATCAATACAATCACATAAATTCAACTATAAATTCGCTAATAACTTTTCTAAAAATTGGTATATTTCGTTCAAATCTTCTTTGAATTGCGTAGTTAATTGCCCCCCACATTTCCTTATAGTATTCTCAGTAAATTCGTAACGTTCTATATTTAATTTTCATATTTTCAATCTATTTCTTACTTAAATTCATCAATAAAAACAAGTATTCTTCTATAACTCGGCTGAAAAGTGGCCTTTTCCTTTTAAATTTTCTATTTAAATAGTGCAACTAACCGCCCCCTGTAATCCTATACAGTTTTCTTGTTTAATTCCTAACGTAATATATATAATTTTCATATTTTCAGTCTTATTTACGTAAATTCATCAATAAAAACAAGTATTCATCTATAACTCGGCTGAAAAGTGGCCTTTTCCGTTTAAATTTTCTTTGTTAATAGTGTATTTAAACGCCCCTCCGTATTAATCTATAGTTTTTATAATAAATTTCTACCACTAAAATATTGATTTCCACATAATTCGTTTTCCCCTAATCGTAATTTCCTAAAATTTTTAATATTATTCAAATCTTCATTTCTTTCGCTCTTTTGGCTTTTATTATGTTCATCTAGTGTAGAAACTACTATCTGCACTCTTAATTGCTTTATAAAACATACAGAACTGGAAAAAAATCACTATTTACCTAAACCGAGGTATAGTGGTCAATCAATACAATCACTTAATTCAACTATAAATTCGCTAATAACTTTTCTAGAAATTGGTATATTTCGTTCAAATCTTCTTTGAATTGCGTAGTTAATTGCTCCCCACATTTTCTTATAGTTTTCTCAGTAAATTCGTAACGTTATATATTTAATTTTCATATTTTCAGTCTATTTCTAACTTAAATTCATCAATAAAAATAAGTATTCATCTATAGCACGGCTGAAAATTGGCCTTTTCCTTTTAAATTTTCTATTTATATAGTGTAAATAATTGCCCCCCGTAATCCTATATAGTTTTCCTGGTAAGTTCCTAACGTTATATTATAATTTTCATATTTTCAGTCTCCTATTTACGTGAATTCATCAATAAAAACACGTATTCATCTATAACTCGGCTGAAAAGTGGCCTTTTCCGTTTAAATTTTCTTTGTTAATAGTGTATTTAACCGCTCCCCGTATTTATCTATAGTTTTTATATTAAATTTCCTCCGCTAAAATATTGATTTCCACATAATTCCTTTTCCCATAATCGTAATTTCCTAAAATTTTTAAAATTTCTCAAATCTTCATTTCTTTCGCTCTTTTTGCTTTTGTTAGGTCCGTCTAGTGTAGAAACTACCATCTGCACTCTTATTTGCTTTATAAAACATACAGTACTGAACAAAATCACTATTTAGCTAAACTGAGGTATAGTGACCAATCAATACAATCACATAAATTCAACTATAAATTCGCTAATAACTTTTCTAAAAATTGGTATATTTCGTTCAAATCTTCTTTAAATTGCGTAGTTAATTGCCCCCCACATTTCCTTATAGTATTCTCAGTAAATTCGTAACGTTCTATATTTAATTTTCATATTTTCAATCTATTTCTTACTTAAATTCATCAATAAAAACAAGTATTCTTCTATAACTCGGCTGAAAAGTGGCCTTTTCCTTTTAAATTTTCTATTTAAATAGTGCAACTAACCGCCCCCTGTAATCCTATACAGTTTTCTTGTTTAATTCCTAACGTAATATATATAATTTTCATATTTTCAGTCTTATTTACGTAAATTCATCAATAAAAACAAGTATTCATCTATAACTCGGCTGAAAAGTGGCCTTTTCCGTTTAAATTTTCTTTGTTAATAGTGTATTTAAACGCCCCTCCGTATTAATCTATAGTTTTTATAATAAATTTCTACCACTAAAATATTGATTTCCACATAATTCTTTTTCCCCTAATCGTAATTTCCTAAAATTTTTAATATTATTCAAATCTTCATTTCTTTCGCTCTTTTGGCTTTTATTATGTTCATCTAGTGTAGAAACTACTATCTGCACTCTTAATTGCTTTATAAAACATACAGAACTGGAAAAAAATCACTATTTACCTAAACCGAGGTATAGTGGTCAATCAATACAATCACTTAATTCAACTATAAATTCGCTAATAACTTTTCTAGAAATTGGTATATTTCGTTCAAATCTTCTTTGAATTGCGTAGTTAATTGCTCCCCACATTTTCTTATAGTTTTCTCAGTAAATTCGTAACGTTATATATTTAATTTTCATATTTTCAGTCTATTTCTAACTTAAATTCATCAATAAAAATAAGTATTCATCTATAGCACGGCTGAAAATTGGCCTTTTCCTTTTAAATTTTCTATTTATATAGTGTAAATAATTGCCCCCCGTAATCCTATATAGTTTTCCTGGTAAGTTCCTAACGTTATATTATAATTTTCATATTTTCAGTCTCCTATTTACGTGAATTCATCAATAAAAACACGTATTCATCTATGACTCGGCTGAAAAGTGGCCTTTTCCGTTTAAATTTTCTTTGTTAATAGTGTATTTAACCGCTCCCCGTATTTATCTATAGTTTTTATATTAAATTTCCACCGCTAAAATATTGATTTCCACATAATTCGTTTTCCCATAATCGTAATTTCCTAAAATTTTTAAAATTTTTCAAATCTTCATTTCTTTCGCTCTTTTTGCTTTTATTAAGTCCTTCTAGTGTAAAAAACCCATCTGCATTCTTATTTGCTTTATAAAACATACAGAACTGAAAAAAACACCATTTACCTAAACCGAGGTATAGGGGTCAATCAATACAATCACATAAATTCAACTATAAATTTGCTAACAACTTTTCTAAAAATTGGTATATTTCGTTCAAATCTTCTTTAAATTTCGTAGTTATTTGCTCTTCACCCTTCCCTATAGTTTTTTCAGTAAATTCGTAACGTTATATATTTAATTTTCATATTTTCAGTCTATTTTTCACTTAAATTCATCAATAAAAACAAGTATTCTTCTATAACTCGGCTGAAAAGTTGCCTTTTCCTTTTAAATTTGCTATTTTTATAGTGCAACTAACTGCCCCTTGTAATCATATACAGTTTTCTTGTTTAATTCCTAACGTAATATATATAATTTTCATATTTTCAGTCTTATTTACGTGAATTCATCAATAAAAACACGTATTCATCTATAACTCGGCTGAAAAGTGCTCTTTTCCGTTTAAATTTTCTTTGTTAGTAGTGTATTTAACCGCCCCCCGTATTTATCTATAGTTTTTATAATAAATTTCTACCGCTAAAATATTGATTTCCACATAATTCGTTTTCCCATAATCGTAATTTCCTAAAATTTTTAATATTATTCAAATCTTCATTTCTTTCGCTCTATTGGGTTTTATTATGTTCATTTAGTGTAGAAACTACTATCTGCACTCGTATTTGCTTTATAAAACATACAGAACTGGAAAAAATCACTATTTACCTAAACCGAGGTATAGTGGCTAATCAATACAATCACTTAATTCAACTATAAATTCGCTAATAACTTTTCTAAAAATTGGTATATTTCGTTCAATTCTTCTTTAAATTGCGTAGTTAATTTCTCCCCACATTTCCTTATAGTATTCTCAGAAAATCGTAACGTTATATATTTAATTTTCATATTTTCAGTCTATTTCTTACTTAAATTCATCAATAAAAATAAGTATTCAATTATAGCACGGCTGAAAATTGGCCTTTTCCTTTTAAATTTTCTATTTATATAGTGTAAATAATTGCCCCTCGTAATCCTATATAGTTTTCTTGGTAAGTTCCTAACGTTATATTATAATTTTCATATTTTCATTCTCTTATTTACGTGAATTCATCAATAAAAACACGTATTCATCTATAACTCGGCTGAAAAGTGGCCTTTTCCTTTTAAATTTTCTATTTAAATAGTGGAACTAACCGCCCTCCGTAATACTATACAGTTTTCTTGATTAATTTCTAACGTTATATACATAATTTTCATATTTTCAGTCCCTTATTTACGTGAATTCATCAATAAAAACACGTATTCATCTATAACTCGGCTGAAAAGTGGTCTTTTCCTTTTATATTTTCTATTTAAATTGTGCAAATAACTGCCCACCGTAATCCTATACAGTTTTCTTGGTTAATTCCTAACGTTTTATATATAAATTTCATATTTTCAGTCTCCTATTTACGTGAATTCATTAATAAAAACACGTATTCATCTATAACTCGGCTGAAAAGTGGCCTTTTCCGTTTAAATTTTCTTTGTTAATAGTGTATTTAACCGCTCCCCGTATTTATCTATAGTTTTTATATTAAATTTCCTCCGCTAAAATATTGATTTCCACATAATTCCTTTTCCCATAATCGTAATTTCCTAAAATTTTTAAAATTTCTCAAATCTTCATTTCTTTCGCTCTTTTTGCTTTTATTAGGTCCGTCTAGTGTAGAAACTACCATCTGCACTCTTATTTGCTTTATAAAACATACAGTACTGAACAAAATCACTATTTAGCTAAACTGAGGTATAGTGATCAATCAATACAATCACATAAATTCAACTATAAATTCGCTAATAACTTTTCTAAAAATTGGTATATTTCGTTCAAATCTTCTTTAAATTGCGTAGTTAATTGCCCCCCACATTTCCTTATAGTATTCTCAGTAAATTCGTAACGTTCTATATTTAATTTTCATATTTTCAATCTATTTCTTACTTAAATTCATCAATAAAAACAAGTATTCTTCTATAACTCGGCTGAAAAGTGGCCTTTTCCTTTTAAATTTTCTATTTAAATAGTGCAACTATCCGCCCCCTGTAATCCTATACAGTTTTCTTGTTTAATTCCTAACGTAATATATATAATTTTCATATTTTCAGTCTTATTTACGTAAATTCATCAATAAAAACAAGTATTCATCTATAACTCGGCTGAAAAGTGGCCTTTTCCGTTTAAATTTTCTTTGTTAATAGTGTATTTAAACGCCCCTCCGTATTCATCTATAGTTTTTATAATAAATTTCTACCACTAAAATATTGATTTCCACATAATTCTTTTTCCCCTAATCGGAATTTCCTAAAATTTTTAATATTATTCAAATCTTCATTTCTTTCGCTCTTTTGGCTTTTATTATGTTCATCTAGTGTAGAAACTACTATCTGCACTCTTAATTGCTTTATAAAACATACAGAACTGGAAAAAAATCACTATTTACCTAAACCGAGGTATACTGGTCAATCAATACAATCACTTAATTCAACTATAAATTCGCTAATAACTTTTCTAGAAATTGGTATATTTCGTTCAAATCTTCTTTGAATTGCGTAGTTAATTGCTCCCCACATTTTCTTATAGTTTTCTCAGTAAATTCGTAACGTTATATATTTAATTTTCATATTTTCAGTCTATTTCTAACTTAAATTCATCAATAAAAATAAGTATTCATCTATAGCACGGCTGAAAATTGGCCTTTTCCTTTTAAATTTTCTATTTATATAGTGTAAATAATTGCCCTCCGTAATCCTATATAGTTTTCTTGGTAAGTTCCTAACGTTATATTATAATTTTCATATTTTCAGTCTCCTATTTACGTGAATTCATCAATAAAAACACGTATTCATCTATAACTCGGCTGAAAAGTGGCCTTTTCCGTTTAAATTTTCTTTGTTAATAGTGTATTTAACCGCTCCCCGTATTTATCTATAGTTTTTATATTAAATTTCCACCGCTATAATATTGATTTCCACATAATTCGTTTTCCCATAATTGTAATTTCCTAAAATTTTTAAAATTTTTCAAATCTTCATTTCTTTCGCTCTTTTTGCTTTTATTAAGTCCTTCTAGTGTAAAAAAAACCCATCTGCACTCTTATTCTCTTTATAAAACATACAGAACTGGAAAAAACACTATTTACCTAAACGGAGGTATAGTGATCAATCAATACTATCACATAAATTCAACTATAAATTCGCTAATAACTTTTCTAAAAATTGGTATATTTCGTTCAAATCTTCTTTTAATTGCGTAGTTAATTGCTCCATACATTTCCTTATAGTTTTCTCAGTAAATTCGTAACGTTATATATTTAATTTTCATATTTTCAGTCTATTTCTTACTTAAATTCATCAATAAAAACAAGTATTCATCTATAACTCGGCTGAAAAGTGGTCTTTTCCTTTTAAATTTTCTATTTAAATAGTGTAACTAACTGCCTTCCGTAATCCTTAACAGTTTTCTTGGTTAATTCCTGGCGTGATATATATAATTTTCATATTTTCAATCTCTTTTTTACGTGAATTCATCAATGAAAACACGTATTCATCTATAACTCGGCTGAAAAGTGGCCTTTTACTTTAAAATTTTCTATTTTAATAGTGCAAATAACTGCCCCCCGTAATCCTATACAGTTTCCTTGGTTAATTCCTAACGTTTTGTATTTAAATTTCATATTTTCAGCCTCTTATTTACGTGACTTCATCAATAAAAACACGTATTCATCTATAACTCGGCTGAAAAGTGGCTTTTTCCGTTTAAATTTTCTTTGTTAATAGTGTATTTAACCGCCCTTCGTATTTATCTATAGTTTTTATATTAAATATCTACCGCTAAAATATTGATTTCCACATAATTCGTTTTCCCATAATCGTAATTTCCTAAAATTTTTAAAATTTCTCAAATCTTCATTTCTTTCGCTCTTTTTGCTTTTATTAGGTCCGTCTAGTGTAGAAACTACCATCTGCACTCTTATTTGCTTTATAAAACATACAGAACTGAACAAAATCACTATTTACCTAAACCGAGGTATAGTGATCAATCAATACAATCACATAAATTCAACTATAAATTCGCTAATAACTTTTCTAAAAATTGGTATTTTTCGTTCAAATCGTCTTTTAATTATGTATTTCATTGCTCTTTTTATTTTCTTATAGTTTTCTCATTAAGTTCGTAACGTTATATATTTAATTTTCATATTTTCAGTCTCTTATTTACGTGAATTCATCAATAAAAACACGTATTCATCTATAACTCGGCTGAAAAGTGGCCTTTTTCTTTTAAATTTTCTATTTAAATAGTGTACCTAACCGCCCCTCGTAATACTATATAGTTTTCTTGATTAATTTCTAACGTTATATACATAATTTTCATATTTTCAATCTCTTATTTACGTGAATTCATCAATAAAAACACGTATTCATCTATAACTCGGCTGAAAAGTGGCCTTTTCCGTTTAAATTTTCTTTGTTAATAGTGTATTTAACCGCCCCCCGTATTTATCTATAATTTTTATATTAAATTTCTACCGCTAAAGTATTGATTTCCACATAATTCCTTTTCCCATAATCGTAATTTCCTAAAATTTTTACAATTTTTCAAATCTTCATTTCTTTCGCTCTTTTTGCTTTTATTAGGTCCTTCTAGTGTAAAAAAAACCCAACTGCACTCTTATTCTCCTTATAAAACATACAGAACTGGAAAAAAACACTATTTACCTAAACCGAGGTATAGTGGTCAATCAATACAATCACATAAATTCAACTATAAATTCGCTAATAACTTTTCTAAAAATTGGTATTTTTCGTTCAAATCGTCTTTTAATTGTGAACTTCATTGCTTTTCTTATTTTCTTATAGTTTTCTCATTAAATTCGTAACGTTATGTATTTAATTTTCGTGTTTTCAGTCTCTTAATTACGTGAATTCATCAATAAAAACACGTATTCATCTATAACTCGGCTGAAAAGTGGTCTTTTACTTTTAAATTTTCTATTAAAATAGTGTAACTATTTGCCCACCGTAATCTTTTACAGTTTTCTTGGTTAATTCCTAACATTAAATATATAATTTTCATATTCTCAGTCTCTTATTTACGTGAATTCATCAATAAAAACACGTATTCATCTATAACTCGGCTGAAAAGTGGCCTTTTCCGTTTAAATTTTCTTTGTTAATAGTGTATTAAACCGCCCCCCGTAATTATCTTTAGTTTTTATATTAAATTTCTACCGCTAAAATATTGATTTCCACATAATTCTTTTTCCCATAATCGCAATTTCCTAAAATCAAAATCAATAAAATCACATATTCATCTATTGCGCGGCTGAAAATAGGCCTTTTTCTTTTTAATTTTCTATGTAAATAGTGTATCTGATTGCCCCCCGTAATCCTATATAGTTTTCTTGGTTAATTCCTAACGTTATATTATGTATAATTTTCATATTTTCAGTCTCTTATTTACGTGAAATCATCAATAAAAACACGTATTCATCTATAACTCGGCTGAAAAGTGGTCTTTTCCTTTTAAATTTTCTATTTAAATAGTGTAACTAACTGCCCTCCGTAATCCTCCACAGTTTTCTTGGTTAATTCCTGACGTTATATATATAATTTTCATATTTTCAGTCTCTTATTTACGTGAATACATCAATAAAAACACGTATTCATCTATAACTCGGCTGAAAAGTGGCCTTTTCCGTTTAAATTTTCTTTGTTAATAGTGTATTTAACCGCCCCCCGTAATTATCTATAGTTTTTATATTAAATTTCTACCGCTTAAGAATTGATTTCCTAATAATTCGTTTTCCCATAATCGTAATTTCCTAAAATCAATATCAATAAAATCACGTATTCATCTATTGTACGGCTGAAAATAGGCCTTTTTCTTTTTAATTTTCTATTTAAATTGTGTAACTAATTGCCCCCCGTAATCCTATATAGTTTTCTTGATTAATTCCTAACCTTATACTATATATTATTTTCATATTTTCAGTCTCTTATTTACGTGAATTCATCAATAAAAACACGTATTCATCTATAACTCGGCTGAAAAGTGGTCTTTTCCTTTTAAATTTTCTATTTAAATAGTGTAACTAACTGCCCTCCGTTATCCTCTACAGTTTTCTTGGTTAATTCCTGACGTTATATATATAATTTTCATATTTTCAGTCTCTTATTTACGTGAATTCATCAATAAAAACACGTATTCATCTATAACTCGGCTGAAAAGTGGCCTTTTCCGTTGAAATTTATTTGTTAATAGTGTATTTAACCACCCCCCGTACTCATCTATAGTTTTTATAATAAATTTCTACCGCTAAAATATTGATTTCCACATAATTCTTTTTCCCTTAATCGTAATTTCCTAAAATTTTTAAAATTTTTTCAAATCTTCATTTCTTTCGCTCTTTTTGCTTTTATTAAGTCCTTCTAGTGTAAAAAACCCATCTGCATTCTTATTTGCTTTATAAAACATACAGAACTGAAAAAAACACCATTTACCTAAACCGAGGTATAGGGGTCAATCAATTCCGCATACCGGCCCGTGGTGCTGCTCGACGAGGTGGGCAAGCTCTTTGAAAGAGTCATTGCAAACCGCCTCGCCGAGCACCTTGCGGGGACGGGGCCGGATCTTGCGGAACACCAGTTTGGTTTCCGCAAGAGGCGCTCTACGGTGGACGCCATCATGCGCGTGAGAGCCCTCACGACGGGGGATGAAGTGGCCAGAGGGGGGGTTGTCTTGGCGGTGTCTCTCGACATCGCCAACGCCTTCAACTCCATGCCCTGGAGCTGCATTAGGGAGGCACTCCGGTATCACCGGGTGCCGAGCTATCTCCGTCGTATAGTCGGGGACTACCTGACGGACAGGGCCGTCATCTACCCTGGTCGCAACGGTGAGTGGAACCGGCGAGAGATGTCGTGCGGTGTACCACAGGGTTCGGTTCTGGGGCCACCTCTGTGGAACATCGGTTACGACTGGGTGCTGCGCGCCGACCTCCCTACCGGCGTCAGTGTAGTTTGCTACGCTGACGACACGCTGGTACTGGCACAAGGGGGGTCGTACGAGGCGGCGGCGGAAAATATGACACGCGGGGTTGCGATAGTCGTTGAGAGGATTCGGCAACTGGGTCTTGAGGTGGCTCTGCACAAGTCCGAGGCCATGCACTTCCATGGTCCTCGGAACAGGCCACCACCGGGATCCTCAGTGATGGTAGGAGGGGTATCCATCGACGTCGAGTCAACGCTGAAGTACCTAGGACTCGTCCTCGACGGCCGATGGAACTTCGTTGAGCACTTCCGACGTTTGGCTCCCAAACTGGAACGGACCGGGGCTGCCTTCAGGCGGCTCCTGCCGAACCTGGGAGGGCCAAACGCCTCCTGCCGGAGGCTCTACGCGGGGGTCGTGCGGTCCATGGCCCTTTACGGGGCCCCGGTGTGGGCGCGTGGTTTGGCGCGGCTTGCCGTCCACCACCTGAACGCGCCCCAAAGGGTGATAGCCGTGAAAATGGTTCGCGGCTACCGCACGATCTCCCGCGAGGCGGCGAGCCTCCTTGCCGGATTGCCGCCATGGGATCTGGAGGCGATAGTCCTCGCACGCCTGCACGAATGGCGTGCGGAGGCACTGTGCCGTGGGGAAACCCCGCTGCCGCGGCAAGTTGTCGCGCAGCGGACAGACTTCCGGCACGATCTCATGGCGACATGGAGACAGCGACTGTCGCAACCCCGTGCTGGGCACGCCACTATAGCGGCGATAAGACCCCTCTTTGAGGAGTGGCTTGAGAGACGCCACGGCATCCTCACCTTCCGCCTGACGCAGGTCCTCACCGGACACGGTGTGTTTGGGAGGTTCCTGCACCGAATCGGGCGGGAGGAAACGCCCGGGTGCTCCCACTGCGAGGATGGACCGGAGGACACGGTGGAACACACCGTGGAGGTGTGCCCTGCTTGGGCGGAGCACCGCCGTGTCCTCGTAGCGGCGATAGGCGGCGGCGACCTCTCGCGTCCGGCCCTGGTCGAAGCCATGGTCCGGAGCGAGACGGAATGGGATGCCGTCACCACCTTCTGCGAAGCAGTGATGCTAGCGAAGGAGGTGGCGGAGCGGGAGAAGGAGAGAGCAGCAGCTTTCCTCCCCGGCCGCCGCGGGAGACGCCCTGGGCGTCGGGGGCTACGTCGTGGCCCCCGGCCACCGTAGGCGCAGGCCTGTGGACGGCGAGCAATGGGTAGCTCGTCGTCCGTCCGTCTAATGACGACAGGCCGTGTCGACGGCGCGTTTTGTTCCACGCGCGCCTCAAAGAGCAGTCAGCAGCGTGAAGGGGCCCGCAAGGGCCAACGCCTGCCGGGGCTGCGGGCTGTTCGAAAGAGATACCGCGGCTCCGGAACGTAAGGGCACTGAAGGAACACGGATGGTTTTTAGTCAGTAAAAGTCTGACACTCCCTTGCGCTCCACCCAGAGCGAAAGGGGTCATTAGATGATTTTCCATCCGCAAAAAAAAAAAAAAAAAAAAAAAAAAAAAGGGGTCAATCAATACAATCACATAAATTCAACTATAAATTCGCTAATAACTTTTCTAAAAATTGGTATATTTCATTTAAATCTTTTTAAAATGCGTAGTTAAATACACCCCACATTTCCTTATAGTTTTCTCAGTAAATTCGTAACGTTATATATTTAATTTTCATATTTTCAGTCTATAAATTTTCTATTTAAATAGTGCAACTAACTGCCCCCTGAAATCCTACACAGTAGTATTGTTTAATTCCTAACGTAATATATATAATTTTCATATTTTTAGTCTTATTTACGTGAATTCATCAATAAAAACACGTATACATCTATAACTCGGCTGAAAAGTGGCCTTTTCCGTTTAAATTTTCTTTGTTAATAGTATATTTAACCGCCCCTCCGTATTAATCTATAGTTTTTATATTAAATTTCTACCACTAAAATATTGATTTCCACATAATTCGTTTTCCCATAATCGTAATTTCCTAAAATTTTTAAAATTATTCAAATCTTCATTTCTTTCGCTCTTTTGGCTTTTATTATGTTCATCTAGTGTAGAAACTACTATCTGCACTCTTATTTGCTTTATAAAACATACAGAACTTGAAAAAATCACTATTTACCTAAACCGAGGTATAGTGGTCAATCAATACAATCACTTAATTCAACTATAAATTCGCTAATAACTTTTCTAAAAATTGGTATATTTCGTTCAAATCTTTTTTAAATTGCGTAGTTAATTGCTCTCCACATTTTCTTATAGTTTTATCAGTAAATTCGTAACGTTATATATTTAATTTTCATATTTTCATTCTATTTCTTACTTAAATTCATCAATAAAAATAAGTATTCATCTATAGCACGGCTGAAAATTGGCCTTTTCCTTTTAAATTTTCTTTTTATATAGTGTAAATAATTCCAATTCCGTAATTCCATATAGTTTTCTTGGTAAGTTCCTAACGTTTTATTATAATTTTCATATTTTCAGTCTCTTATTTACGTGAATTCATCAATAAAAACACGTATTCATCTATAACTCGGCTGAAAAGTGGCCTTTTTCTTTTAAATTTTCTATTTAAATAGTGTACCTAACCGCCCCCCGTAATACTATATAGTTTTCTTGATTAATTTCTAACGTTATATACATAATTTTCATATTTTCAATCTCTTATTTACGTGAATTCATCAATAAAAACACGTATTCATCTATAACTCGGCTGGAAGGTGGCTTTTTCCGTTTAAATTTTCTTTGTTAATAGTGTATTTAACCGCCCCCCATATTTATCTATAGTTTTTATAATAAATTTCTACCGCTAAAATATTGATTTCCACATAATTCGTTTTCCCATAATCGTGATTTCCTAAAATTTTTAAAATTTTTCAAATCTTCATTTTTTTCGCTCTTTTTGCTTTTATTAGGTCCTTCTAGTGTTAAAAAAAACCCATCTGCACTCTTATTTTCTTTATAAAACATACAGAACTGGAAAAAATCACTATTTACCTAAACCGAGGTATAGTGGTCAATCAATACAATCACATAAATTCAACTATAAATTCGCTAATAACTTTTCTAAAAATTGGTATATTTCGTTTAAATCTTTTTAAATTGCGTAGGTAAATACTCCCCACATTTCCTTATAGTTTTATCAATAAATTCGTAAAGTTATATATTTAATTTTCATACTTTCAGGCTCTTATATACGTGAATTCATCAATAAAAACACGTATTCATCTATAACTCGGCTGAAAAGTGGTATTTTCCTTTTAAATTTTCTATTTAAATAGTGTAACTAACCGCCTATCGTTATCCTATACAGTTTTCTTGGTTAATTCCTAACGTTATATTATATATAATTTTCATATTTTCAGTCTCTTATTTACGTGAATTCATCAATAAAAACACGTATTCATCCATAACTCGACTGAAAAGTGGCCTTTTCCTTTTAAATTTTCTATTTACATAGTGTAACTAACTGCCCTTCGAAATCCTATACAGTTTTCTTGGTTAATTCCTAACGTAATATATATATAATTTTTATATTTTCAATCGCTTATTTACGTGAATTCATCAATAAAAACACGTATTCATCTATAACTCGGCTAAAAAGTGGCCTTTTCCGTTTAAATTTTCTATGTTAATAGTGTATTTAACCGCCCCCCGTATTTATCTATAGATTTTATAATAAATTTCTACCGCTCAGTTATTGATTTCCACATAATTCGTTTTCCCATAATCGTAATTTCCTCAAATTTTAAAAAAAATTCAAATCTTCATTTCTTTCGCTCTTTTTGCTTTTATTAGGTCCTTCTAGTGTAGAAAAAACACATCTGCACTCTTATTTGCTTTATAAAAATACAGAACTGGAAAAAATCACTATTTACCTAAACCGAGGTATAGTGGTCAATCAATACAATCACTTAATTCAACTATAAATTCGCTAATAACTTTTCTAAAAATTCGTATATTTCGTTCAAATCTTCTTTAAATTGCGTAGTTAATTGCTCCCCACATTTAATTATAGTTTTCATAGTAAATTCGTTACGTTATATATTTAATTTTCATTTTTCAGTTTATTTCTTACTTAAATTCATCAATTAAACACGTATTCATCTATTGCACGGCTGAAAATAGGCCTTTTCCTTTTTAATTTTCTATTTAAATAGTGTAACTAATTGCCCCCCGTAATGCTGTATAGTTTTCTTGGTTAATTCCTAGCGTTACATTATATATAATTTTCATATTTTCAGTCTCTTATTTACGTGAATTCGTCAATAAAAACACGTATTCATCTATAACTCGGCTGAAAAGTGGCTTTTTCCTTTTAATTTTTCTATTTAAATAGTGTAACTAACTGCCCTTCGTAATCCTATACAGTTTTCTTGGTTAATTCCTAACGGTATATTATATATAATTTTCATATTTTCAGTCTCTTATTTACGTGAATTTATCAATAAAAACACGTATTCATCTATAACTCGGCTTAAAAGTGGCCTTTTCCTTTTAAATTTTTTATTTAAATAGTGTAACTAACTGCCCCCCATAATTAAATATAGTTTTCTTGGTTAAATCCTAACGTAATATATAATTTTCATATTTTCAATCGCTTATTTACGTGAATTCATCAATAAAAACACGTATTCATCTATAACTCGGCTGAAAAGTGGCCTTTTCCTTTTAAATTTTCTTTATTAATAGTGTATTTAACCGCCCCCCGTATTTATCTATAGATTTTATAATAAATTTCTACCGCTCAGTTATTGATTTCCACATAATTCGTTTTCCCATAATCGTAATTTCCTAAAATTTTAAAAAAAATTCAAATCTTCATTTCTTTCGCTCTTTTTGCTTTTATTAGATCCTTTTAGTGTAGAAAAAACCCATCTGCACTCTTATTTGCTTTATAAAAATACAGAACTGGAAAAAATCACTATTTACCTAAACCGAGGTATAGTGGTCAATCAATACTATCACATAAATTCAACTATAAATTCGCTAATAACTTTTCTAAAAATTTGTATATTTTAGTTCAAATCTTTTTTTAATTGCGAAGTTAATTGCTCCCCACATTTTCTTACAGTTTTCTTAGTAAATTCGTTACGTTATATATTTAATTTTCATTATTTTTCGGTTTATTTCTTACTTAAATTCCTCAATAAAACACGTATTCATCTATTGCACGGCTGAAAATAGGCCTTTTCCTTTTTAATTTTCTATTTAAATAGTGTAACTAATTGCCCTTCGTAATGCTTTATAGTTTTCTTGGTTAATTGCTAGCGTTATATTATATATAATTTTCATATTTTCAGTCTCTTATTTACGTGAAATCATCAATAAAAACACGTATTCATCTATAACTCGGCTGAAAAGTGGTCTTTTCCTTTTAAATTTTCTATTTAAATAGTGTAACTAACTGCCCTCCGTAATCCTCTACAGTTTTCTTGGTTAATTTCTGACGTTATATATATAATTTTCATATTTTCAGTCTCTTATTTACGTGAATTCATCAATAAAAACACGTATTCATCTATAACTCGGCTGAAAAGTGGCCTTTTCCGTTTAAATTTTCTTTGTTAATAGTGTTTTTAACCGCCCCCCGTAATTATCTATAGTTTTTATATTAAATTTCTACCGCTTAAGAATAGATTTCCTAATAATTCGTTTTCCCATAATCGTAATTTCCTAAAATCAATATCAATAAAATCACGTATTCATCTATTGTACGGCTGAAAATAGGCCTTTTCCTTTTTAATTTTCTATTTAAATAGTGTAACTAATTGCCCCCCGTAATTCAATATAGTTTTCTTGGTAAGTTCCTAACGTTTTATTATAATTTTCATATTTTCAGTCTCTTATTTACGTGAATTCATCAATAAAAACACGTATTCATCTATAACTCGGCTGAAAAGTGGCCTTTTTCTTTTAAATTTTCTATTTAAATAGTGTACCTAACCGCCCCCCGTAATACTATACAGTTTTCTTGATTAATTTCTAACGTTATATACATAATTTTCATATTTTAAATCTCTTATTTACGTGAATTCATCAATAAAAACACGTATTCATCTATAACTCGGCTGGAAGGTGGCCTTTTCCGTTTAA
The DNA here is from genome assembly GCA_036936625.1 of Parnassius smintheus behrii. Classification (NCBI taxonomy): domain Eukaryota; kingdom Metazoa; phylum Arthropoda; class Insecta; order Lepidoptera; family Papilionidae; genus Parnassius; species Parnassius smintheus. Next base: position 34,463,715 of record JAUPFT010000027.1, read on the forward strand.
ATTTTCTTTGTTAATAGTGTATTTAACCGCCCCCCATAGTTATCTATAGTTTTTATAATAAATTTCTACCGCTAAAATATTGATTTCCACATAATTCGTTTTCCCATAATCGTGATTTCCTAAAATTTTTAAAATTTTTCAAATCTTCATTTCTTTCGCTCTTTTTGCTTTTATTAAGTCCTTCTAGTGTAGAAAAAACACATCTGCACTCTTATTTGCTTTATAAAAATACAGAACTGGAAAAAATCACTATTTACCTAAACCGAGGTATAGTGGTCAATCAATACAATCACTTAATTCAACTATAAATTCGCTAATAACTTTTCTAAAAATTCGTATATTTCGTTCAAATCTTCTTTAAATTGCGTAGTTCATTGCTCCCCACATTTACTTATAGTTTTCATAGTAAATTCGTTACGTTATATATTTAATTTTCATTTTTCAGTTTATTTCTTACTTAAATTCATCAATTAAACACGTATTCATCTATTGCACGGCTGAAAATAGGCCTTTTCCTTTTTAATTTTCTATTAAAATAGTGTAACTAATTGCCCCCCGTAATGCTGTATAGTTTTCTTGGTTAATTCCTAGCGTTACATTATATATAATTTTCATATTTTCAGTCTCTTATTTACGTGAATTTATCAATAAAAACACGTATTCATCTATAACTCGGCTTAAAAGTGGCCTTGTCCTTTTAAATTTTTTATTTAAATAGTGTAACTAACTGCCCCCTATAATTAAATATAGTTTTCTTGGTTAATTCCTAACGTAATATATAATTTTCATATTTTCAATCGCTTATTTACGTGAATTCATCAATAAAAACACGTATTCATCTATAACTCGGCTGAAAAGTGGCCTTTTCCTTTTAAATTTTCTTTGTTAATAGTGTATTTAACCGCCCCCCGTATTTATCTATAGATTTTATAATAAATTTCTACCGCTCAGTTATTGATTTCCACATAATTCGTTTTCCCATAATCGTAATTTCATAAAATTTAAAAAAAAAATTCAAATCTTCATTTCTTTCGCTCTTTTTGCTTTTATTAGGTCCTTTTAGTGTAGAAAAAACCCATCTGCACTCTTATTTGCTTTATAAAAATACAGAACTGGAAAAAATCACTATTTACCTAAACCGAGGTATAGTGGTCAATCAATACTATCACATAAATTCAACTATAAATGCGCTAATAACTTTTCTAAAAATTTGTATATTTTAGTTCAAATCTTTTTTTAATTGCGTAGTTAATTGCTCCCCACATTTTCTTACAGTTTTCTTAGTAAATTCGTTACGTTATATATTTAATTTTCATTTTTTTAGGTTTATTTCTTACTTAAATTCATCAATAAAACACGTATTCATCTATTGCACGGCTGAAAATAGGCCTTTTCCTTTTAATTTTCTATTTATATAGTGTAACTAATTGCTCTTCGTAATGCTTTATAGTTTTCTTGGTTAATTGCTAGCGTTATATTATATATAATTTTCATATTTTCAGTCTCTTATTTACGTGAATTCGTCAATAAAAACACGTATTCATCTATAACTCGGCTGAAAAGTGGCTTTTTCCTTTTAATTTTTCTATTTAAATAGTGTAACTAACTTCCCTTCGTAATCCTCTTCAGTTTTCTTGGTTAATTCCTGACGTTATATATATAATTTTCATATTTTCAGTCTCTTATTTACGTGAATTCATCAATAAAAACACGTATTCATCTATAACTCAGCTGAAAAGTGGCCTTTTCATTTTAAATTTTATATTTAAATAGTGTAACTAACTGCCCCCCGTAATCTTATACAGTTTTCTTGGTTAATTCCTAGCGTTACATTATATATAATTTTCATATTTTCAGTCTCTTATTTACGTGAATTCGTCAATAAAAACACGTATTCATCTATAACTCGGCTGAAAAGTGGCTTTTTCCTTTTAACTTTTCTATTTTAATAGTGTAACTAACTTCCCTTCGTAATCCTTTACAGTTTTCTTGGTTAATTCCTGACGTTATATATATAATTTTCATATTTTCAGTCTCTTATTTACGTGAATTCATCAATAAAAACACGTATTCATCTATAACTCAGCTGAAAAGTGGCCTTTTCCTTTTAAATTTTATATTTAAATAGTGTAACTAACTGCCCCCCGTAATCCTATACAGGTTTCTTGGTTAATTCCTAACGTTATATTATATATAATTTTCATATTTTCAGTCTCTTATTTACGTGAATTTATCAATAAAAACACGTATTCATCTATAACTCGGCTTAAAAGTGGCCTTTTTCTCTTAAATTTTTTATTTAAATAGTGTAACTAACTGCCTCCCATAATTAAATACAATTTTCTTGGTTAATTCCTAACGTTATATATATAATTTTCATATTTTCAGTCTCTTATTTACGTGAATTCATCAATAAAAACACGTATTCATCTATAACTCGGCTGAAAAGTGGCCTTTTCCGTTTAAGTTTTCTTTGTTAATAATGTATTTAACCGCCCCCCGTATTTATCTATTGTTTTTATAATAAATTTTTTCCGCTTAAGTATTGATTTCCACATAATTCGTTTTCCCATAATCGTAATTTCCTAAAATTTTTAAAAATTTTCAAATCTTCATTTCTTACGCTCTTTTTGCTTTTATTAGGTCCTTCTAGTGTAGAAAAACCCATCTGTACTCTTATTTGCTTTATAAAACATACAGAACTGAACAAAATCACTATTTACCTAAACTGAGGTATAGTGATCAATCAATACAATCACATAAATTCAACTATAAATTCGATAATAACTTTTCTAAAAATTGGTATATTTCGTTCAAATCTTCTTTAAATTGCGTAGTTAATTGCTCCCCACATTTCCTTATAGTATTCTCAGTAAATTCGTAACGTTATATATTTAATTTTCATATTTTCAGTCTATTTCTTACTTAAATTCATCAATAAAAACAAGTATTCTTCTATAACTCGGCTGAAAAGTGGCCTTTTCCTTTTAAATTTTCTATTTAAATAGTGCAAATAACTGCTACCTGTAATCCTATACAGTTTTCTTGTTAAATTCCTAACGTAATATATATAATTTTCATATTTTCAGTCTTATTTACGTGAATTCATCAATAAAAACACGTATTCATCTATAACTCGGCTGAAAAGTGGCCTTTTACTTTTAAATTTTCTATTTAAATAGTGCAAATAACTGCCCCCCGTAATCCTATACAGTTTTCTTGGTTAATTCCTAACGTTTTATATATAAATTTCATATTTTCAGTCTCCTATTTACGCGAATTCATCAATAAAAACACGTATTCATCTATAACTCGGCTGAAAAGTGGCCTTTTCCGTTTAAATTTTCTTTGTTAATAGTGTATTTAACCGCTCCCCGTATTTATCTATAGTTTTTTTCAAATCTTCATTTCTTTCGCTCTTTTTGCTTTTATTAGGTCCTTCTAGTGTAAAAAAACCCATCTGCACTCTTATTCTCTTTATAAAACATACAGAACTGGAAAAAAACACTATTTACCTAAACCGAGGTATAGTGGTCAATCACTACAATCACATAAATTCAACTATAAATTCGCTAATAACATATCTAAAAATTGGTATTTTTCGTTCAAATCGTCTTTTAATTGTGTACTTCATTGCTCTTCTTATTCTCTTATAGTTTTCTCATTAAATTCGTAACGTTATGTATTTAATTTTCGTGTTTTCAGTCTCTTAACTACGTGAATTCATCAATAAAAACACGTATTCATCTATAACTCGGCAGAAAAGTGGTCTTTTCCTTTTAAATTTTGTATTAAAATAGTGAAACTAACTGCCCACCGTAATCCTATACAGTTTTCTTGGTTAATTTCTAACATTAAATATATAATTTTCATATTTTCAGTCTCTTATTTACGTGAATTCATCAATAAAAACACGTATTCATCTATAACTCGGCTGAAAAGTGGCCTTTTCCGTTTACATTTTCTTTGTTTGTAGTTTATTTAACCGCCCCCTATATTAATCTATAGTTTTTATAATAAATTTCTACCGCTAAAATATTGATTTCCACATAATTCGTTTTCCCATAATCGTAATTTCCTAAAATCAATATCAATAAAATCACGTATTCATCTATTGCACGGCTGAAAATAGGCCTTTTTCTTTTTAATTTTCTATTTAAATAGTGTATCTAATTACCCCCCGTAATCCTATATAGTTTTCTTGGTTAATTCCTAACGTTATATTATATATAATTTTCATATTTTCAGTCTCTTATCTACGTGAATTCATCAATAAAAACACGTATTCATCTATAACTCGGCTGAAAAGTGGTCTTTTTGTTTTAAATTTTATATTTAAATAGTGTTACTAACTGCCCCCGTAATCTTATACAGTTTTCTTGGTTAATTCCTAGCGTTACATTATATGTAATTTTCATATTTTCAGTCTCTTATTTCCGTGAATTCGTCAATAAAAACACGTATTCAACTATAACTCGGCTGAAAAGTGGCTTTTTCCTTTTAATTTTTCTATTTTAATAGTGTAACTAACTTCCCTTCGTAATCCTATTCAGTTTTCTTGGTTAATTCCTGACGTTATATATATATAATTTTCATATTTTCAGTCTCTTATTTACGTGAATTCGTCAATAAAAACACGTATTCATCTATAACTCAGCTGAAAAGTGGCCTTTTCCTTTTAAATTTTATATTTAAATAGTGTAACTAACTGCCCCCGTAATCCTATTCAGTTTTCTTGGTTAATTCCTAACGTTATATTATATATAATTTTCATATTTTCAGTCTCTTATTTACGTGAATTTATCAATAAAACACGTATTCATCTATAACTCGGCTTAAAAGTGGCCTTTTTCTTTTAAATTTTTTATTTAAATAGTGTAACTAACTGCCTCCCATAATTAAATACAGTTTTCTTGGTTAATTCCTAACGTTATATGTATAATTTTCATATTTTCAGTCTCTTATTTACGTGAATTCATCAATAAAAACACGTATTCATCTATAACTCGGCTGAAAAGTGGCCTTTTCCTTTTAAATTTTCTATTTAAATAGTGCAACTAACTGCTACCTGTAATCCTATACAGTTTTCTTGTTTAATTCCTAACGTAATATATATAATTTTCATATTTTCAGTCTTATTTACGTGAATTCATCAATAAAAACACGTATTCATCTATAACTCGGCTGAAAAGTGGCCTTTTACTTTTAAATTTTCTATTTAAATAGTGCAAATAACTGCCCCCCGTAATCCTATACAGTTTTCTTGGTTAATTCCTAACGTTTTATATATAAATTTCATATTTTCAGTCTCCTATTTACGCGAATTCATCAATAAAAACACGTATTCATCTATAACTCGGCTGAAAAGTGGCCTTTTCCGTTTAAATTTTCTTTGTTAATAGTGTATTTAACCGCTCCCCGTATTTATCTATAGTTTTTTTCAAATCTTCATTTCTTTCGCTCTTTTTGCTTTTATTAGGTCCTTCTAGTGTAAAAAAACCCATCTGCACTCTTATTCTCTTTATAAAACATACAGAACTGGAAAAAAACACTATTTACCTAAACCGAGGTATAGTGGTCAATCACTACATTCACATAAATTCAACTATAAATTCGCTAATAACATATCTAAAAATTGGTATTTTTCGTTCAAATCGCCTTTTAATTGTGTACTTCATTGCTCTTCTTATTCTCTTATAGTTTTCTCATTAAATTCGTAACGTTATGTATTTAATTTTCGTGTTTTCAGTCTCTTAACTACGTGAATTCATCAATAAAAACACGTATTCATCTATAACTCGGCTGAAAAGTGGTCTTTTCCTTTTAAATTTTGTATTAAAATAGTGAAACTAACTGCCCACCGTAATCCTATACAGTTTTCTTGGTTATATTCTAACATTAAATATATAATTTTCATATTTTCAGTCTCTTATTTACGTGAATTCATCAATAAAAACACGTATTCATCTATAACTCGGCTGAAAAGTGGCCTTTTCCTTTTAATTTTTCTATTTAAATAGTGTAACTAACTTCCCTTCGTAATCCTCTACAGTTTTCTTGGTTAATTCCTGATGTTATATATATAATTTTCATATTTTCAGTCTCTTATTTACGTGAATTCATCAATAAAAACACGTATTCATCTATAACTCGGCTGAAAAGTGGCCTTTTCCTTTTAATTTTTCTATTTAAATAGTGTAACTAACTTCCCTTCGTAATCCTCTACAGTTTTCTTGGTTAATTCCTGATGTTATATATATAATTTTCATATTTTCAGTCTCTTATTTACGTGAATTCATCAATAAAACCACGTATTCATCTATAACTTAGCTGAAAAGTGGCCTTTTCCTTTTAAATTTTATATTTAAATAGTGTAACTAACTGCCCCCCGTAATACTATACAGTTTTCTTGGTTAATTCCTAACGTTATATTATATATAATTTTCATATTTTCAGTCTCTTATTTACGTGAATTTATCAATAAAAACACGTAGTCATCTATAACTCGGCTTAAAAGTGGCCTTGTCCTTTTAAATTTTTTATTTAAATAGTGTAACTAACTGCCCCCTATAATTAAATATAGTTTTCTTGGTTAATTCCTAACGTAATATATAATTTTCATATTTTCAATCGCTTATTTACGTGAATTCATCAATAAAAACACGTATTCATCTATAACTCGGCTGAAAAGTGGCCTTTTCCTTTTAAATTTTCTTTGTTAATAGTGTATTTAACCGCCCCCCGTATTTATCTATAGATTTTGTAATAAATTTCTACCGCTCAGTTATTGATTTCCACATAATTCGTTTTCCCATAATCGTAATTTCCTAAAATTTAAAAAAAAATTCAAATCTTCATTTCTTTCGCTCTTTTTGCTTTTATTAGGTCCTTTTAGTGTAGAAAAAACCCATCTGCACTCTTATTTGCTTTATAAAAATACAGAACTGGAAAAAATCACTATTTACCTAAACCGAGGTATAGTGGTCAATCAATACTATCACATAAATTCAACTATAAATTCGCTAATAACTTTTCTAAAAATTTGTATATTTTAGTTCAAATCTTTTTTTAATTGCGTAGTTAATTGCTCCCCACATTATCTTACAGTTTTCTTAGTAAATTAGTTACGTTATATATTTAATTTTCATTTTTTTAGGTTTATTTCTTACTTAAATTCATCAATAAAACACGTATTCATCTATTGCACGGCTGAAAATAGGCCTTTTCCTTTTTAATTTTCTATTTATATAGTGTAACTAATTGCCCTTCGTAATGCTTTATAGTTTTCTTGGTTAATTGCTAGCGTTATATTATATATAATTTTCATATTTTCAGTCTCTTATTTACGTGAATTCGTCAATAAAAACACGTATTCATGTATAACTCGGCTGAAAAGTGGCTTTTTCCTTTTAATTTTTCTATTTAAATAGTGTAACTAACTGCCCTCCGTAATCCTCTACAGTTTTCTTGGTTAATTTCTGACGTTATATATATAATTTTCATATTTACAGTCTCTTATTTACGTGAATTCATCAATAAAAACACGTATTCATCTATAACTCGGCTGAAAAGTGGCCTTTTCCGTTTAAATTTTCTTTGTTAATAGTGTATTAAACCGCCCCCCCCCCCAATTATCTATAGTTTTTATATTAAATTTCTACCGCTAAAATATTGATTTCCACATAATTCGTTTTCCCATAATCGTAATTTCCTAAAATCAATATCAATAAAATCACGTATTCATCTATTGCACGGCTGAAAATAGGCCTTTTTCTTTTTAATTTTCTATTTAAATAGTGTATCTAATTACCATCCGTAATCCTATATAGTTTTCTTGGTTAATTCCTAACGTTATATTATATATAATTTTCATATTTTCAGTCTCTTATCTACGTGAATTCATCAATAAAAACACGTATTCATCTATAACTCGGCTGAAAAGTGGTCTTTTCGTTTTAAATTTTATATTTAAATAGTGTAACTAACTGCCCCCGTAATCTTATACAGTTTTCTTGGTTAATTCCTAGCGTTACATTATATATAATTTTCATATTTTCAGTCTCTTATTTCCGTGAATTCGTCAATAAAAACACGTATTCATCTATAACTCGGCTGAAAAGTGGCTTTTTCCTTTTAATTTTTCTATTTTAATAGTGTAACTAACTTCCCTTCGTAATCCTTTTCAGTTTTCTTGGTTAATTCCTGACGTTATATATATAATTTTCATATTTTCAGTCTCTTATTTACGTGAATTCATCAATAAAAACACGTATTCATCTATAACTCAGCTGAAAAGTGGCCTTTTCCTTTTAAATTTTATATTATATAGTGTAACTAACTGCCCCCCGTAATCCTATACAGTTTTCTTGGTTAATTCCTAACGTTACATTATATATAATTTTCATATTTTCAGTCTCTTATTTCCGTGAATTCGTCAATAAAAACACGTATTCATCTATAACTCGGCTGAAAAGTGGCTTTTTCCTTTTAATTTTTCTATTTTAATAGTGTAACTAACTTCCCTTCGTAATCCTTTTCAGTTTTCTTGGTTAATTCCTGACGTTATATATATAATTTTCATATTTTCAGTCTCTTATTTACGTGAATTCATCAATAAAAACACGTATTCATCTATAACTCAGCTGAAAAGTGGCCTTTTCCGTTTAAATTATCTTTGTTAATAGTGTATTAAACCGCCCCCCCCCCCAATTATCTATAGTTTTTATATTAAATTTCTACCGCTAAAATATTGATTTCCACATAATTCTTTTTCCCATAATCGTAATTTCCTAAAATCAATATCAATAAAATCACGTATTCATCCATTGCACGGCTGAAAATAGGCCTTTTTCTTTTTAATTTTCTATTTAAATAGTGTATCTAATTACCACCCGTAATCCTATATAGTTTTCTTGGTTAATTCCTAACGTTATATTATATATAATTTTCATATTTTCAGTCTCTTATCTACGTGAATTCATCAATAAAAACACGTATTCATCTATAACTCGGCTGAAAAGTGGTCTTTTCGTTTTAAATTTTCTATTTAAATAGTGTAACTAACTGCCCTCCGTAATCCTCTACAGTTTTCTTGGTTAATTCCTGGCGTTATATATATAATTTTCATATTTTCAGTCTCTTTTTTACGTGAATTCATCAATAAAACACGTATTAAATAATAAACAAAATAAACAAAAAACAAATAGCACTCGGTATTTTTATGGACCTTAAAAAAGCATTTGATACAGTTAGTCATGAACTTTTACTGTGTAAATTGAAATATATGGGTATTTCCGGATCCGCATTGAAAATTTTTGCTTCATATTTATCCAATAGATATCAAGTGGTAAAGATTGGCTCTAATCAAAGTGAACCAAAATTAATAACTTTTGGAGTACCGCAAGGTTCCATATTAGGACCGCTGCTTTTTCTAATTTACATCAATAGTATTAAGGATATCGGATTAAAAGGTAATATTACATTATATGCAGACGATACAAGTCTGTTATACTATGGATATTCAATTAACGAATTGATTACCGATGCCCAATCAGATCTCAACACATTGAATATGTGGTTTCAATCTAACCGTCTAACTATAAATATTACTAAAACACACTACGTAATTTTTACATCAAAAAATAAAAAAATTGGTAACTATAAGCCTCTAACAATAAATAGTGAACCAATTTCTAAAGTAGATAATGAAAAATACCTTGGTCTCCGGTTGGATAATCATATGACATTTAAGTGTCATATAAATAATATTAAATCTAAATTGGTTTCTCTCACTGGCGCACTGCGAAATATAGTAAAATGTTTCCCACGTAGTGTGCGTTACACTATTTATAATTCATTAGTCAAACCACATATTGAATACCTTATAGAAGTCTGGGGCACAGCAGCAAAAACCAATATAGAAACAATACAGGTAGCACAAAATAAACTGATTAAGGTGCTATATAATTACGACTTCCTTACTCCAACAGCCCAAGTTTATAAGGACACTAAAATCATGAATATATCACAAACATATAAATATTATACTTGCATTTTAGTACGTAAAATACTTAATAAAAGTATTCACACAGAATTAAGTTTTACGAAAAATAAACCTATAACAAAACTAAGACCAAGACTTTACAGAGAATTAAAACTACGCACAGCACGTACTAACTACGGTAAAAAATGCATTTTAAATGAAGGTGTCCTAATCTACAACAAACTACCAAAAGAGATAAGGGATGCCAAATCTATGACAACCTTTAAAAGATTACTAAAACATTATTTTCTAAACACATAATCAAGGTGGTTTACTTCTTCGTGAAATTGTGCTTAATTTGATTGGGTGGTTATAATATTGGTAGGTAAATTTAAATGCTAAAATGTTATTAAATTAGCATAATATCAGCTTCGATCTAGTAAAATTATGATTAATAAGCCTTACTTTTACAGTAATATAATTGTGTGTCTATATGTATGTATATATGTGTGTATATATGTATATAGAAATATAATTAAATATACTTATATATATGTATGTACTAATAACTAATAAAAAAAAGCAAATAAAACAAAACATTAAAAAGGACATCTTAACAAGTATACATATAAACACAGATATAGTTATTAAATTTCATTAGGTCATTTATTAACCAACCAATCCAACCAAGTAATAATTGCGCTCAATCAAAAATACATAATATCACTTCCAGTCTCTATTGTTCAACGTAAATTCGATTAAATGAAGCTAAAAGTCGGTATATGAATAATTTTTCACTCAGCGATCGAACCAAATAAAGTAACCGTCATGAATGTTTATCTTAATCTTTGGTAGCCTTCTTTTATTAATTTACTATGTACTCATAACTTTTTAACATTATTTGTTTAGATTATAAAAAAGATGGTGTATTTTTATTTTGTTAACAGTTTGTTTGTGTGTCGTGCCGTTTAATATAAAATTATGTTAGTGTTGTACATTTCTCATGTAAGTGAATTTTAATTCTTTTGAGAAATAAATATCTTAAACCATAAACCATATTCATCTATAACTCGGCTGAAAAGTGGCCTTTTACTTTTAAATTTTCTTTGTTAATAGTGTATTTAACCGCCCTTCGTATTTATCTATAGTTTTTATATAAACAATCTACCGCTAAAATATTGATTTCCACATAATTCGTTTTCCCATAATCGTAATTTCCTAAAATTTTTAAAATTTCTCAAATCTTCATTTCTTTCGCTCTTTTTGCTTTTATTAGGTCCGTCTAGCGTAGAAACTACCATCTGCACTCTTATTTGCTTTATAAAACATACAGAACTGAACAAAATCACTATTTACCTAAACCGAGGTATAGTGATCAATCAATACAATCACATAAATTCAACTTTAAATTCGCTAATAACTTTTCTAAAAATTGGTATTTTTCGTTCAAATCGTCTTTAAATTATGAAGTTCATTGCTCTTTTTATTTTATTATAGTTTTCTCATTAAATTCGTAACGTTATATATTTAATTTTCATATTTTCAGTCTCTTATTTACGTGAATTCATCAATAAAAACACGTATTCATCTATAACTCGGCTGAAAAGTGGTCTTTTCCTTTTAAATTTTCAATTTAAATAGTGTAACTTACCGCTCACCGTAATCCTATACAGTTTTCTTGGTTAATTTCTAACGTTATATATATAATTTTCATATTTTCAGTCTCTTATTTACGTGAATTCATCAATAAAAACACGTATTCATCTATAACTCGGCTGAAAAGTGGTCTTTTCCTTTTAAATTTTCTATTAAAATTGTGTAACTAACTGCCCACCGTAATCCTATACAGTTTTCTTGGTTAATTCCTAACATTAAATATATAATTCTCATATTTTCAGTCTCTTATTTACATGAATTCATCAATAAAAACACGTATTCATCTATAACTCGGCTGAAAAGTGGCCTTTTCCGTTTAAATTTTATTTGTTTATAGTGTATTAAACCGCCCTCCGTAATAATCTATAGTTTTTATATTAAATTTCTACCGCTAAAATATTGATTTCCACATAATTCGTTTTCCCATAATCGTAATTTCCTAAAATCAATATCAATAAAATCACGTATTCATCTATTGCACGGCTGAAAATAGGCCTTTTTCTTTTTAATTTTCTATTTAAATAGTGTATGTAATTGCCCCCCGTAATCCTATATAGTTTTCTTGGTTAATTCCTAACGTTATATTATATATAATTTTCATATTTTCAGTCTCTTATTTACCGTTAATTCATCAATAAAAACATGTATTCATCTATAACTCGGCTGAAAAGTGGTCTTTTTCTTTTAAATTTTCTATTTAAATAGCGTAACTAACTGCCCACCGTAATTTTATACAGTTTTCTTGGTTAATTCCTAACATTAAATATATAATTTTCATATTTTCTGTCTCTTATTTACGTGAATTCATCAATAAAAACACGTATTCATCTATAACTCGGCTGAAAAGTGGCCTTTTCCGTTTAAATTTTCTTTGTTAATAGTGTATTAAACCGCCCCCCGTAATTATCTCTAGTTTTTATGTTAAATTTCTACCGCTAAAATATTGATTTCCACATAATTCGTTTTCCCATAATCGTAATTTCCTAAAATCAATATCAATAAAATCACGTATTCATCTATTGCACGGCTGAAAATAGGCCTTTTTCTTTTTATTTTCTATTTAAATAGTGTATCTAATTACCCCCCGTCATCCTATATAGTTTTCTTGGTTAATTCCTAACGTTATATTATATATAATTTTCATATTTTCAGTCTCTTATCTACGTGAATTCATCAATAAAAACACGTATTCATCTATAACTCGGCTGAAAAGTGGTCTTTTTCTTTTAAATTTTCTATATAAATAGTGTAACTAACTGCCCTTTGTAATCTTCTACAGTTTTCTTGGTTAATTCCTGGCGTTATATATATAATTTTCATATTTTCAGTCTCTTTTTTACGTGAATTCATCAATAAAAACACGTATTCATCTATAACTCGGCTGAAAAGTGGCCTTTTCCGTTTAAATTTTCTTTGTTAATAGTGTATTTAACCGCCCTTCGTATTTATCTATAGTTTTTATATAAACAATCTATCGCTAAAATATTGATTTCCACATAATTCGTTTTCCCATAATCGTAATTTCCTAAAATTTTTAAAATTTCTCAAATCTACATTTCTTTCGCTCTTTTTGCTTTTATTAGGTCCGTCTAGCGTAGAAACTACCATCTGCACTCTTATTTGCTTTATAAAACATACAGAACTGAACAAAATCACTATTTACCTAAACCGAGGTATAGTGATCAATCAATACAATCACATAAATTCAACTTTAAATTCGCTAATAACTTTTCCAAAAATTGGTATTTTTCGTTCAAATCGTCTTTAAATTATGTAGTTCATTGCTCTTTTTATTTTATTATAGTTTTCTCATTAAATTCGTAACGTTATATATTTAATTTTCATATTTTCAGTCTCTTATTTACGTGAATTCATCAATAGAAACACGTATTCATCTATAACTCGGCTGAAAAGTGGTCTTTTCCTTTTAAATTTTCAACTTAAATAGTGTAACTTACTGCTCACTTTAATCCTATACAGTTTTCTTGGTAAATTTCTAACGTTATATATATAATTTTCATATTTTCAGTCTCTTATTTACGTGAATTCATCAATAAAAACAAGTATTCATCTATAACTCGGCTGAAAAGTGGCCTTTTCCGTTTAAATTTTCTTTGTTAATAGTGTATTTAACCGCCCCCCGTAATTATCTATAGTTTTTATATAAAATTTCTACCGCTAAAATATTGATTTCCACATAATTCGTTTTCCTATAATCGTAATTTCCTAAAATTTTTAAAATTTTTCAAATCTTTTTTCTTTCGCTCTTTTTGCTTTTATTAGGTCCTTCTAGTGTAAAAAAAACCCATCTGCACTCTTATTCTCTTTATAAACATACAGAACTGGAAAAAAACACTATTTACCTAAACCGAGGTATAGTGATCAATCAATACAATCACATAAATTCAACTTTATATTCGCTAATAACTTTTCTAAAAATTGGTATTTTTCGTTCAAATCGTCTTTTAATTATGTAGTTCATTGCTCTTTTTATTTTATTATAGTTTTCTCATTAAATTCGTAACGTTATATATTTAATTTTCATATTTTCATTCTCTTATTTACGTGAATTCATCAATAGAAACACGTATTCATCTATAACTCGGCTGAAAAGTGGTCTTTTCCTTTTAAATTTTCTATTAAAATGGTGTAACTAACTGCCCACCGTAATTCTATACAGTTTTCTTGGTTAATTCCTAACATTAAATATATAATTCTCATATTTTCAGTCTCTTATTTACATGAATTCATCAATAAAAACACGTATTCATCTATAACTCAGCTGAAAAGTGGCCTTTTCCGTTTAAATTTTAATTGTTAATAGTGTATTAAACCGCCCTCCGTAATTATCTATAGTTTTTATATTAAATTTCTACCGTTAAAATATTGATTTCCACATAATTCGTTTTCCCATAATCGTAATTTCCTAAAATCAATATCAATAAAATCACGTATTCATCTATTGCACGGCTGAAAATAGGCCTTTTTCTTTTTATTTTCTATTTAAATAGTGTATGTAATTGCCCCCCGTAATCCTATATAGTTTTCTTGGTTAATTCCTAACGTTATATTATATATAATTTTCATATTTTCAGTCTCTTATTTACCGTTAATTCATCAATAAAAACATGTATTCATCTATAACTCGGCTGAAAAGTGGTCTTTTTCTTTTAAATTTTCTATTTAAATAGCGTAACTAACTGCCCACCGTAATTCTATACAGTTTTCTTGGTTAATTCCTAACATTAAATATATAATTTTCATATTTTCTGTCTCTTATTTACGTGAATTAATCAATAAAAACACGTATTCATCTATAACTCGGCTGAAAAGTGGCCTTTTCCGTTTAAATTTTCTTTGTTTATAGTGTATTAAACCGCCCCCCGTAATTATCTCTAGTTTTTATATTAAATTTCTACCGCTAAAATATTGATTTCCACATAATTCGTTTTCCCATTATCGTAATTTCCTAAAATCAATATCAATAAAATCACGTATTCATCTATTGCACGGCTGAAAATAGGCCTTTTTCTTTTTATTTTCTATTTAAATAGTGTATCTAATTACCCCCCGTCATCCTATATAGTTTTCTTGGTTAATTCCTAACGTTATATTATATATAATTTTCATATTTTCAGTCTCTTATCTACGTGAATTCATCAATAAAAACACGTATTCATCTATAACTCGGCTGAAAAGTGGTCTTTTTCTTTTAAATTTTCTATATAAATAGTGTAACTAACTGCCCTTTGTAATCTTCTACAGTTTTCTTGGTTAATTCCTGGCGTTATATATATAATTTTCATATTTTCAGTCTCTTTTTTACGTGAATTCATCAATAAAAACACGTATTCATCTATAACTCGGCTGAAAAGTGGCCTTTTCCGTTTAAATTTTCATTGTTAATAGTGTATTTAACCGCCCTTCGTATTTATCTATAGTTTTTATATAAACAATCTATCGCTAAAATATTGATTTCCACATAATTCGTTTTCCCATAATCGTAATTTCCTAAAATTTTTAAAATTTCTCAAATCTTCATTTTTTTCGCTCTTTTTGCTTTTAATAGGTCCGTCTAGCGTAGAAACTACCATCTGCACTCTTATTTGCTTTATAAAACATACAGAACTGAACAAAATCACTATTTACCTAAACCGAGGTATAGTGATCAATCAATACAATCACATAAATTCAACTTTAAATTCGCTAATAACTTTTCCAAAAATTGGTATTTTTCGTTCAAATCGTCTTTAAATTATGTAGTTCATTGCTCTTTTTATTTTATTATAGTTTTCTCATTAAATTCGTAACGTTATATATTTAATTTTCATATTTTCAGTCTCTTATTTACGTGAATTCATCAATAGAAACACGTATTCATCTATAACTCGGCTGAAAAGTGGTCTTTTCCTTTTAAATTTTCAACTTAAATAGTGTAACTTACTGCTCACTTTAATCCTATACAGTTTTCTTGGTAAATTTCTAACGTTATATATATAATTTTCATATTTTCAGTCTCTTATTTACGTGAATTCATCAATAAAAACAAGTATTCATCTATAACTCGGCTGAAAAGTGGCCTTTTCCGTTTAAATTTTCTTTGTTAATAGTGTATTTAACCGCCCCCCGTAATTATCTATAGTTTTTATATTAAATTTCTACCGCTAAAATATTGATTTCCACATAATTCATTTTCCTATAATCGTAATTTCCTAAAATTTTTAAAATTTTTCAAATCTTTTTTCTTTCGCTCTTTTTGCTTTTATTAGGTCCTTCTAGTGTAAAAAAAACCCATCTGCACTCTTATTCTCTTTATAAACATACAGAACTGGAAAAAAACACTATTTACCTAAACCGAGGTGTAGTGATCAATCAATACAATCACATAAATTCAACTTTATATTCGCTAATAACTTTTCTAAAAATTGGTATTTTTCGTTCAAATCGTCTTTTAATTATGTAGTTCATTGCTCTTTTTATTTTATTATAGTTTTCTCATTAAATTCGTAACGTTATATATTTAATTTTCATATTTTCAGTCTCTTATTTACGTGAATTCATCAATAGAAACACGTATTCATCTATAACTCGGCTGAAAAGTGGTCTTTTCCTTTTAAATTTTCAACTTAAATAGTGTAACTTACTGCTCACTTTAATCCTATACAGTTTTCTTGGTAAATTTCTAACGTTATATATATAATTTTCATATTTTCAGTCTCTTATTTACGTGAATTCATCAATAAAAACAAGTATTCATCTATAACTCGGCTGAAAAGTGGCCTTTTCCGTTTAAATTTTCTTTGTTAATAGTGTATTTAACCGCCCCCCGTAATTATCTATAGTTTTTATATTAAATTTCTACCGCTAAAATATTGATTTCCACATAATTCATTTTCCTATAATCGTAATTTCCTAAAATTTTTAAAATTTTTCAAATCTTTTTTCTTTCGCTCTTTTTGCTTTTATTAGGTCCTTCTAGTGTAAAAAAAACCCATCTGCACTCTTATTCTCTTTATAAACATACAGAACTGGAAAAAAACACTATTTACCTAAACCGAGGTGTAGTGATCAATCAATACAATCACATAAATTCAACTTTATATTCGCTAATAACTTTTCTAAAAATTGGTATTTTTCGTTCAAATCGTCTTTTAATTATGTAGTTCATTGCTCTTTTTATTTTATTATAGTTTTCTCATTAAATTCGTAACGTTATATATTTAATTTTCATATTTTCATTCTCTTATTTACGTGAATTCATCAATAGAAACACGTATTCATCTATAACTCGGCTGAAAAGTGGTCTTTTCCTTTTAAATTTTCTATTAAAATAGTGTAACTAACTGCCCACCGTAATTCTATACAGTTTTCTTGGTTAATTCCTAACATTAAATATATAATTCTCATATTTTCAGTCTCTTATTTACATGAATTCATCAATAAAAACACGTATTCATCTATAACTCGGCTGAAAAGTGGCCTTTTCCGTTTAAATTTTAATTGTTAATAGTGTATTAAACCGCCCTCCGTAATTATCTATAGTTTTTATATTAAATTTCTACCGTTAAAATATTGATTTCCACATAATTCGTTTTCCCATAATCGTAATTTCCTAAAATCAATATCAATAAAATCACGTATTCATCTATTGCACGGCTGAAAATAGGTTTTTTCTTTTTATTTTCTATTTAAATAGTGTATGTAATTGCCCCCCGTAATCCTATATAGTTTTCTTGGTTAATTCCTAACGTTATATTATATATAATTTTCATATTTTCAGTCTCTTATTTACCGTTAATTCATCAATAAAAACATGTATTCATCTATAACTCGGCTGAAAAGTGGTCTTTTTCTTTTAAATTTTCTATTTAAATAGCGTAACTAACTGCCCACCGTAATTCTATACAGTTTTCTTGGTTAATTCCTAACATTAAATATATAATTTTCATATTTTCTGTCTCTTATTTACGTGAATTAATCAATAAAAACACGTATTCATCTATAACTCGGCTGAAAAGTGGCCTTTTCCGTTTAAATTTTCTTTGTTTATAGTGTATTAAACCGCCCCCCGTAATTATCTCTAGTTTTTATATTAAATTTCTACCGCTAAAATATTGATTTCCACATAATTCGTTTTCCCATTATCGTAATTTCCTAAAATCAATATCAATAAAATCACGTATTCATCTATTGCACGGCTGAAAATAGGCCTTTTTCTTTTTATTTTCTATTTAAATAGTGTATCTAATTACCCCCCGTCATCCTATATAGTTTTCTTGGTTAATTCCTAACGTTATATTATATATAATTTTCATATTTTCAGTCTCTTATCTACGTGAATTCATCAATAAAAACACGTATTCATCTATAACTCGGCTGAAAAGTGGTCTTTTTCTTTTAAATTTTCTATATAAATAGTGTAACTAACTGCCCTTTGTAATCTTCTACAGTTTTCTTGGTTAATTCCTGGCGTTATATATATAATTTTCATATTTTCAGTCTCTTTTTTACGTGAATTCATCAATAAAAACACGTATTCATCTATAACTCGGCTGAAAAGTGGCCTTTTCCGTTTAAATTTTCTTTGTTAATAGTGTATTTAACCGCCCTTCGTATTTATCTATAGTTTTTATATAAACAATCTATCGCTAAAATATTGATTTCCACATAATTCGTTTTCCCATAATCGTAATTTCCTAAAATTTTTAAAATTTCTCAAATCTTCATTTCTTTCGCTCTTTTTGCTTTTATTAGGTCCGTCTAGCGTAGAAACTACCATCTGCATTCTTATTTGCTTTATAAAACATACAGAACTGAACAAAATCACTATTTACCTAAACCGAGGTATAGTGATCAATCAATACAATCACATAAATTCAACTTTAAATTCGCTAATAACTTTTCCAAAAATTGGTATTTTTCGTTCAAATCGTCTTTAAATTATGTAGTTCATTGCTCTTTTTATTTTATTATAGTTTTCTCATTAAATTCGTAACGTTATATATTTAATTTTCATATTTTCAGTCTCTTATTTACGTGAATTCATCAATAGAAACACGTATTCATCTATAACTCGGCTGAAAAGTGGTCTTTTCCTTTTAAATTTTCAACTTAAATAGTGTAACTTACTGCTCACTTTAATCCTATACAGTTTTCTTGGTAAATTTCTAACGTTATATATATAATTTTCATATTTTCAGTCTCTTATTTACGTGAATTCATCAATAAAAACAAGTATTCATCTATAACTCGGCTGAAAAGTGGCCTTTTCCGTTTAAATTTTCTTTGTTAATAGTGTATTTAACCGCCCCCCGTAATTATCTATAGTTTTTATATTAAATTTCTACCGCTAAAATATTGATTTCCACATAATTCGTTTTCCTATAATCGTAATTTCCTAAAATTTTTAAAATTTTTCAAATCTTTTTTCTTTCGCTCTTTTTGCTTTTATTAGGTCCTTCTAGTGTAAAAAAAACCCATCTGCACTCTTATTCTCTTTATAAACATACAGAACTGGAAAAAAACACTATTTACCTAAACCGAGGTATAGTGATCAATCAATACAATCACATAAATTCAACTTTATATTCGCTAATAACTTTTCTAAAAATTGGTATTTTTCGTTCAAATCGTCTTTTAATTATGTAGTTCATTGCTCTTTTTATTTTATTATAGTTTTCTCATTAAATTCGTAACGTTATATATTTAATTTTCATATTTTCATTCTCTTATTTACGTGAATTCATCAATAGAAACACGTATTCATCTATAACTCGGCTGAAAAGTGGTCTTTTCCTTTTAAATTTTCTATTAAAATAGTGTAACTAACTGCCCACCGTAATTCTATACAGTTTTCTTGGTTAATTCCTAACATTAAATATATAATTCTCATATTTTCAGTCTCTTATTTACATGAATTCATCAATAAAAACACGTATTCATCTATAACTCGGCTGAAAAGTGGCCTTTTCCGTTTAAATTTTAATTGTTAATAGTGTATTAAACCGCCCTCCGTAATTATCTATAGTTTTTATATTAAATTTCTACCGTTAAAATATTGATTTCCACATAATTCGTTTTCCCATAATCGTAATTTCCTAAAATCAATATCAATAAAATCACGTATTCATCTATTGCACGGCTGAAAATAGGCCTTTTTCTTTTTATTTTCTATTTAAATAGTGTATGTAATTGCCCCCCGTAATCCTATATAGTTTTCTTGGTTAATTCCTAACGTTATATTATATATAATTTTCATATTTTCAGTCTCTTATTTACCGTTAATTCATCAATAAAAACATGTATTCATCTATAACTCGGCTGAAAAGTGGTCTTTTTCTTTTAAATTTTCTATTTAAATAGCGTAACTAACTGCCCACCGTAATTCTATACAGTTTTCTTGGTTAATTCCTAACATTAAATATATAATTTTCATATTTTCTGTCTCTTATTTACGTGAATTAATCAATAAAAACACGTATTCATCTATAACTCGGCTGAAAAGTGGCCTTTTCCGTTTAAATTTTCTTTGTTTATAGTGTATTAAACCGCCCCCCGTAATTATCTCTAGTTTTTATATTAAATTTCTACCGCTAAAATATTGATTTCCACATAATTCGTTTTCCCATTATCGTAATTTCCTAAAATCAATATCAATAAAATCACGTATTCATCTATTGCACGGCTGAAAATAGGCCTTTTTCTTTTTATTTTCTATTTAAATAGTGTATCTAATTACCCCCCGTCATCCTATATAGTTTTCTTGGTTAATTCCTAACGTTATATTATATATAATTTTCATATTTTCAGTCTCTTATCTACGTGAATTCATCAATAAAAACACGTATTCATCTATAACTCGGCTGAAAAGTGGTCTTTTTCTTTTAAATTTTCTATATAAATAGTGTAACTAACTGCCCTTTGTAATCTTCTACAGTTTTCTTGGTTAATTCCTGGCGTTATATATATAATTTTCATATTTTCAGTCTCTTTTTTACGTGAATTCATCAATAAAAACACGTATTCATCTATAACTCGGCTGAAAAGTGGCCTTTTCCGTTTAAATTTTCTTTGTTAATAGTGTATTTAACCGCCCTTCGTATTTATCTATAGTTTTTATATAAACAATCTATCGCTAAAATATTGATTTCCACATAATTCGTTTTCCCATAATCGTAATTTCCTAAAATTTTTAAAATTTCTCAAATCTTCATTTCTTTCGCTCTTTTTGCTTTTATTAGGTCCGTCTAGCGTAGAAACTACCATCTGCATTCTTATTTGCTTTATAAAACATACAGAACTGAACAAAATCACTATTTACCTAAACCGAGGTATAGTGATCAATCAATACAATCACATAAATTCAACTTTAAATTCGCTAATAACTTTTCCAAAAATTGGTATTTTTCGTTCAAATCGTCTTTAAATTATGTAGTTCATTGCTCTTTTTATTTTATTATAGTTTTCTCATTAAATTCGTAACGTTATATATTTAATTTTCATATTTTCAGTCTCTTATTTACGTGAATTCATCAATAGAAACACGTATTCATCTATAACTCGGCTGAAAAGTGGTCTTTTCCTTTTAAATTTTCAACTTAAATAGTGTAACTTACTGCTCACTTTAATCCTATACAGTTTTCTTGGTAAATTTCTAACGTTATATATATAATTTTCATATTTTCAGTCTCTTATTTACGTGAATTCATCAATAAAAACAAGTATTCATCTATAACTCGGCTGAAAAGTGGCCTTTTCCGTTTAAATTTTCTTTGTTAATAGTGTATTTAACCGCCCCCCGTAATTATCTATAGTTTTTATATTAAATTTCTACCGCTAAAATATTGATTTCCACATAATTCGTTTTCCTATAATCGTAATTTCCTAAAATTTTTAAAATTTTTCAAATCTTTTTTCTTTCGCTCTTTTTGCTTTTATTAGGTCCTTCTAGTGTAAAAAAAACCCATCTGCACTCTTATTCTCTTTATAAACATACAGAACTGGAAAAAAACACTATTTACCTAAACCGAGGTATAGTGATCAATCAATACAATCACATAAATTCAACTTTATATTCGCTAATAACTTTTCTAAAAATTGGTATTTTTCGTTCAAATCGTCTTTTAATTATGTAGTTCATTGCTCTTTTTATTTTATTATAGTTTTCTCATTAAATTCGTAACGTTATATATTTAATTTTCATATTTTCATTCTCTTATTTACGTGAATTCATCAATAGAAACACGTATTCATCTATAACTCGGCTGAAAAGTGGTCTTTTCCTTTTAAATTTTCTATTAAAATAGTGTAACTAACTGCCCACCGTAATTCTATACAGTTTTCTTGGTTAATTCCTAACATTAAATATATAATTCTCATATTTTCAGTCTCTTATTTACATGAATTCATCAATAAAAACACGTATTCATCTATAACTCGGCTGAAAAGTGGCCTTTTCCGTTTAAATTTTAATTGTTAATAGTGTATTAAACCGCCCTCCGTAATTATCTATAGTTTTTATATTAAATTTCTACCGTTAAAATATTGATTTCCACATAATTCGTTTTCCCATAATCGTAATTTCCTAAAATCAATATCAATAAAATCACGTATTCATCTATTGCACGGCTGAAAATAGGCCTTTTTCTTTTTATTTTCTATTTAAATAGTGTATGTAATTGCCCCCCGTAATCCTATATAGTTTTCTTGGTTAATTCCTAACGTTATATTATATATAATTTTCATATTTTCAGTCTCTTATTTACCGTTAATTCATCAATAAAAACATGTATTCATCTATAACTCGGCTGAAAAGTGGTCTTTTTCTTTTAAATTTTCTATTTAAATAGCGTAACTAACTGCCCACCGTAATTCTATACAGTTTTCTTGGTTAATTCCTAACATTAAATATATAATTTTCATATTTTCTGTCTCTTATTTACGTGAATTAATCAATAAAAACACGTATTCATCTATAACTCGGCTGAAAAGTGGCCTTTTCCGTTTAAATTTTCTTTGTTTATAGTGTATTAAACCGCCCCCCGTAATTATCTCTAGTTTTTATATTAAATTTCTACCGCTAAAATATTGATTTCCACATAATTCGTTTTCCCATTATCGTAATTTCCTAAAATCAATATCAATAAAATCACGTATTCATCTATTGCACGGCTGAAAATAGGCCTTTTTCTTTTTATTTTCTATTTAAATAGTGTATCTAATTACCCCCCGTCATCCTATATAGTTTTCTTGGTTAATTCCTAACGTTATATTATATATAATTTTCATATTTTCAGTCTCTTATCTACGTGAATTCATCAATAAAAACACGTATTCATCTATAACTCGGCTGAAAAGTGGTCTTTTTCTTTTAAATTTTCTATATAAATAGTGTAACTAACTGCCCTTTGTAATCTTCTACAGTTTTCTTGGTTAATTCCTGGCGTTATATATATAATTTTCATATTTTCAGTCTCTTTTTTACGTGAATTCATCAATAAAAACACGTATTCATCTATAACTCGGCTGAAAAGTGGCCTTTTCCGTTTAAATTTTCTTTGTTAATAGTGTATTTAACCGCCCTTCGTATTTATCTATAGTTTTTATATAAACAATCTATCGCTAAAATATTGATTTCCACATAATTCGTTTTCCCATAATCGTAATTTCCTAAAATTTTAAAATTTCTCAAATCTTCATTTCTTTCGCTCTTTTTGCTTTTATTAGGTCCGTCTAGCGTAGAAACTACCATCTGCACTCTTATTTGCTTTATAAAACATACAGAACTGAACAAAATCACTATTTACCTAAACCGAGGTATAGTGATCAATCAATACAATCACATAAATTCAACTTTAAATTCGCTAATAACTTTTCTAAAAATTGGTATTTTTCGTTCAAATCGTCTTTAAATTATGTAGTTCATTGCTCTTTTTATTTTATTATAGTTTTCTCATTAAATTCGTAACGTTATATATTTAATTTTCATATTTTCAGTCTCTTATTTACGTGAATTCATCAATAGAAACACGTATTCATCTATAACTCGGCTGAAAAGTGGTCTTTTCCTTTTAAATTTTCAACTTAAATAGTGTAACTTACTGCTCACCTTAATCCTATACAGTTTTCTTGGTAAATTTCTAACGTTATATATATAATTTTCATATTTTCAGTCTCTTATTTACGTGAATTCATCAATATAAACAAGTATTCATCTATAACTCGGCTGAAAAGTGGCCTTTTCCGTTTAAATTTTCTTTGTTAATAGTGTATTTAACCGCCCCCCGTAGTTATCTATAGTTTTTATATTAAATTTCTACCGCTAAAATATTGATTTCCACATAATTCGTTTTCCTATAATCGTAATTTCCTAAAATTTTTAAAATTTTTCAAATCTTTTTTCTTTCGCTCTTTTTGCTTTTATTAGGTCCTTCTAGTGTAAAAAAACCCATCTGCACTCTTATTCTCTTTATAAAACATACAGAACTGGAAAAAAACACTATTTACCTAAACCGAGGTA
This sequence comes from Parnassius smintheus behrii, assembly GCA_036936625.1. NCBI lineage: Eukaryota > Metazoa > Arthropoda > Insecta > Lepidoptera > Papilionidae > Parnassius > Parnassius smintheus. Next base: position 34,488,371 of record JAUPFT010000027.1, read on the forward strand.
TAGTGATCAATCAATACAATCACATAAATTCAACTTTATATTCGCTAATAACTTTTCTAAAAATTGGTATTTTTCGTTCAAATCGTCTTTTAATTATGTAGTTCATTGCTCTTTTTATTTTACTATAGTTTTCTCATTAAATTCGTAACGTTATATATTTAATTTTCATATTTTCATTCTCTTATTTACGTGAATTCATCAATAGAAACACGTATTCATCTATAACTCGGCTAAAAAGTGGTCTTTTCCTTTTAAATTTTCTATTAAAATAGTGTAACTAACTGCCCACCGTAATTCTATACAGTTTTCTTGGTTAATTCCTAACATTAAATATATAATTTTCATATTTTCAGTCTCTTATTTACGTGAATTCATCAATAAAAACACGTATTCATCTATAACTCGGCTGAAAAGTGGCCTTTTTCGTTTAAATTTTATTTGCTAATAGTGTATAAAACCACCCCCCGTAATTATCTATAGTTTTTATATTAAATTTCTACCGCTAAAATATTGATTTCCACATAATTCTTTTTCCCATAATCGTAATTTCCTAAAATCAATATCAATAAAATCACGTATTCATCTATTGCACGGCTGAAAATAGGCCTTTTTCTTTTTAATTTTCTATTTAAATAGTGTATGTAATTGCCCCCCGTAATCCTATATAGTTTTCTTGGTTAATTCCTAACGTTATATTATATATAATTTTCATATTTTCAGTCTCTTATTTACCGTTAATTCATCAATAAAAACACGTATTCATCTATAACTCGGCTGAAAAGTGGTCTTTTTCTTTTAAATTTTCTATTTAAAGAGTGTAACTAACTGCCCACCGTAATCCTATACAGTTTTCTTGGTTAATTCCTAACATTAAATATATAATTTTCATATTTTCAGTCTCTTATTTACGAGAATTCATCAATAAAAACAAGTATTCATCTATAACTCGGCTGAAAAGTGGCCTTTTCCGTTTAAATTTTCTTTGTTAATAGTGTATTAAACCGCTCCCCGTAATTATCTATAGTTTTTATATTAAATTTCTACCACTAAAATATTGATTTCCACATAATTCGTTTTCCCATAATCGTAATTTCCTAAAATCAGTATCAATAAAATCACGTATTCATCTATTGCACGGCTGAAAATAGGCCTTTTTCTTTTTAAATTTCTATTTAAATAGTGTATCTAATTACCCCTCGTCATCCTATATAGTTTTCTTGGTTAATTCCTAACGTTATATTATATATAATTTTCATATTTTCAGTCTCTTATCTACGTGAATTCATCAATAAAAACACGTATTCATCTATAACTCGGCTGAAAAGTGGTCTTTTTGTTTTAAATTTTCTATTTAAATAGTGTAACTAACTGCCCTCCGTAATCTTCTACAGTTTTCTTGGTTAATTCCTGGCGTTATATATATAATTTTCATATTTTCAGTCTCTTTTTTACGTGAATTCATCAATAAAAACACGTATTCATCTATAACTCGGCTGAAAAGTGGCCTTTCACTTTTAAATTTTCTATTTAATTAGTGCAAATAACTGCCCCCCGTAATCCTATACAGTTTCCTTGGTTAATTCCTAACGTTTTATATTTAATTTTCGTATTTTCAGTCTCTTATTTACGTGAATTCATCAATAAAAACACGTATTCATCTATAACTCGGCTGAAAAGTGGCCTTTTTCGTTTAAATTTTATTTGCTAATAGTGTATTAAACCGCCCCCCGTAATTATCTATAGTTTTTATATTAAATTTCTACCGCTAAAATATTGATTTCCACATAATTCTTTTTCCCATAATCGTAATTTCCTAAAATCAATATCAATAAAATCACGTATTCATCTATTGCACGGCTGAAAATAGGCCTTTTTCTTTTTAATTTTCTATTTAAATAGTGTATGTAATTGCCTCCCGTAATCCTATATAGTTTTCTTGGTTAATTCCTAACGTTATATTATATATAATTTTCATATTTTCAGTCTCTTATTTACCGTTAATTCATCAATAAAAACACGTATTCATCTATAACTCGGCTGAAAAGTGGTCTTTTTCTTTTAAATTTTCTATTTAAAGAGTGTAACTAACTGCCCACCGTAATCCTATACAGTTTTCTTGGTTAATTCCTAACATTAAATATATAATCTTCATATTTTCAGTCTCTTATTTACGAGAATTCATCAATAAAAACACGTATTCATCTATAACTCGGTTGAAAAGTGGCCTTTTCCGTTTAAATTTTCTTTGTTAATAGTGTATTAAACCGCTCCCCGTAATTATCTATAGTTTTTATATTAAATTTCTACCGCTAAAATATTGATTTCCACATAATTCGTTTTCCCATAATCGTAATTTCCTAAAATCAGTATCAATAAAATCACGTATTCATCTATTGCACGGCTGAAAATAGGCCTTTTTCTTTTTATTTTTCTATTTAAATAGTGTATCTAATTACCCCCCGTCATCCTATATAGTTTTCTTGGTTAATTCCTAACGTTATATTATATATAATTTTCATATTTTCAGTCTCTTATCTACGTGAATTCATCAATAAAAACACGTATTCATCTATAACTCGGCTGAAAAGTGGTCTTTTCGTTTTAAATTTTCTATTTAAATAGTGTAACTAACTGCCCTCCGTAATCTTCTACAGTTTTCTTGGTTAATTCCTGGCGTTATATATATAATTTTCATATTTTCAGTCTCTTTTTTACGTGAATTCATCAACAAAAACACGTATTCATCTATAACTCGGCTGAAAAGTGGCCTTTCACTTTTAAATTTTCTATTTAAATGGTGCAAATAACTGCCCCCCGTAATCCTATACAGTTTTCTTGGTTAATTTCTAACGTTTTATATATAAATTTCATATTTTCAGTCTCATATTTACGCGAATTCATCAATAAAAACACGTATTCATCTATAACTCGGCTGAAAAGTGGCCTTTTCCGTTTAAATTTTCTTTGTTAATAGTGTATTTAACCGCTCCCCGTATTTATCTATAGTTTTTTTCAAATCTTCATTTCTTTCGCTCTTTTTGCTTTTATTAGGTCCTTCTAGTGTTAAAGAACCCATTTGCACTCTTATTCTCTTTATAAAACATACAGAACTGGAAAAAAACACTATTTACCTAAACCGAGGTATAGTGGTCAATCAATACAATCACATAAATTCAACTATAAATTCGCTAATAACTTATCTAAAAATTGGTATTTTTCGTTCAAATCGTCTTTAAATTGTGTACTTCATTGCTCTTCTTATATTCTTATAGTTTTCTCATTAAATTCGTAACGTTATGTATTTAATTTTCGTGTTTTCAGTCTCTTAATTATGTGAATTCATCAATAAAAACACGTATTCATCTATAACTCGGCTGAAAAGTGGTCTTTTCCTTTTAAATTTTCTATTTAAATAGTGTAACTAACTTCCCACCGTAATCCTATACAGTTTTTTTGGTTAATTTCTAACATTAAATATATAATTTTCATATTTTCAGTCTCTTATTTACGTGAATTCATCAATAAAAACACGTATTCATCTATAACTCGGCTGAAAAGTGGCCTTTTCCGTTTAAATTTTCTTTGTTAATAGTGTATTAAACCGCCCTCCGTAATTATGTGTAGTTTTTATATTAAATTTCTACCGCTAAAATATTGATTTCCACATAATTCGTTTTCCCATAATCGTAATTTCCTAAAATCAATATCAATAAAATCACGTATTCATCTATTGCACGGCTGAAAATAGGCCTTTTTCTTTTTAATTTTCTATTTAAATAGTGTATTTAATTACCCCCCGTAATCCTATACAGTTTCCTTGGTTAATTCCTAACGTTTTATATTTAATTTTCGTATTTTCAGTCTCTTATTTACGTGAATTCATCAATAAAAACACGTATTCATCTATAACTCGGCTGAAAAGTGGCCTTTTCCGTTTAAATTTTCTTTGTTAATAGTGTATTCAACCGCCCTTCGTATTTATCTATAGTTTTTATATAAACAATCTACCGCTAAAATATTGATTTCCACATAATTCGTTTTCCCATAATCGTAATTTCCTAAAATTTTTAAAATTTCTCAAATCTTCGTTTCTTTCGCTCATTTTGCTTTTATTAGGTCCGTCTAGCGTAGAAACTACCATCTGCACTCTTATTTGCTTTATAAAACATACAGAACTGGAAAAAAACACTATTTACCTAAACCGAGGTATAGTGGTCAATCAATACAATCACATAAATTCAACTATAAATTCGCTAATAACTTTTCTAAAAATTGGTATTTTTCGTTCAAATCGTCTTTAAATTGTGTACTTCATTGCTCTTCTTATTTTCTTATAGTTTTCTCATTAAATTCGTAACTTTATGTATTTAATTTTCGTGTTTTCAGTCTCTTAATTACGTGAATTCATCAATAAAAACACGTATTCATCTATAACTCGGCTGAAAAGTGGTCTTTTCCTTTTAAATTTTCTATTAAAATAGTGTAACTAACTGCCCACCGTAATCCTATACAGTTTTCTTGGTTAATTCCTAACATAAAATATATAATTTTCATATTATCAGTCTCTTATTTACGTGAATTCATCAATAAAAACACGTATTCATCTATAACTCGGCTGAAAAGTGGCCTTTTCCGTTTAAATTTTCTTTGTTAATAGTGTATTAAACCGCCCCCCGTAATTATGTGTAGTTTTTATATTAAATTTCTACCGCTAAAATATTGATTTCCACATAATTCGTTTTCCCATAATCGTAATTTCCTAAAATTAATATCAATAAAATCACGTATTAATCTATTGCACGGCTGAAAATAGGCCTTTTTCTTTTTAATTTTCTATTTAAATTGTGTCACTAAATGCCCCACGTAATCCTATACAGTTTTCTTGGTTAATTACTAACGTTATATATATATATATATATAATTTTCATATTTTCAGTCTCTTATTTACGTGAATTCATCAATAAAACACGTATTCATCTATAACTCGGCTGAAAAGTGGCCTTTTCCGTTTAAATTTTCTTTGTTAATAGTGTATTTAACCGCCCCCCGTATTTATCTATTATTTTTATAATAAATTTTTACCGCTAAAATATTGATTTCCACATAATTCGTTTTCCTATAATCGTAATTTCCTAAAATTTTTAAATATTAATTTCTTTCGCTCTTTTTGCTTTTATTAAATCTGTCTAGTGTTGAAACTACCATCTGCACTCTTATTTGCTTTATAAAACATACAGAACTGGAAAAAATCACTATTCACCTAAACCGAGGTATAGTGGTCAATCAATACAATCACATAAATTCAACTATAAATTCGCTAATAACTTTTCTAAAAATTGGTATTATTCGTTCAAATCGTCTTTAAATTGTGTACTTCATTGCTCTTCTCATTTTCTTATAGTTTTCTCATTTAATTCGTAACTTTATGTATTTAATTTTCGTGTTTTCAGTCTCTTAATTACGTGAATTCATCAATAAAAACACGAATTCATCTATAACTCGGCTGAAAAGTGGTCTTTTACTTTTAAATTTTCTATTAAAATAGTGTAACTAACTGACAACCGTAATCCTATACAGTTTTCTTGGTTAATTCCTAACATAAAATATATAATTTTCATATTTTCAGTCTCTTATTTACGTGAATTCATCAATAAAAACACGTATTCATCTATAACTCGGCTTAAAAGTGGCCTTTTCCGTTTAAATTTTCTTTGTTAATAGTGTACTAAACCGCCCCCCGTAATTATCTATAGTTTTTATATTAAATTTCTACCGCTAAAATATTGATTTCCACATAATTCGTTTTCCCATAATCGTAATTTCCTAAAATCAATATCAATAAAATCACGTATTCATCTATTGCACGGCTGAAAATAGGCCTTTTTCTTTTTAATTTTCTATTTAAATAGTGTCACTAAATGCCCCACGTAATCCTATACAGTTTTCTTGGTTAATTACTAACGATATATATATATATAAATATATATATATATATATATATATATATATATATATATATATAATTTTCATATTTTCAGTATCTTATTTACGTGAATTCATCAATAAAACACGTATTCATCTATAACTCGGCTGAAAAGTGGCCTTTTCCGTTTAAATTTTCTTTGTTTATAGTGTATTTAACCGCCCCCCGTATTTATCTATTATTTTTATAATAAATTTTTACCGCTAAAATATTGATTTCCACATAATTCGTTCTCCTATAATCGTAATTTCCTAAAATTTTTAAATATTCATTACTTTCGCTCTTTTTGCTTTTATTAGGTCTGTCTAGTGTTGAAACTACCATCTGCACTCTTATTTGCTTTATAAAACATACAGAACTGGAAAAAATCACTATTCACCTAAACCGAAGTATAGTGGTCAATCAATAAAATCACATAAATTCAACTATAAATTCGCTAATAACTTTTCTAAAAATTGGTATTTTTCGTTCAAATCGTCTTTAAATTGTGTTCTTCATAGCTCTTCTCATTTTCTTATAGTTTTCTCATTAAATTCGTAACTTTATGTATTTAATTTTCGTGTTTTCAGTCTCTTAATTACGTGAATTCATCAATAAAAACACGTATTCATCTATAACTCGGCTGAAAAGTGGTCTTTTACTTTTAAATTTTCTATTAAAATAGTGTAACTTACTGACAACCGTAATCCTATACAGTTTTCTTGGTTAATTCCTAACATAAAATATATAATTTTCATATTTTCAGTCTCTTATTTACGTGAATTCATCAATAAAAACACGTATTCATCTATAACTAGGCTTAAAAGTGGCCTTTTCCGTTTAAATTTTCTTTGTTAATAGTGTATTAAACCGCCCCCCGTAATTATGTGTAGTTTTTATATTAAATTTCTACCGCTAAAATATTGATTTCCACATAATTCGTTTTCCCATAATCGTAATTTCCTAAAATCAATATCAATAAAATCACGTATTCATCTATTGCACGGCTGAAAATAGGCCTTTTTCTTTCTAATTTTCTATTTAAATAGTGTATTTAATTACCCCCCGTAATCCTATACAGTTTCCTTGGTTAATTCCTAACGTTTTATATTTAATTTTCGTATTTTCAGTCTCTTATTTACGTGAATTCATCAATAAAAACACGTATTCATCTATAACTCGGCTGAAAAGTGGCCTTTTCCGTTTAAATTTTCTTTGTTAATAGTGTATTCAACCGCCCTTCGTATTTATCTATAGTTTTTATATAAACAATCTACCGCTAAAATATTGATTTCCACATAATTCGTTTTCCCATAATCGTAATTTCCTAAAATTTTTAAAATTTCTCAAATCTTCGTTTCTTTCGCTCTTTTTGCTTTTATTAGGTCCGTCTAGCGTAGAAACTACCATCTGCACTCTTATTTGCTTTATAAAACATACAGAACTGGAAAAAAACACTATTTACCTAAACCGAGGTATAGTGGTCAATCAATACAATCACATAAATTCAACTATAAATTCGCTAATAACTTTTCTAAAAATTGGTATTTTTCGTTCAAATCGTCTTTAAATTGTGTACTTCATTGCTCTTCTTATTTTCTTATAGTTTTCTCATTAAATTCGTAACTTTATGTATTTAATTTTCGTGTTTTCAGTCTCTTAATTACGTGAATTCATCAATAAAAACACGTATTCATCTATAACTCGGCTGAAAAGTGGTCTTTTCCTTTTAAATTTTCTATTAAAATAGTGTAACTAACTGCCCACCGTAATCCTATACAGTTTTCTTGGTTAATTCCTAACATAAAATATATAATTTTCATATTTTCAGTCTCTTATTTACGTGAATTCATCAATAAAAACACGTATTCATCTATAACTCGGCTGAAAAGTGGCCTTTTCCGTTTAAATTTTCTTTGTTAATAGTGTATTAAACCGCCCCCCGTAATTATGTGTAGTTTTTATATTAAATTTCTACCGCTAAAATATTGATTTCCACATAATTCGTTTTCCCATAATCGTAATTTCCTAAAATCAATATCAATAAAATCACGTATTCATCTATTGTACGGCTGAAAATAGGCCTTTTTCTTTTTAATTTTCTATTTAAATTGTGTCACTAAATGCCCCACGTAATCCTATACAGTTTTCTTGGTTAATTACTAACGTTATATATATATATATATATATATATATATATATATATATATATATATATATATATATAATTTTCATATTTTCAGTCTCTTATTTACGTGAATTCATCAATAAAACACGTATTCATCTATAACTCGGCTGAAAAGTGGCCTTTTCCGTTTAAATTTTCTTTGTTAATAGTGTATTTAACCGCCCCCCGTATTTATCTATTATTTTTATAATAAATTTTTACCGCTAAAATATTGATTTCCACATAATTCGTTTTCCTATAATCGTAATTTCCTAAAATTTTTAAATATTAATTTCTTTCGCTCTTTTTCTTTTATTAGGTCTGTCTAGTGTTGAAACTACCATCTGCACTCTTATTTGCTTTATAAAACATACAGAACTGGAAAAAAACACTATTCACCTAAACCGAGGTATAGTGGTCAATCAATACAATCACATAAATTCAACTATAAATTCGCTAATAACTTTTCTAAAAATTGGTATTTTTCGTTCAAATCGTCTTTAAATTGTGTACTTCATTGCTCTTCTCATTTTCTTATAGTTTTCTCATTTAATTCGTAACTTTATGTATTTAATTTTCGTGTTTTCAGTCTCTTAATTACGTGAATTCATCAATAAAAACACGTATTCATCTATAACTCGGCTGAAAAGTGGTCTTTTACTTTTAAATTTTCTATTAAAATAGTGTAACTAACTGACAACCGTAATCCTATACAGTTTTCTTGGTTAATTCCTAACATAAAATATATAATTTTCATATTTTCAGTCTCTTATTTACGTGAATTCATCAATAAAAACACGTATTCATCTATAACTCGGCTTAAAAGTGGCCTTTTCCGTTTAAATTTTCTTTGTTAATAGTGTACTAAACCGCCCCCCGTAATTATCTATAGTTTTTATATTAAATTTCCACCGCTAAAATATTTATTTCCACATAATTCGTTTTCCCATAATCGTAATTTCCTAAAATCAATATCAATAAAATCACGTATTCATCTATTGCACGGCTGAAAATAGGCCTTTTTCTTTTTAATTTTCTATTTAAATAGTGTCACTAAATGCCCCACGTAATCCTATACAGTTTTCTTGGTTAATTACTAACGATATATATATATATATATATAAATATATATATATATATATATATATATATATATATATATATATATATATATAATTTTCATATTTTCAGTATCTTATTTACGTGAATTCATCAATAAAACACGTATTCATCTATAACTCGGCTGAAAAGTGGCCTTTTCCGTTTAAATTTTCTTTGTTTATAGTGTATTTAACCGCCCCCCGTATTTATCTATTATTTTTATAATAAATTTTTACCGCTAAAATATTGATTTCCACATAATTCGTTTTCCTATAATCGTAATTTCCTAAAATTTTTAAATATTAATTTCTTTCGCTCTTTTTGCTTTTATTAAATCTGTCTAGTGTTGAAACTACCATCTGCACTCTTATTTGCTTTATAAAACATACAGAACTGGAAAAAATCACTATTCACCTAAACCGAGGTATAGTGGTCAATCAATACAATCACATAAATTCAACTATAAATTCGCTAATAACTTTTCTAAAAATTGGTATTATTCGTTCAAATCGTCTTTAAATTGTGTACTTCATTGCTCTTCTCATTTTCTTATAGTTTTCTCATTTAATTCGTAACTTTATGTATTTAATTTTCGTGTTTTCAGTCTCTTAATTACGTGAATTCATCAATAAAAACACGAATTCATCTATAACTCGGCTGAAAAGTGGTCTTTTACTTTTAAATTTTCTATTAAAATAGTGTAACTAACTGACAACCGTAATCCTATAAAGTTTTCTTGGTTAATTCCTAACATAAAATATATAATTTTCATATTTTCAGTCTCTTATTTACGTGAATTCATCAATAAAACACGTATTCATCTATAACTCGGCTGAAAAGTGGCCTTTTCCGTTTAAATTTTCTTTGTTAATAGTGTATTTAACCGCCCCCCGTATTTATCTATTATTTTTATAATAAATTTTTACCGCTAAAATATTGATTTCCACATAATTCGTTTTCCTATAATCGTAATTTCCTAAAATTTTTAAATATTAATTTCTTTCGCTCTTTTTGCTTTTATTAAATCTGTCTAGTGTTGAAACTACCATCTGCACTCTTATTTGCTTTATAAAACATACAGAACTGGAAAAAAACACTATTCACCTAAACCGAGGTATAGTGGTCAATCAATACAATCACATAAATTCAACTATAAATTCGCTAATAACTTTTCTAAAAATTGGTATTTTTCGTTCAAATCGTCTTTAAATTGTGTACTTCATTGCTCTTCTCATTTTCTTATAGTTTTCTCATTTAATTCGTAACTTTATGTATTTAATTTTCGTGTTTTCAGTCTCTTAATTACGTGAATTCATCAATAAAAACACGTATTCATCTATAACTCGGCTGAAAAGTGGTCTTTTACTTTTAAATTTTCTATTAAAATAGTGTAACTAACTGACAACCGTAATCCTATACAGTTTTCTTGGTTAATTCCTAACATAAAATATATAATTTTCATATTTTCAGTCTCTTATTTACGTGAATTCATCAATAAAAACACGTATTCATCTATAACTCGGCTTAAAAGTGGCCTTTTCCGTTTAAATTTTCTTTGTTAATAGTGTACTAAACCGCCCCCCGTAATTATCTATAGTTTTTATATTAAATTTCCACCGCTAAAATATTGATTTCCACATAATTCGTTTTCCCATAATCGTAATTTCCTAAAATCAATATCAATAAAATCACGTATTCATCTATTGCACGGCTGAAAATAGGCCTTTTTCTTTTTAATTTTCTATTTAAATAGTGTATTTAATTACCCCCCGTAATCCTATACAGTTTCCTTGGTTAATTCCTAACGTTTTATATTTAATTTTCGTATTTTCAGTCTCTTATTTACGTGAATTCATCAATAAAAACACGTATTCATCTATAACTCGGCTGAAAAGTGGCCTTTTCCGTTTAAATTTTCTTTGTTAATAGTGTATTCAACCGCCCTTCGTATTTATCTATAGTTTTTATATAAACAATCTACCGCTAAAATATTGATTTCCACATAATTCGTTTTCCCATAATCGTAATTTCCTAAAATTTTTAAAATTTCTCAAATCTTCGTTTCTTTCGCTCTTTTTGCTTTTATTAGGTCCGTCTAGCGTAGAAACTACCATCTGCACTCTTATTTGCTTTATAAAACATACAGAACTGGAAAAAAACACTATTTACCTAAACCGAGGTATAGTGGTCAATCAATACAATCACATAAATTCAACTATAAATTCGCTAATAACTTTTCTAAAAATTGGTATTTTTCGTTCAAATCGTCTTTAAATTGTGTACTTCATTGCTCTTCTTATTTTCTTATAGTTTTCTCATTAAATTCGTAACTTTATGTATTTAATTTTCGTGTTTTCAGTCTCTTAATTACGTGAATTCATCAATAAAAACACGTATTCATCTATAACTCGGCTGAAAAGTGGTCTTTTCCTTTTAAATTTTCTATTAAAATAGTGTAACTAACTGCCCACCGTAATCCTATACAGTTTTCTTGGTTAATTCCTAACATAAAATATATAATTTTCATATTTTCAGTCTCTTATTTACGTGAATTCATCAATAAAAACACGTATTCATCTATAACTCGGCTGAAAAGTGGCCTTTTCCGTTTAAATTTTCTTTGTTAATAGTGTATTAAACCGCCCCCCGTAATTATGTGTAGTTTTTATATTAAATTTCTACCGCTAAAATATTGATTTCCACATAATTCGTTTTCCCATAATCGTAATTTCCTAAAATCAATATCAATAAAATCACGTATTCATCTATTGTACGGCTGAAAATAGGCCTTTTTCTTTTTAATTTTCTATTTAAATTGTGTCACTAAATGCCCCACGTAATCCTATACAGTTTTCTTGGTTAATTACTAACGTTATATATATATATATATATATATATATATATATATATATATATATATATATATATATAATTTTCATATTTTCAGTCTCTTATTTACGTGAATTCATCAATAAAACACGTATTCATCTATAACTCGGCTGAAAAGTGGCCTTTTCCGTTTAAATTTTCTTTGTTAATAGTGTATTTAACCGCCCCCCGTATTTATCTATTATTTTTATAATAAATTTTTACCGCTAAAATATTGATTTCCACATAATTCGTTTTCCTATAATCGTAATTTCCTAAAATTTTTAAATATTAATTTCTTTCGCTCTTTTTGCTTTTATTAAATCTGTCTAGTGTTGAAACTACCATCTGCACTCTTATTTGCTTTATAAAACATACAGAACTGGAAAAAAACACTATTCACCTAAACCGAGGTATAGTGGTCAATCAATACAATCACATAAATTCAACTATAAATTCGCTAATAACTTTTCTAAAAATTGGTATTTTTCGTTCAAATCGTCTTTAAATTGTGTACTTCATTGCTCTTCTCATTTTCTTATAGTTTTCTCATTTAATTCGTAACTTTATGTATTTAATTTTCGTGTTTTCAGTCTCTTAATTACGTGAATTCATCAATAAAAACACGTATTCATCTATAACTCGGCTGAAAAGTGGTCTTTTACTTTTAAATTTTCTATTAAAATAGTGTAACTAACTGACAACCGTAATCCTATACAGTTTTCTTGGTTAATTCCTAACATAAAATATATAATTTTCATATTTTCAGTCTCTTATTTACGTGAATTCATCAATAAAAACACGTATTCATCTATAACTCGGCTTAAAAGTGGCCTTTTCCGTTTAAATTTTCTTTGTTAATAGTGTACTAAACCGCCCCCCGTAATTATCTATAGTTTTTATATTAAATTTCCACCGCTAAAATATTGATTTCCACATAATTCGTTTTCCCATAATCGTAATTTCCTAAAATCAATATCAATAAAATCACGTATTCATCTATTGCACGGCTGAAAATAGGCCTTTTTCTTTTTAATTTTCTATTTAAATAGTGTATTTAATTACCCCCCGTAATCCTATACAGTTTCCTTGGTTAATTCCTAACGTTTTATATTTAATTTTCGTATTTTCAGTCTCTTATTTACGTGAATTCATCAATAAAAACACGTATTCATCTATAACTCGGCTGAAAAGTGGCCTTTTCCGTTTAAATTTTCTTTGTTAATAGTGTATTCAACCGCCCTTCGTATTTATCTATAGTTTTTATATAAACAATCTACCGCTAAAATATTGATTTCCACATAATTCGTTTTCCCATAATCGTAATTTCCTAAAATTTTTAAAATTTCTCAAATCTTCGTTTCTTTCGCTCTTTTTGCTTTTATTAGGTCCGTCTAGCGTAGAAACTACCATCTGCACTCTTATTTGCTTTATAAAACATACAGAACTGGAAAAAAACACTATTTACCTAAACCGAGGTATAGTGGTCAATCAATACAATCACATAAATTCAACTATAAATTCGCTAATAACTTTTCTAAAAATTGGTATTTTTCGTTCAAATCGTCTTTAAATTGTGTACTTCATTGCTCTTCTTATTTTCTTATAGTTTTCTCATTAAATTCGTAACTTTATGTATTTAATTTTCGTGTTTTCAGTCTCTTAATTACGTGAATTCATCAATAAAAACACGTATTCATCTATAACTCGGCTGAAAAGTGGTCTTTTCCTTTTAAATTTTCTATTAAAATAGTGTAACTAACTGCCCACCGTAATCCTATACAGTTTTCTTGGTTAATTCCTAACATAAAATATATAATTTTCATATTTTCAGTCTCTTATTTACGTGAATTCATCAATAAAAACACGTATTCATCTATAACTCGGCTGAAAAGTGGCCTTTTCCGTTTAAATTTTCTTTGTTAATAGTGTATTAAACCGCCCCCCGTAATTATGTGTAGTTTTTATATTAAATTTCTACCGCTAAAATATTGATTTCCACATAATTCGTTTTCCCATAATCGTAATTTCCTAAAATCAATATCAATAAAATCACGTATTCATCTATTGTACGGCTGAAAATAGGCCTTTTTCTTTTTAATTTTCTATTTAAATTGTGTCACTAAATGCCCCACGTAATCCTATACAGTTTTCTTGGTTAATTACTAACGTTATATATATATATATATATATATATATATATATATATATATATATATATATATATATATATATATATATATATATAATTTTCATATTTTCAGTCTCTTATTTACGTGAATTCATCAATAAAACACGTATTCATCTATAACTCGGCTGAAAAGTGGCCTTTTCCGTTTAAATTTTCTTTGTTAATAGTGTATTTAACCGCCCCCCGTATTTATCTATTATTTTTATAATAAATTTTTACCGCTAAAATATTGATTTCCACATAATTCGTTTTCCTATAATCGTAATTTCCTAAAATTTTTAAATATTAATTTCTTTCGCTCTTTTTCTTTTATTAGGTCTGTCTAGTGTTGAAACTACCATCTGCACTCTTATTTGCTTTATAAAACATACAGAACTGGAAAAAAACACTATTCACCTAAACCGAGGTATAGTGGTCAATCAATACAATCACATAAATTCAACTATAAATTCGCTAATAACTTTTCTAAAAATTGGTATTTTTCGTTCAAATCGTCTTTAAATTGTGTACTTCATTGCTCTTCTCATTTTCTTATAGTTTTCTCATTTAATTCGTAACTTTATGTATTTAATTTTCGTGTTTTTAGTCTCTTAATTACGTGAATTCATCAATAAAAACACGTATTCATCTATAACTCGGCTGAAAACTGGTCTTTTACTTTTAAATTTTCTATTAAAATAGTGTAACTAACTGACAACCGTAATCCTATACAGTTTTCTTGGTTAATTCCTAACATAAAATATATAATTTTCATATTTTCAGTCTCTTATTTATGTGAATTCATCAATAAAAACACGTATTCATCTATAACTCGGCTTAAAAGTGGCCTTTTCCGTTTAAATTTTCTTTGTTAATAGTGTACTAAACCGCCCCCCGTAATTATCTATAGTTTTTATATTAAATTTCCACCGCTAAAATATTGATTTCCACATAATTCGTTTTCCCATAATCGTAATTTCCTAAAATCAATATCAATAAAATCACGTATTCATCTATTGCACGGCTGAAAATAGGCCTTTTTCTTTTTAATTTTCTATTTAAATAGTGTCACTAAATGCCCCACGTAATCCTATACAGTTTTCTTGGTTAATTACTAACGATATATATATATATATATATATATATATATATATATATATATATATATATATATATATATATATATATATATATATATATATATAATTTTCATATTTTCAGTATCTTATTTACGTGAATTCATCAATAAAACACGTATTCATCTATAACTCGGCTGAAAAGTGGCCTTTTCCGTTTAAATTTTCTTTGTTTATAGTGTATTTAACCGCCCCCCGTATTTATCTATTATTTTTATAATAAATTTTTACCGCTAAAATATTGATTTCCACATAATTCGTTCTCCTATAATCGTAATTTCCTAAAATTTTTAAATATTCATTACTTTCGCTCTTTTTGCTTTTATTAGGTCTGTCTAGTGTTGAAACTACCATCTGCACTCTTATTTGCTTTATAAAACATACAGAACTGGAAAAAATCACTATTCACCTAAACCGAAGTATAGTGGTCAATCAATACAATCACATAAATTCAACTATAAATTCGCTAATAACTTTTCTAAAAATTGGTATTTTTCGTTCAAATCGTCTTTAAATTGTGTTCTTCATAGCTCTTCTCATTTTCTTATAGTTTTCTCATTAAATTCGTAACTTTATGTATTTAATTTTCGTGTTTTCAGTCTCTTAATTACGTGAATTCATCAATAAAAACACGTATTCATCTATAACTCGGCTGAAAAGTGGTCTTTTACTTTTAAATTTTCTATTAAAATAGTGTAACTAACTGACAACCGTAATCCTATACAGTTTTCTTGGTTAATTCCTAACATAAAATATATAATTTTCATATTTTCAGTCTCTTATTTACGTGAATTCATCAATAAAAACACGTATTCATCTATAACTAGGCTTAAAAGTGGCCTTTTCCGTTTAAATTTTCTTTGTTAATAGTATATTAAACCGCCCCCCGTAATTATGTGTAGTTTTTATATTAAATTTCTACCGCTAAAATATTGATTTCCACATAATTCGTTTTCCCATAATCGTAATTTCCTAAAATCAATATCAATAAAATCACGTATTCATCTATTGCACGGCTGAAAATAGGCCTTTTTCTTTTTAATTTTCTATTTAAATTGTGTCACTAAATGCCCCACGTAATCCTATACAGTTTTCTTGGTTAATTACTAACGTTATATATATATATATATATATATATATATATATATATATATATATATATATATATTTTCATATTTTCAGTCTCTTATTTCGTGAATTCATCAATAAAACACGTATTCATCTATAACTCGGCTGAAAAGTGGCCTTTTCCGTTTAAATTTTCTTTGTTAATAGTGTATTTAACCGCCCCCCGTATTTATCTATTATTTTTATAATAAATTTTTACCGCTAAAATATTGATTTCCACATAATTCGTTTTCCTATAATCGTAATTTCCTAAAATTTTTAAATATTAATTTCTTTCGCTCTTTTTCTTTTATTAGGTCTGTCTAGTGTTGAAACTACCATCTGCACTCTTATTTGCTTTATAAAACATACAGAACTGGAAAAAAACACTATTCACCTAAACCGAGGTATAGTGGTCAATCAATACAATCACATAAATTCAACTATAAATTCGCTAATAACTTTTCTAAAAATTGGTATTTTTCGTTCAAATCGTCTTTAAATTGTGTACTTCATTGCTCTTCTCATTTTCTTATAGTTTTCTCATTTAATTCGTAACTTTATGTATTTAATTTTCGTGTTTTTAGTCTCTTAATTACGTGAATTCATCAATAAAAACACGTATTCATCTATAACTCGGCTGAAAACTGGTCTTTTACTTTTAAATTTTCTATTAAAATAGTGTAACTAACTGACAACCGTAATCCTATACAGTTTTCTTGGTTAATTCCTAACATAAAATATATAATTTTCATATTTTCAGTCTCTTATTTATGTGAATTCATCAATAAAAACACGTATTCATCTATAACTCGGCTTAAAAGTGGCCTTTTCCGTTTAAATTTTCTTTGTTAATAGTGTACTAAACCGCCCCCCGTAATTATCTATAGTTTTTATATTAAATTTCCACCGCTAAAATATTGATTTCCACATAATTCGTTTTCCCATAATCGTAATTTCCTAAAATCAATATCAATAAAATCACGTATTCATCTATTGCACGGCTGAAAATAGGCCTTTTTCTTTTTAATTTTCTATTTAAATAGTGTCACTAAATGCCCCACGTAATCCTATACAGTTTTCTTGGTTAATTACTAACGATATATATATATATATATATATATATATATATATATATATATATATATATATAATTTTCATATTTTCAGTATCTTATTTACGTGAATTCATCAATAAAACACGTATTCATCTATAACTCGGCTGAAAAGTGGCCTTTTCCGTTTAAATTTTCTTTGTTTATAGTGTATTTAACCGCCCCCCGTATTTATCTATTATTTTTATAATAAATTTTTACCGCTAAAATATTGATTTCCACATAATTCGTTCTCCTATAATCGTAATTTCCTAAAATTTTTAAATATTCATTACTTTCGCTCTTTTTGCTTTTATTAGGTCTGTCTAGTGTTGAAACTACCATCTGCACTCTTATTTGCTTTATAAAACATACAGAACTGGAAAAAATCACTATTCACCTAAACCGAAGTATAGTGGTCAATCAATACAATCACATAAATTCAACTATAAATTCGCTAATAACTTTTCTAAAAATTGGTATTTTTCGTTCAAATCGTCTTTAAATTGTGTTCTTCATAGCTCTTCTCATTTTCTTATAGTTTTCTCATTAAATTCGTAACTTTATGTATTTAATTTTCGTGTTTTCAGTCTCTTAATTACGTGAATTCATCAATAAAAACACGTATTCATCTATAACTCGGCTGAAAAGTGGTCTTTTACTTTTAAATTTTCTATTAAAATAGTGTAACTAACTGACAACCGTAATCCTATACAGTTTTCTTGGTTAATTCCTAACATAAAATATATAATTTTCATATTTTCAGTCTCTTATTTACGTGAATTCATCAATAAAAACACGTATTCATCTATAACTAGGCTTAAAAGTGGCCTTTTCCGTTTAAATTTTCTTTGTTAATAGTATATTAAACCGCCCCCCGTAATTATGTGTAGTTTTTATATTAAATTTCTACCGCTAAAATATTGATTTCCACATAATTCGTTTTCCCATAATCGTAATTTCCTAAAATCAATATCAATAAAATCACGTATTCATCTATTGCACGGCTGAAAATAGGCCTTTTTCTTTTTAATTTTCTATTTAAATTGTGTCACTAAATGCCCCACGTAATCCTATACAGTTTTCTTGGTTAATTACTAACGTTATATATATATATATATATATATATATATATATATATATATATATATAATTTTCATATTTTCAGTCTCTTATTTACGTGAATTCATCAATAAAACACGTATTCATCTATAACTCGGCTGAAAAGTGGCCTTTTCCGTTTAAATTTTCTTTGTTAATAGTGTATTTAACCGCCCCCCGTATTTATCTATTATTTTTATAATAAATTTTTACCGCTAAAATATTGATTTCCACATAATTCGTTTTCCTATAATCGTAATTTCCTAAAATTTTCTTTGTTAATAGTGTATTTAACCGCTCCCCGTATTTATCTATAGTTTTTTTCAAATCTTCATTTCTTTCGCTCTTTTTGCTTTTATTAGGTCCTTCTAGTGTAAAAGAACCCATCTGCACTCTTATTCTCTTTATAAAACATACAGAACTGGAAAAAAACACTATTTACCTAAACCGAGGTATAGTGGTCAATCAATACAATCACATAAATTCAACTATAAATTCGCTAATAACTTATCTAAAATTGGTATTTTTCGTTCAAATCGTATTTAAATTGTGTACTTCATTGCTCTTCTTATATTCTTATAGTTTTCTCATTAAATTCGTAACGTTATGTATTTAATTTTCGTGTTTTCAGTCTCTTAATTATGTGAATTCATCAATAAAAACACGTATTCATCTATAACTCGGCTGAAAAGTGGTCTTTTCCTTTTAAATTTTCTATTAAAATAGTGTAACTAACTTCCCACCGTAATCCTATACAGTTTTTTTGGTTAATTTCTAACATTAAATATATAATTTTCATATTTTCAGTCTCTTATTTACGTGAATTCATCAATAAAAACACGTATTCATCTATAACTCGGCTGAAAAGTGGCCTTTTCCGTTTAAATTTTCTTTGTTAATAGTGTATTAAACCGCCCTCCGTAATTATGTGTAGTTTTTATATTAAATTTCTACCGCTAAAATATTGATTTCCACATAATTCGTTTTCCCATAATCGTAATTTCCTAAAATCAATATCAATAAAATCACGTATTCATCTATTGCACGGCTGAAAATAGGCCTTTTTCTTTCTAATTTTCTATTTAAATAGTGTATTTAATTACCCCCCGTAATCCTATACAGTTTCCTTGGTTAATTCCTAACGTTTTATATTTAATTTTCGTATTTTCAGTCTCTTATTTACGTGAATTCATCAATAAAAACACGTATTCATCTATAACTCGGCTGAAAAGTGGCCTTTTCCGTTTAAATTTTCTTTGTTAATAGTGTATTCAACCGCCCTTCGTATTTATCTATAGTTTTTATATAAACAATCTACCGCTAAAATATTGATTTCCACATAATTCGTTTTCCCATAATCGTAATTTCCTAAAATTTTTAAAATTTCTCAAATCTTCGTTTCTTTCGCTCTTTTTGCTTTTATTAGGTCCGTCTAGCGTAGAAACTACCATCTGCACTCTTATTTGCTTTATAAAACATACAGAACTGGAAAAAAACACTATTTACCTAAACCGAGGTATAGTGGTCAATCAATACAATCACATAAATTCAACTATAAATTCGCTAATAACTTTTCTAAAAATTGGTATTTTTCGTTCAAATCGTCTTTAAATTGTGTACTTCATTGCTCTTCTTATTTTCTTATAGTTTCCTCATTAAATTCGTAACTTTATGTATTTAATTTTCGTGTTTTCAGTCTCTTAATTACGTGAATTCATCAATAAAAACACGTATTCATCTATAACTCGGCTGAAAAGTGGTCTTTTCCTTTTAAATTTTCTATTAAAATAGTGTAACTAACTGCCCACCGTAATCCTATACAGTTTTCTTGGTTAATTCCTAACATAAAATATATAATTTTCATATTTTCAGTCTCTTATTTACGTGAATTCATCAATAAAAACACGTATTCATCTATAACTCGGCTGAAAAGTGGCCTTTTCCGTTTAAATTTTCTTTGTTAATAGTGTATTAAACCGCCCCCCGTAATTATGTGTAGTTTTTATATTAAATTTCTACCGCTAAAATATTGATTTCCACATAATTCGTTTTCCCATAATCGTAATTTCCTAAAATCAATATCAATAAAATCACGTATTCATCTATTGTACGGCTGAAAATAGGCCTTTTTCTTTTTAATTTTCTATTTAAATTGTGTCACTAAATGCCCCACGTAATCCTATACAGTTTTCTTGGTTAATTACTAACGTTATATATATATATATATATATATATATATATATATATATATATATATATATATATATATATATATATATATATATATATATATATATATATATATATAATTTTCATATTTTCAGTCTCTTATTTACGTGAATTCATCAATAAAACACGTATTCATCTATAACTCGGCTGAAAAGTGGCCTTTTCCGTTTAAATTTTCTTTGTTAATAGTGTATTTAACCGCCCCCCGTATTTATCTATTATTTTTATAATAAATTTTTACCGCTAAAATATTGATTTCCACATAATTCGTTTTCCTATAATCGTAATTTCCTAAAATTTTTAAATATTAATTTCTTTCGCTCTTTTTCTTTTATTAGGTCTGTCTAGTGTTGAAACTACCATCTGCACTCTTATTTGCTTTATAAAACATACAGAACTGGAAAAAAACACTATTCACCTAAACCGAGGTATAGTGGTCAATCAATACAATCACATAAATTCAACTATAAATTCGCTAATAACTTTTCTAAAAATTGGTATTTTTCGTTCAAATCGTCTTTAAATTGTGTACTTCATTGCTCTTCTCATTTTCTTATAGTTTTCTCATTTAATTCGTAACTTTATGTATTTAATTTTCGTGTTTTTAGTCTCTTAATTACGTGAATTCATCAATAAAAACACGTATTCATCTATAACTCGGCTGAAAACTGGTCTTTTACTTTTAAATTTTCTATTAAAATAGTGTAACTAACTGACAACCGTAATCCTATACAGTTTTCTTGGTTAATTCCTAACATAAAATATATAATTTTCATATTTTCAGTCTCTTATTTACGTGAATTCATCAATAAAAACACGTATTCATCTATAACTCGGCTTAAAAGTGGCCTTTTCCGTTTAAATTTTCTTTGTTAATAGTGTACTAAACCGCCCCCCGTAATTATCTATAGTTTTTATATTAAATTTCCACCGCTAAAATATTGATTTCCACATAATTCGTTTTCCCATAATCGTAATTTCCTAAAATCAATATCAATAAAATCACGTATTCATCTATTGCACGGCTGAAAATAGGCCTTTTTCTTTTTAATTTTCTATTTAAATAGTGTCACTAAATGCCCCACGTAATCCTATACAGTTTTCTTGGTTAATTACTAACGATATATATATATATATATATATATATATATATATATATATATATATATATATATATATATATATATATATATATATATATATAATTTTCATATTTTCAGTATCTTATTTACGTGAATTCATCAATAAAACACGTATTCATCTATAACTCGGCTGAAAAGTGGCCTTTTCCGTTTAAATTTTCTTTGTTTATAGTGTATTTAACCGCCCCCCGTATTTATCTATTATTTTTATAATAAATTTTTACCGCTAAAATATTGATTTCCACATAATTCGTTCTCCTATAATCGTAATTTCCTAAAATTTTTAAATATTCATTACTTTCGCTCTTTTTGCTTTTATTAGGTCTGTCTAGTGTTGAAACTACCATCTGCACTCTTATTTGCTTTATAAAACATACAGAACTGGAAAAAATCACTATTCACCTAAACCGAAGTATAGTGGTCAATCAATACAATCACATAAATTCAACTATAAATTCGCTAATAACTTTTCTAAAAATTGGTATTTTTCGTTCAAATCGTCTTTAAATTGTGTTCTTCATAGCTCTTCTCATTTTCTTATAGTTTTCTCATTAAATTCGTAACTTTATGTATTTAATTTTCGTGTTTTCAGTCTCTTAATTACGTGAATTCATCAATAAAAACACGTATTCATCTATAACTCGGCTGAAAAGTGGTCTTTTACTTTTAAATTTTCTATTAAAATAGTGTAACTAACTGACAACCGTAATCCTATACAGTTTTCTTGGTTAATTCCTAACATAAAATATATAATTTTCATATTTTCAGTCTCTTATTTACGTGAATTCATCAATAAAAACACGTATTCATCTATAACTAGGCTTAAAAGTGGCCTTTTCCGTTTAAATTTTCTTTGTTAATAGTATATTAAACCGCCCCCCGTAATTATGTGTAGTTTTTATATTAAATTTCTACCGCTAAAATATTGATTTCCACATAATTCGTTTTCCCATAATCGTAATTTCCTAAAATCAATATCAATAAAATCACGTATTCATCTATTGCACGGCTGAAAATAGGCCTTTTTCTTTTTAATTTTCTATTTAAATTGTGTCACTAAATGCCCCACGTAATCCTATACAGTTTTCTTGGTTAATTACTAACGTTATATATATATATATATATATATATATATATATATATATATATATATATATATATATATAATTTTCATATTTTCAGTCTCTTATTTACGTGAATTCATCAATAAAAACACGTATTCATCTATTACTCGGCTGAAAAGTGGCTTTTTACGTTTAAATTTCCTTTGTTTATAGTGTATTTAACCGCCCCCCGTATTTATCTATAGTTTTTTTTAGTTGCACAGCAAAGTTTTTTGTGTCTGCACTCTTTATTGCTTTATAAAACATACAGAACTGGAAAAAATCACTATTTACCTAAACCGAGGTATAGTGGTCAAATCAATACAATCACTTAATTCAACTATAAATTCGCTAATAACTTTTCTAAAAATTGGTATATTTCATTCAAATCTTCTTTAAATTGCGTAGTTAATTGCTCCTCACATTTTCTTATAGTTTTCTCAGTAAATTCGTAACGTTATATATTTAATTTTCATATTTTCAGTCTATTTCTTACTTAAATTCATCAATAAAAATAAGTATTCATCTATAGCACGGCTGAAAATTGGCCTTTTCCTTTTAAATTTTCTATTTAAATAGTGTAACTAATTGCCCCCCATAATCCTATATAGTTTTCTTGGTTATTTCCTAACGTTATATATATAATTTTCATATTTTCAGTCTCTTAATTACGTGAATTCATCAATAAAAACACGTATTCATCTATAACTCGGCTGAAAAGTGGCCTTATCCTTTTAAATTTTCTATTTAAATAGTGTAACTAACCGCCCTCCGTAATACTATACAGTTTTCTTGGTTAATTCCTAACGTTTTATATATAAATTTCATATTTTCAGTCTCCTATTTACGTGAATTCATCAATAAAAACACGCATTCATCTATAACTCGGCTGAAAAGTGGCCTTTTCCGTTTAAATTTTCTTTGTTAATAGTGTATTTAACCGCCCCCCGTAATTATGTGTAGTTTTTATATTAAATTTCTACCGCTAAAATATTGATTTCTACATAATTCGTTTTCCCATAATCGTAATTTCCTAAAATCAATATCAATAAAATCACGTATTCATCTATTGCACGGCTGAAAATAGGCCTTTTTCTTTTTAATTTTCTATTTAAATAGTGTATCTAATTACCCCCCGTAATATTATATTGTTTTCTTGGTTAATTCCTAACGTTATATTATATATAATTTTCATATTTTCAGTCTCTTATCTACGTGAATTCATCAATAAAAACACGTATTCATCTATAACTCGGCTGAAAAGTGGTCTTTTCCTTTTAAATTTTCTATTTAAATAGTGTAACTAACTGCCCTACGTAATCCTCTACAGTTTTCTTGGTTAATTCCTGGCGTTATATATATATAATTTTCATATTTTCAGTCTCTTTTTTACGTGAATTCATCAATAAAAACACGTATTCATCTATAACTCGGCTGAAAAGTGGCCTTTTACTTTTAAATTTTCTTTTTAAATAGTGCAAATAACTGCCCCCCGTAATCCTATACAGTTTTCTTGGTTAATTCCTAACGTTATATAATATATAATTTTCATGTTTTCAGTCTCTTATTTACGTGAATTCATCAATAAAAACACGTATTCATCTATAACTCGGCTGAAAAGTGGTCTTTTCCTTTTAAATTTTCTATTAAAATAGTGTAACTAACTGACAACCGTAATCCTTTACAGTTTTCTTGGTTAATTCCTGACGTTATATATATAATTTTCATATTTTCAGTCTCTTATTTACGTGAATTCATCAATAAAAACACGTATTCATCTATTACTCGGCTGAAAAGTGGCTTTTTCCGTTTAAATTTCCTTTGTTTATAGTGTATTTAACCGCCCCCCGTATTTATCTATAGTTTTTTTTAGTTGCACAGCAAAGTTTTTTGTGTCTGCACTCTTTATTGCTTTATAAAACATACAGAACTGGAAAAAATCACTATTTACCTAAACCGAGGTATAGTGGTCAATCAATACAATCACTTAATTCAACTATAAATTCGCTAATAACTTTTCTAAAAATTGGTATATTTCATTCAAATCTTCTTTAAATTGCGTAGTTAATTGCTCCTCACATTTTCTTATAGTTTTCTCAGTAAATTCGTAACGTTATATATTTAATTTTCATATTTTCAGTCTATTTCTTACTTAAATTCATCAATAAAAATAAGTATTCATCTATAGCACGGCTGAAAATTGGCCTTTTCCTTTTAAATTTTCTATTTAAATAGTGTAACTAATTGCCCCCCATAATCCTATATAGTTTTCTTGGTTATTTCCTAACGTTATATATATAATTTTCATATTTTCAGTCTCTTAATTACGTGAATTCATCAATAAAAACACGTATTCATCTATAACTTGGCTGAAAAGTGGCCTTATCCTTTTAAATTTTCTATTTAAATAGTGTAACTAACCGCCCTCCGTAATACTATACAGTTTTCTTGGTTAATTCCTAACGTTTTATATATAAATTTCATATTTTCAGTCTCCTATTTACGTGAATTCATCAATAAAAACACGCATTCATCTATAACTCGGCTGAAAAGTGGCCTTTTCCGTTTAAATTTTCTTTGTTAATAGTGTATTTAACCGCCCCCCGTAATTATGTGTAGTTTTTATATTAAATTTCTACCGCTAAAATATTGATTTCCACATAATTCGTTTTCCCATAATCGTAATTTCCTAAAATCAATATCAATAAAATCACGTATTCATCTATTGCACGGCTGAAAATAGGCCTTTTTCTTTTTAATTTTCTATTTAAATAGTGTATCTAATTACCCTTCGTAATATTATATTGTTTTCTTGGTTAATTCCTAACGTTATATTATATATAATTTTCATATTTTCAGTCTCTTATCTACGTGAATTCATCAATAAAAACACGTATTCATCTATAACTCGGCTGAAAAGTGGTCTTTTCCTTTTAAATTTTCTATTTAAATAGTGTAACTAACTGCCCTCCGTAATACTCTACAGTTTTCTTGGTTAATTCCTGGCGTTATATATATATAATTTTCATATTTTCAGTCTCTTTTTTACGTGAATTCATCAATAAAAACACGTATTCATCTATAACTCGGCTGAAAAGTGGCCTTTTACTTTTAAATTTTCTTTTTAAATAGTGCAAATAGCTGCCCCCCGTAATCCTATACAGTTTTCTTGGTTAATTCCTAACGTTATATAATATATAATTTTCATATTTTCAGTCTCTTATTTACGTGAATTCATCAATAAAAACACGTATTCATCTATAACTCGGCTGAAAAGTGGTCTTTTCCTTTTAAATTTTCTATTAAAATAGTGTAACTAACTGACAACCGTAATCCTTTACAGTTTTCTTGGTTAATTCCTGACGTTATATATATAATTTTCATATTTTCAGTCTCTTATTTACGTGAATTCATCAATAAAAACACGTATTCATCTATTACTCGGCTGAAAAGTGGCTTTTTCCGTTTAAATTTCCTTTGTTTATAGTGTATTTAACCGCCCCCCGTATTTATCTATAGTTTTTTTTAGTTGCACAGCAAAGTTTTTTGTGTCTGCACTCTTTATTGCTTTATAAAACATACAGAACTGGAAAAAATCACTATTTACCTAAACCGAGGTATAGTGGTCAATCAATACAATCACTTAATTCAACTATAAATTCGCTAATAACTTTTCTAAAAATTGGTATATTTCATTCAAATCTTCTTTAAATTGCGTAGTTAATTGCTCCTCACATTTTCTTATAGTTTTCTCAGTAAATTCGTAACGTTATATATTTAATTTTCATATTTTCAGTCTATTTCTTACTTAAATTCATCAATAAAAATAAGTATTCATCTATAGCACGGCTGAAAATTGGCCTTTTCCTTTTAAATTTTCTATTTAAATAGTGTAACTAATTGCCCCCCATAATCCTATATAGTTTTCTTGGTTATTTCCTAACGTTATATATATAATTTTCATATTTTCAGTCTCTTAATTACGTGAATTCATCAATAAAAACACGTATTCATCTATAACTCGGCTGAAAAGTGGCCTTATCCTTTTAAATTTTCTATTTAAATAGTGTTACTAACCGCCCTCCGTAATACTATACGGTTTTCTTGGTTAATTCCTAACGTTTTATATATAAATTACATATTTTCAGTCTCCTATTTACGTGAATTCATCAATAAAAACACGTATTCATCTATAATTCGGCTGAAAAGTGGTCTTTTCCTTTTAAATTTTCTATTAAAATAGTGTAACTAACTGACAACCGTAATCCTTTACAGTTTTCTTGGTTAATTCCTGACGTTATATATATAATTTTCATATTTTCAGTCTCTTATTTACGTGAATTCATCAATAAAAACACGTATTCATCTATAACTTGGCTGAAAAGTGGCCTTATCCTTTTAAATTTTCTATTTAAATAGTGTAACTAACCGCCCTTCGTAATACTATACAGTTTTCTTGGTTAATTCCTAACGTTTTATATATAAATTTCATATTTTCAGTCTCCTATTTACGTGAATTCATCAATAAAAACACGCATTCATCTATAACTCGGCTGAAAAGTGGCCTTTTCCGTTTAAATTTTCTTTGTTAATAGTGTATTTAACCGCCCCCCGTAATTATGTGTAGTTTTTATATTAAATTTCTACCGCTAAAATATTGATTTCCACATAATTCGTTTTCCCATAATCGTAATTTCCTAAAATCAATATCAATAAAATCACGTATTCATCTATTGCACGGCTGAAAATAGGCCTTTTTCTTTTTAATTTTCTATTTAAATAGTGTATCTAATTACCCTTCGTAATATTATATTGTTTTCTTGGTTAATTCCTAACGTTATATTATATATAATTTTCATATTTTCAGTCTCTTATCTACGTGAATTCATCAATAAAAACACGTATTCATCTATAACTCGGCTGAAAAGTGGTCTTTTCCTTTTAAATTTTCTATTTAAATAGTGTAACTAACTGCCCTCCGTAATACTCTACAGTTTTCTTGGTTAATTCCTGGCGTTATATATATATAATTTTCATATTTTCAGTCTCTTTTTTACGTGAATTCATCAATAAAAACACGTATTCATCTATAACTCGGCTGAAAAGTGGCCTTTTACTTTTAAATTTTCTTTTTAAATAGTGCAAATAGCTGCCCCCCGTAATCCTATACAGTTTTCTTGGTTAATTCCTAACGTTATATAATATATAATTTTCATATTTTCAGTCTCTTATTTACGTGAATTCATCAATAAAAACACGTATTCATCTATAACTCGGCTGAAAAGTGGTCTTTTCCTTTTAAATTTTCTATTAAAATAGTGTAACTAACTGACAACCGTAATCCTTTACAGTTTTCTTGGTTAATTCCTGACGTTATATATATAATTTTCATATTTTCAGTCTCTTATTTACGTGAATTCATCAATAAAAACACGTATTCATCTATTACTCGGCTGAAAAGTGGCTTTTTCCGTTTAAATTTCCTTTGTTTATAGTGTATTTAACCGCCCCCCGTATTTATCTATAGTTTTTTTTAGTTGCACAGCAAAGTTTTTTGTGTCTGCACTCTTTATTGCTTTATAAAACATACAGAACTGGAAAAAATCACTATTTACCTAAACCGAGGTATAGTGGTCAATCAATACAATCACTTAATTCAACTATAAATTCGCTAATAACTTTTCTAAAAATTGGTATATTTCATTCAAATCTTCTTTAAATTGCGTAGTTAATTGCTCCTCACATTTTCTTATAGTTTTCTCAGTAAATTCGTAACGTTATATATTTAATTTTCATATTTTCAGTCTATTTCTTACTTAAATTCATCAACAAAAATAAGTATTCATCTATAGCACGGCTGAAAATTGGCCTTTTCCTTTTAAATTTTCTATTTAAATAGTGTAACTAATTGCCCCCCATAATCCTATATAGTTTTCTTGGTTATTTCCTAACGTTATATATATAATTTTCATATTTTCAGTCTCTTAATTACGTGAATTCATCAATAAAAACACGTATTCATCTATAACTCGGCTGAAAAGTGGCCTTATCCTTTTAAATTTTCTATTTAAATAGTGTTACTAACCGCCCTCCGTAATACTATACAGTTTTCTTGGTTAATTCCTAACGTTTTATATATAAATTACATATTTTCAGTCTCCTATTTACGTGAATTCATCAATAAAAACACGTATTCATCTATAACTCGGCTGAAAAGTGGTCTTTTCCTTTTAAATTTTCTATTAAAATAGTGTAACTAACTGACAACCGTAATCCTTTACAGTTTTCTTGGTTAATTCCTGACGTTATATATATAATTTTCATATTTTCAGTCTCTTATTTACGTGAATTCATCAATAAAAACACGTATTCATCTATTACTCGGCTGAAAAGTGGCTTTTTACGTTTAAATTTCCTTTGTTTATAGTGTATTTAACCGCCCCCCGTATTTATCTATAGTTTTTTTTAGTTGCACAGCAAAGTTTTTTGTGTCTGCACTCTTTATTTCTTTATAAAACATACAGAACTGGAAAAAATCACTATTTACCTAAACCGAGGTATAGTGGTCAATCAATACAATCACTTAATTCAACTATAAATTCGCTAATAACTTTTCTAAAAATTGGTATATTTCATTCAAATCTTCTTTAAATTGCGTAGTTAATTGCTCCTCACATTTTCTTATAGTTTTCTCAGTAAATTCGTAACGTTATATATTTAATTTTCATATTTTCAGTCTATTTCTTACTTAAATTCATCAATAAAAATAAGTATTCATCTATAGCACGGCTGAAAATTGGCCTTTTCCTTTTAAATTTTCTATTTAAATAGTGTAACTAATTGCCCCCCATAATCCTATATAGTTTTCTTGGTTATTTCCTAACGTTATATATATAATTTTCATATTTTCAGTCTCTTAATTACGTGAATTCATCAATAAAAACACGTATTCATCTATAACTCGGCTGAAAAGTGGCCTTATCCTTTTAAATTTTCTATTTAAATAGTGTTACTAACCGCCCTCCGTAATACTATACGGTTTTCTTGGTTAATTCCTAACGTTTTATATATAAATTACATATTTTCAGTCTCCTATTTACGTGAATTCATCAATAAAAACACGTATTCATCTATAATTCGGCTGAAAAGTGGTCTTTTCCTTTTAAATTTTCTATTAAAATAGTGTAACTAACTGACAACCGTAATCCTTTACAGTTTTCTTGGTTAATTCCTGACGTTATATATATAATTTTCATATTTTCAGTCTCTTATTTACGTGAATTCATCAATAAAAACACGTATTCATCTATTACTCGGCTGAAAAGTGGCTTTTTACGTTTAAATTTCCTTTGTTTATAGTGTATTTAACCGCCCCCCGTATTTATCTATAGTTTTTTTTAGTTGCACAGCAAAGTTTTTTGTGTCTGCACTCTTTATTGCTTTATAAAACATACAGAACTGGAAAAAATCACTATTTACCTAAACCGAGGTATAGTGGTCAATCAATACAATCACTTAATTCAACTATAAATTCGCTAATAACTTTTCTAAAAATTGGTATATTTCATTCAAATCTTCTTTAAATTGCGTAGTTAATTGCTCCTCACATTTTCTTATAGTTTTCTCAGTAAATTCGTAACGTTATATATTTAATTTTCATATTTTCAGTCTATTTCTTACTTAAATTCATCAATAAAAATAAGTATTCATCTATAGCACGGCTGAAAATTGGCCTTTTCCTTTTAAATTTTCTATTTAAATAGTGTAACTAATTGCCCCCCATAATCCTATATAGTTTTCTTGGTTATTTCCTAACGTTATATATATAATTTTCATATTTTCAGTCTCTTAATTACGTGAATACATCAATAAAAACACGTATTCATCTATAACTCGGCTGAAAAGTGGCCTTATCCTTTTAAATTTTTCTATTTAAAGAGTGTAACTAACCGCCCTCCGTAATACTATACAGTTTTCTTGGTTAATTCCTAACGTTTTATATATAAATTTCATATTTTCAGTCTCCTATTTACGTGAATTCATCAATAAAAACACGCATTCATCTATAACTCGGCTGAAAAGTGGCCTTTTCCGTTTAAATTTTCTTTGTTAATAGTGTATTTAACCGCTCCCCGTATTTATCTACAGTTTTTATATTTAATTTCCACCGCTAAAATATTGATTCTCACTCTTATTTGCTTTATAAAACATACAGAACTGGAAAAAATCACTATTTACCTAAACCGAGGTATAGTGATCAATCAATACAATCACATAAATTCAACTATAAATTCTCTAAATCTTATTTAAATTGTGTAGTTAATTGCTCCCCACATTTCCTTATAGTTTTCTCAGTAAATTCGTTACGTTATAAATTTAATTGTCATTTTTTCAGTCTATTTCTTACTTAAATTCATCAATAAAAACACGTATTCATCTATAGCACGGCTGAAAATTGGCCTTTTCCTTTAAAATTTTCTATTTAAATAGTGTAACTAATTGCCCCCCATAATCCTATATAGTTTTCTTGGTTATTTCCTAACGTTATATATATAATTTTCATATTTTCAGTCTCTTATCTACGTGAATTCATCAATAAAAACACGTATTCATCTATAACTCGGCTGAAAAGTGGTCTTTTCCTTTTAAATTTTCTATTTAAATAGTGTAACTAACTGCCCTCCGTAATACTCTACAGTTTTCTTGGTTAATTCCTGGCGTTATATATACATAATTTTCATATTTTCAGTCTCTTTTTTACGTGAATTCATCAATAAAAACACGTATTCATCTATAACTCGGCTGAAAAGTGGCCTTTTACTTTTAAATTTTCTTTTTAAATAGTGCAAATAGCTGCCCCCCGTAATCCTATACAGTTTTCTTGATTAATTCCTAACGTTATATAATATATAATTTTCATATTTTCAGTCTCTTATTTACGTGAATTCATCAATAAAAACACGTATTCATCTATAACTCGGCTGAAAAGTGGTCTTTTCCTTTTAAATTTTCTATTAAAATAGTGTAACTAACTGACAACCGTAATCCTTTACAGTTTTCTTGGTTAATTCCTGACGTTATATATATAATTTTCATATTTTCAGTCTCTTATTTACGTGAATTCATCAATAAAAACACGTATTCATCTATTACTCGGCTGAAAAGTGGCTTTTTCCGTTTAAATTTCCTTTGTTTATAGTGTATTTAACCGCCCCCCGTATTTATCTATAGTTTTTTTTTAGTTGCACAGCAAAGTTTTTTGTGTCTGCACTCTTTATTGCTTTATAAAACATACAGAACTGGAAAAAATCACTATTTACCTAAACCGAGGTATAGTGGTCAATCAATACAATCACTTAATTCAACTATAAATTCGCTAATAACTTTTCTAAAAATTGGTATATTTCATTCAAATCTTCTTTAAATTGCGTAGTTAATTGCTCCTCACATTTTCTTATAGTTTTCTCAGTAAATTCGTAACGTTATATATTTAATTTTCATATTTTCAGTCTATTTCTTACTTAAATTCATCAACAAAAATAAGTATTCATCTATAGCACGGCTGAAAATTGGCCTTTTCCTTTTAAATTTTCTATTTAAATAGTGTAACTAATTGCCCCCCATAATCCTATATAGTTTTCTTGGTTATTTCCTAACGTTATATATATAATTTTCATATTTTCAGTCTCTTAATTACGTGAATTCATCAATAAAAACACGTATTCATCTATAACTCGGCTGAAAAGTGGCCTTATCCTTTTAAATTTTCTATTTAAATAGTGTTACTAACCGCCCTCCGTAATACTATACAGTTTTCTTGGTTAATTCCTAACGTTTTATATATAAATTACATATTTTCAGTCTCCTATTTACGTGAATTCATCAATAAAAACACGTATTCATCTATAACTCGGCTGAAAAGTGGTCTTTTCCTTTTAAATTTTCTATTAAAATAGTGTAACTAACTGACAACCGTAATCCTTTACAGTTTTCTTGGTTAATTCCTGACGTTATATATATAATTTTCATATTTTCAGTCTCTTATTTACGTGAATTCATCAATAAAAACACGTATTCATCTATTACTCGGCTGAAAAGTGGCTTTTTACGTTTAAATTTCCTTTGTTTATAGTGTATTTAACCGCCCCCCGTATTTATCTATAGTTTTTTTTAGTTGCACAGCAAAGTTTTTTGTGTCTGCACTCTTTATTTCTTTATAAAACATACAGAACTGGAAAAAATCACTATTTACCTAAACCGAGGTATAGTGGTCAATCAATACAATCACTTAATTCAACTATAAATTCGCTAATAACTTTTCTAAAAATTGGTATATTTCATTCAAATCTTCTTTAAATTGCGTAGTTAATTGCTCCTCACATTTTCTTATAGTTTTCTCAGTAAATTCGTAACGTTATATATTTAATTTTCATATTTTCAGTCTATTTCTTACTTAAATTCATCAATAAAAATAAGTATTCATCTATAGCACGGCTGAAAATTGGCCTTTTCCTTTTAAATTTTCTATTTAAATAGTGTAACTAATTGCCCCCCATAATCCTATATAGTTTTCTTGGTTATTTCCTAACGTTATATATATAATTTTCATATTTTCAGTCTCTTAATTACGTGAATTCATCAATAAAAACACGTATTCATCTATAACTCGGCTGAAAAGTGGCCTTATCCTTTTAAATTTTCTATTTAAATAGTGTTACTAACCGCCCTCCGTAATACTATACGGTTTTCTTGGTTAATTCCTAACGTTTTATATATAAATTACATATTTTCAGTCTCCTATTTACGTGAATTCATCAATAAAAACACGTATTCATCTATAATTCGGCTGAAAAGTGGTCTTTTCCTTTTAAATTTTCTATTAAAATAGTGTAACTAACTGACAACCGTAATCCTTTACAGTTTTCTTGGTTAATTCCTGACGTTATATATATAATTTTCATATTTTCAGTCTCTTATTTACGTGAATTCATCAATAAAAACACGTATTCATCTATAACTTGGCTGAAAAGTGGCCTTATCCTTTTAAATTTTCTATTTAAATAGTGTAACTAACCGCCCTCCGTAATACTATACAGTTTTCTTGGTTAATTCCTAACGTTTTATATATAAATTTCATATTTTCAGTCTCCTATTTACGTGAATTCATCAATAAAAACACGCATTCATCTATAACTCGGCTGAAAAGTGGCCTTTTCCGTTTAAATTTTCTTTGTTAATAGTGTATTTAACCGCCCCCCGTAATTATGTGTAGTTTTTATATTAAATTTCTACCGCTAAAATATTGATTTCCACATAATTCGTTTTCCCATAATCGTAATTTCCTAAAATCAATATCAATAAAATCACGTATTCATCTATTGCACGGCTGAAAATAGGCCTTTTTCTTTTTAATTTTCTATTTAAATAGTGTATCTAATTACCCTTCGTAATATTATATTGTTTTCTTGGTTAATTCCTAACGTTATATTATATATAATTTTCATATTTTCAGTCTCTTATCTACGTGAATTCATCAATAAAAACACGTATTCATCTATAACTCGGCTGAAAAGTGGTCTTTTCCTTTTAAATTTTCTATTTAAATAGTGTAACTAACTGCCCTCCGTAATACTCTACAGTTTTCTTGGTTAATTCCTGGCGTTATATATATATAATTTTCATATTTTCAGTCTCTTTTTTACGTGAATTCATCAATAAAAACACGTATTCATCTATAACTCGGCTGAAAAGTGGCCTTTTACTTTTAAATTTTCTTTTTAAATAGTGCAAATAGCTGCCCCCCGTAATCCTATACAGTTTTCTTGGTTAATTCCTAACGTTATATAATATATAATTTTCATATTTTCAGTCTCTTATTTACGTGAATTCATCAATAAAAACACGTATTCATCTATAACTCGGCTGAAAAGTGGTCTTTTCCTTTTAAATTTTCTATTAAAATAGTGTAACTAACTGACAACCGTAATCCTTTACAGTTTTCTTGGTTAATTCCTGACGTTATATATATAATTTTCATATTTTCAGTCTCTTATTTACGTGAATTCATCAATAAAAACACGTATTCATCTATTACTCGGCTGAAAAGTGGCTTTTTCCGTTTAAATTTCCTTTGTTTATAGTGTATTTAACCGCCCCCCGTATTTATCTATAGTTTTTTTTAGTTGCACAGCAAAGTTTTTTGTGTCTGCACTCTTTATTGCTTTATAAAACATACAGAACTGGAAAAAATCACTATTTACCTAAACCGAGGTATAGTGGTCAATCAATACAATCACTTAATTCAACTATAAATTCGCTAATAACTTTTCTAAAAATTGGTATATTTCATTCAAATCTTCTTTAAATTGCGTAGTTAATTGCTCCTCACATTTTCTTATAGTTTTCTCAGTAAATTCGTAACGTTATATATTTAATTTTCATATTTTCAGTCTATTTCTTACTTAAATTCATCAACAAAAATAAGTATTCATCTATAGCACGGCTGAAAATTGGCCTTTTCCTTTTAAATTTTCTATTTAAATAGTGTAACTAATTGCCCCCCATAATCCTATATAGTTTTCTTGGTTATTTCCTAACGTTATATATATAATTTTCATATTTTCAGTCTCTTAATTACGTGAATTCATCAATAAAAACACGTATTCATCTATAACTCGGCTGAAAAGTGGCCTTATCCTTTTAAATTTTCTATTTAAATAGTGTTACTAACCGCCCTCCGTAATACTATACAGTTTTCTTGGTTAATTCCTAACGTTTTATATATAAATTACATATTTTCAGTCTCCTATTTACGTGAATTCATCAATAAAAACACGTATTCATCTATAACTCGGCTGAAAAGTGGTCTTTTCCTTTTAAATTTTCTATTAAAATAGTGTAACTAACTGACAACCGTAATCCTTTACAGTTTTCTTGGTTAATTCCTGACGTTATATATATAATTTTCATATTTTCAGTCTCTTATTTACGTGAATTCATCAATAAAAACACGTATTCATCTATTACTCGGCTGAAAAGTGGCTTTTTACGTTTAAATTTCCTTTGTTTATAGTGTATTTAACCGCCCCCCGTATTTATCTATAGTTTTTTTTAGTTGCACAGCAAAGTTTTTTGTGTCTGCACTCTTTATTTCTTTATAAAACATACAGAACTGGAAAAAATCACTATTTACCTAAACCGAGGTATAGTGGTCAATCAATACAATCACTTAATTCAACTATAAATTCGCTAATAACTTTTCTAAAAATTGGTATATTTCATTCAAATCTTCTTTAAATTGCGTAGTTAATTGCTCCTCACATTTTCTTATAGTTTTCTCAGTAAATTCGTAACGTTATATATTTAATTTTCATATTTTCAGTCTATTTCTTACTTAAATTCATCAATAAAAATAAGTATTCATCTATAGCACGGCTGAAAATTGGCCTTTTCCTTTTAAATTTTCTATTTAAATAGTGTAACTAATTGCCCCCCATAATCCTATATAGTTTTCTTGGTTATTTCCTAACGTTATATATATAATTTTCATATTTTCAGTCTCTTAATTACGTGAATTCATCAATAAAAACACGTATTCATCTATAACTCGGCTGAAAAGTGGCCTTATCCTTTTAAATTTTCTATTTAAATAGTGTTACTAACCGCCCTCCGTAATACTATACGGTTTTCTTGGTTAATTCCTAACGTTTTATATATAAATTACATATTTTCAGTCTCCTATTTACGTGAATTCATCAATAAAAACACGTATTCATCTATAATTCGGCTGAAAAGTGGTCTTTTCCTTTTAAATTTTCTATTAAAATAGTGTAACTAACTGACAACCGTAATCCTTTACAGTTTTCTTGGTTAATTCCTGACGTTATATATATAATTTTCATATTTTCAGTCTCTTATTTACGTGAATTCATCAATAAAAACACGTATTCATCTATTACTCGGCTGAAAAGTGGCTTTTTACGTTTAAATTTCCTTTGTTTATAGTGTATTTAACCGCCCCCCGTATTTATCTATAGTTTTTTTTAGTTGCACAGCAAAGTTTTTTGTGTCTGCACTCTTTATTGCTTTATAAAACATACAGAACTGGAAAAAATCACTATTTACCTAAACCGAGGTATAGTGGTCAATCAATACAATCACTTAATTCAACTATAAATTCGCTAATAACTTTTCTAAAAATTGGTATATTTCATTCAAATCTTCTTTAAATTGCGTAGTTAATTGCTCCTCACATTTTCTTATAGTTTTCTCAGTAAATTCGTAACGTTATATATTTAATTTTCATATTTTCAGTCTATTTCTTACTTAAATTCATCAATAAAAATAAGTATTCATCTATAGCACGGCTGAAAATTGGCCTTTTCCTTTTAAATTTTCTATTTAAATAGTGTAACTAATTGCCCCCCATAATCCTATATAGTTTTCTTGGTTATTTCCTAACGTTATATATATAATTTTCATATTTTCAGTCTCTTAATTACGTGAATACATCAATAAAAACACGTATTCATCTATAACTCGGCTGAAAAGTGGCCTTATCCTTTTAAATTTTTCTATTTAAAGAGTGTAACTAACCGCCCTCCGTAATACTATACAGTTTTCTTGGTTAATTCCTAACGTTTTATATATAAATTTCATATTTTCAGTCTCCTATTTACGTGAATTCATCAATAAAAACACGCATTCATCTATAACTCGGCTGAAAAGTGGCCTTTTCCGTTTAAATTTTCTTTGTTAATAGTGTATTTAACCGCTCCCCGTATTTATCTACAGTTTTTATATTTAATTTCCACCGCTAAAATATTGATTCTCACTCTTATTTGCTTTATAAAACATACAGAACTGGAAAAAATCACTATTTACCTAAACCGAGGTATAGTGATCAATCAATACAATCACATAAATTCAACTATAAATTCTCTAAATCTTATTTAAATTGTGTAGTTAATTGCTCCCCACATTTCCTTATAGTTTTCTCAGTAAATTCGTTACGTTATAAATTTAATTGTCATTTTTTCAGTCTATTTCTTACTTAAATTCATCAATAAAAACACGTATTCATCTATAGCACGGCTGAAAATTGGCCTTTTCCTTTAAAATTTTCTATTTAAATAGTGTAACTAATTGCCCCCCATAATCCTATATAGTTTTCTTGGTTATTTCCTAACGTTATATATATAATTTTCATATTTTCAGTCTCTTATCTACGTGAATTCATCAATAAAAACACGTATTCATCTATAACTCGGCTGAAAAGTGGTCTTTTCCTTTTAAATTTTCTATTTAAATAGTGTAACTAACTGCCCTCCGTAATACTCTACAGTTTTCTTGGTTAATTCCTGGCGTTATATATATATAATTTTCATATTTTCAGTCTCTTTTTTACGTGAATTCATCAATAAAAACACGTATTCATCTATAACTCGGCTGAAAAGTGGCCTTTTACTTTTAAATTTTCTTTTTAAATAGTGCAAATAGCTGCCCCCCGTAATCCTATACAGTTTTCTTGGTTAATTCCTAACGTTATATAATATATAATTTTCATATTTTCAGTCTCTTATTTACGTGAATTCATCAATAAAAACACGTATTCATCTATAACTCGGCTGAAAAGTGGTCTTTTCCTTTTAAATTTTCTATTAAAATAGTGTAACTAACTGACAACCGTAATCCTTTACAGTTTTCTTGGTTAATTCCTGACGTTATATATATAATTTTCATATTTTCAGTCTCTTATTTACGTGAATTCATCAATAAAAACACGTATTCATCTATTACTCGGCTGAAAAGTGGCTTTTTCCGTTTAAATTTCCTTTGTTTATAGTGTATTTAACCGCCCCCCGTATTTATCTATAGTTTTTTTTAGTTGCACAGCAAAGTTTTTTGTGTCTGCACTCTTTATTGCTTTATAAAACATACAGAACTGGAAAAAATCACTATTTACCTAAACCGAGGTATAGTGGTCAATCAATACAATCACTTAATTCAACTATAAATTCGCTAATAACTTTTCTAAAAATTGGTATATTTCATTCAAATCTTCTTTAAATTGCGTAGTTAATTGCTCCTCACATTTTCTTATAGTTTTCTCAGTAAATTCGTAACGTTATATATTTAATTTTCATATTTTCAGTCTATTTCTTACTTAAATTCATCAACAAAAATAAGTATTCATCTATAGCACGGCTGAAAATTGGCCTTTTCCTTTTAAATTTTCTATTTAAATAGTGTAACTAATTGCCCCCCATAATCCTATATAGTTTTCTTGGTTATTTCCTAACGTTATATATATAATTTTCATATTTTCAGTCTCTTAATTACGTGAATTCATCAATAAAAACACGTATTCATCTATAACTCGGCTGAAAAGTGGCCTTATCCTTTTAAATTTTCTATTTAAATAGTGTTACTAACCGCCCTCCGTAATACTATACAGTTTTCTTGGTTAATTCCTAACGTTTTATATATAAATTACATATTTTCAGTCTCCTATTTACGTGAATTCATCAATAAAAACACGTATTCATCTATAACTCGGCTGAAAAGTGGTCTTTTCCTTTTAAATTTTCTATTAAAATAGTGTAACTAACTGACAACCGTAATCCTTTACAGTTTTCTTGGTTAATTCCTGACGTTATATATATAATTTTCATATTTTCAGTCTCTTATTTACGTGAATTCATCAATAAAAACACGTATTCATCTATTACTCGGCTGAAAAGTGGCTTTTTACGTTTAAATTTCCTTTGTTTATAGTGTATTTAACCGCCCCCCGTATTTATCTATAGTTTTTTTTAGTTGCACAGCAAAGTTTTTTGTGTCTGCACTCTTTATTTCTTTATAAAACATACAGAACTGGAAAAAATCACTATTTACCTAAACCGAGGTATAGTGGTCAATCAATACAATCACTTAATTCAACTATAAATTCGCTAATAACTTTTCTAAAAATTGGTATATTTCATTCAAATCTTCTTTAAATTGCGTAGTTAATTGCTCCTCACATTTTCTTATAGTTTTCTCAGTAAATTCGTAACGTTATATATTTAATTTTCATATTTTCAGTCTATTTCTTACTTAAATTCATCAATAAAAATAAGTATTCATCTATAGCACGGCTGAAAATTGGCCTTTTCCTTTTAAATTTTCTATTTAAATAGTGTAACTAATTGCCCCCCATAATCCTATATAGTTTTCTTGGTTATTTCCTAACGTTATATATATAATTTTCATATTTTCAGTCTCTTAATTACGTGAATTCATCAATAAAAACACGTATTCATCTATAACTCGGCTGAAAAGTGGCCTTATCCTTTTAAATTTTCTATTTAAATAGTGTTACTAACCGCCCTCCGTAATACTATACGGTTTTCTTGGTTAATTCCTAACGTTTTATATATAAATTACATATTTTCAGTCTCCTATTTACGTGAATTCATCAATAAAAACACGTATTCATCTATAATTCGGCTGAAAAGTGGTCTTTTCCTTTTAATTTTTCTATTAAAATAGTGTAACTAACTGACAACCGTAATCCTTTACAGTTTTCTTGGTTAATTCCTGACGTTATATATATAATTTTCATATTTTCAGTCTCTTATTTACGTGAATTCATCAATAAAAACACGTATTCATCTATTACTCGGCTGAAAAGTGGCTTTTTACGTTTAAATTTCCTTTGTTTATAGTGTATTTAACCGCCCCCCGTATTTATCTATAGTTTTTTTTAGTTGCACAGCAAAGTTTTTTGTGTCTGCACTCTTTATTGCTTTATAAAACATACAGAACTGGAAAAAATCACTATTTACCTAAACCGAGGTATAGTGGTCAATCAATACAATCACTTAATTCAACTATAAATTCGCTAATAACTTTTCTAAAAATTGGTATATTTCATTCAAATCTTCTTTAAATTGCGTAGTTAATTGCTCCTCACATTTTCTTATAGTTTTCTCAGTAAATTCGTAACGTTATATATTTAATTTTCATATTTTCAGTCTATTTCTTACTTAAATTCATCAATAAAAATAAGTATTCATCTATAGCACGGCTGAAAATTGGCCTTTTCCTTTTAAATTTTCTATTTAAATAGTGTAACTAATTGCCCCCCATAATCCTATATAGTTTTCTTGGTTATTTCCTAACGTTATATATATAATTTTCATATTTTCAGTCTCTTAATTACGTGAATACATCAATAAAAACACGTATTCATCTATAACTCGGCTGAAAAGTGGCCTTATCCTTTTAAATTTTTCTATTTAAAGAGTGTAACTAACCGCCCTCCGTAATACTATACAGTTTTCTTGGTTAATTCCTAACGTTTTATATATAAATTTCATATTTTCAGTCTCCTATTTACGTGAATTCATCAATAAAAACACGCATTCATCTATAACTCGGCTGAAAAGTGGCCTTTTCCGTTTAAATTTTCTTTGTTAATAGTGTATTTAACCGCTCCCCGTATTTATCTACAGTTTTTATATTTAATTTCCACCGCTAAAATATTGATTCTCACTCTTATTTGCTTTATAAAACATACAGAACTGGAAAAAATCACTATTTACCTAAACCGAGGTATAGTGATCAATCAATACAATCACATAAATTCAACTATAAATTCTCTAAATCTTATTTAAATTGTGTAGTTAATTGCTCCCCACATTTCCTTATAGTTTTCTCAGTAAATTCGTTACGTTATAAATTTAATTGTCATTTTTTCAGTCTATTTCTTACTTAAATTCATCAATAAAAACACGTATTCATCTATAGCACGGCTGAAAATTGGCCTTTTCCTTTAAAATTTTCTATTTAAATAGTGTAACTAATTGCCCCCCATAATCCTATATAGTTTTCTTGGTTATTTCCTAACGTTATATATATAATTTTCATATTTTCAGTCTCTTAATTACGTGAATTCATCAATAAAAACACGTATTCATCTATAACTTGGCTGGAAAGTGGCCTTTTCCTTTTAAATTTTCTATTTAAGTAGTGTATCTTATTGCCCCCCGTAATCCTATATAGTTTTCTTGGTTAATTCCTAACGTTATATATATATATATATATATATATATATATATATATATATATATATATATATATATATATATATATATATATATATATATATATATATATATATATATATATTTTCATATTTTCAGTCTCTTATTTACGTGAATTCATCAATAAAACACGTATTCATCTATAACTCGGCTGAAAATTGGCCTTTTCCTTTCATATTTTCTATTTAAATAGTGTAACTAATTGCCTTCCGTAATCCTGTATAGTTTTCTTGGTTAATTCCTAACGTTATATTATATATAATTTTCATATTTTCAGTCTCTTATTTACGTGAATTCATCAATAA
Source organism: Parnassius smintheus behrii (assembly GCA_036936625.1). Classification (NCBI taxonomy): domain Eukaryota; kingdom Metazoa; phylum Arthropoda; class Insecta; order Lepidoptera; family Papilionidae; genus Parnassius; species Parnassius smintheus. The sequence goes on from JAUPFT010000027.1 coordinate 34,530,943, forward strand.
AAACACGTATTCATCTATAACTCGGCTGAAAAGTGGTCTTTTCCTTTTAAATTTTGTATTTAAATAGTGTTACTAAATGCCCCCCGTAATCTCATACAGTTTTCTTGGTTAATTCCTAACGTTCTATATATATATATATATATATATATATATATATATATATATATATATATATATATATATATATATATATATATATATATATATAATTTTCAGTCTCTTATTTACGTGAATTCATCAATAAAACCGTTTAAATTTTCTTTGTTTATAGTGTATTTAACCTCCCCCCTTTTTTATCTATAGTTTTTATAATAAATTTCTACCGCTCAGTTAATGATTTCCACATAATTCGTTTTCCCATAATCGTAATTTCCTAAAATTTTAAAAAAACTTCAAATCTTCATTTCTTTCGCTCTTTTTGCTTTTATTAGGTCCTTCTAGTGTAGAAAAAACCCATCTGCACTCTTATTTGCTTTATAAAAATACAGAACTGGAAAAAATCGTTACGTTATATATTTAATTTTCATTTTTTCAGTTTATTTCTTACTTAAATTCATCAATAAAACACGTATTCATCTATTGCACGGCTGAAAATAGGCCTTTTCCTTTTTAATTTTCTATTTAAATAGTGTAACTAACTGCCCCCCGTTATGCTGCATAGTTTTCTTGGTTAATTCCTAGCGTTATATTATATATAATTTTAGCGTTATATTATAATAATTTTCATATTTTCAGTCTCTTAATTACGTGAATTCATCAATAAAAACACGTATTCATCTATAACTCGGCTGAAAAGTGGCCTTTTCCGTTTAAATTTTCTTTGTTAATAGTGTATTTAACCGCCCCCGTATTTATCTATAGTTTTTATAATAAATTTCCACCGCTAAAATATTGATTTCCACATAATTCGTTTTCCCATAATCGTAATTTCCTAAAATTTTTAAAATTTTTCAAATCTTCATTTCTTTCGCTCTTTTTGCTTTTATTAGGTCGGTCTGGTGTAGAAAAAACCCATCTGCACTCTTTTTTGCTTTATAAAACATACAAAACTAGAAAAAATCACCATTTACCTAAACCGAGGTATAGTGGTCAATCAATACAATCACATAAATTCAACTATAAATTCGCTAATTACTTTTCTAAAAATTGGTATATTTCGTTCAAATCTTCTTTAAATTGTGTAGTTAATTGCTTTTCACATTTCCTTGTAGTCTTCTCAGTAAATTCGTAACGTTATATATTTAATTTTCATATTTGCAGTCTATTTCTTACTTAAATTCATCAATAAAAACACGTACTCATTTATTGCACGGCTGAAAATAGGCCTTTTCCTTTTAAATTTTCTATTTAAATAGTGTAACTAATTGCCCCCCCCCCGTAATCCTGTATGGTTTTCTTGGTTAATTCCTAACGTTATATATATATATAGTTTTCATATTTTTATTCTCTTATTTAAGTGAATTCATCAATAAAAACACGTATTCATCTATAACTCGGCTGAAAAGTGGCCTTTTCCTCTTAAATTTTCTATTTAAATAGTGTAACTAACAGCCCTCCGTAATCCTTTAAAGTTTTCTTGGTTAATTCCTGACGTTATATATATATAATTTTTATATTTTTAGTCTTTTATTTACGTGAATTCATCAATAAAAACACGTATTCAACCATAACTCGGCTGAAAAGTGGCCTCTCACTTTTAAATTTTCTATTTATATAGAGAAACTAACTGCCCCTCGTAGTCCTATACAGTTTTCTTGGTTAATTCCTAACGTTTTATATATAATTTCACATATTTTCAGTCTCTTATTTACGTGAATTCATCAATAAAAACACGTATTCATCTATAACTCGGCTGAAAAGTGGCCTTTTCCGTTTAAAATTTCTTTGTTATTAGTGTATTTAACGGCCTCCCGCATTTATCTATTGTTTTTATTATATATTTCGTTCGAAATATATGTTATATATTTCGTTCAAATCTCCTTTAAATTGCGTAGTTAATTGCTCTCCACATTTCCTTATAGTTTTCTTAGTAAATTCGTTATGTTATATATTTAATTTTCATTTTTTCATTTTATTTCTTACTTAAATTCATCAATAAAACACGTATTCATCTATTGAACGGCTGAAATTAGGCCTTTTCCTTTTTAATTTTCTATTTAAATAGTGTAACTAATTGCCCCCCGTAATGCTGTATAGTTTTCTTGGTTAATTCCTAGCATTATATTATATATAATTTTTATATTTTCAGTCTCTTTTTTCTGTGAATTCATCAATAAAAACACGTATTCATTTATAACTCGGCTGAAAAGTGGCTTTATCCTTTTAATTTTTCTATTTAAATAGTGTAACTAACTGCCCTTCGTAATCCTCTACAGTTTTCTTGGTTAATTCCTGACGTTATATATGTAATTGTCATATTTTCAGTCTCTTATTTACGTAAATTCATCAATAAAAACACGTATTCTTCTATAACTCAGCTGAAAAGTGGCCTTTTCCTTTTAAATTTTATATTTAAATAGTGTAACTAACTGCCCACCGTAATCCTATACAGTTTTCTTGGTTAATTCCTGTTATGTAGACAGTCAGAGAGCGAGTTAAACGGCCGGTAGCTTGCTACGCACTGGTTTATTAACAGAGAGCGCGTGGGCACAGCCACGCATTGTAATACATATGTATACAAATGTATATACATACATAACAATTCCCAACGTTATATATATAATTTTCATATTTTCAGTCTCTTATTTACGTGAATTCATCAATAAAAACACGTATTCATTTATAACTCGGCTGAAAAGTGGCCTTTTCCGTTTAAATTTTCTTTGTTAATAGTGTATTTAACCGCCCCCAGTATTTTTCTATTGTTTATATTATATATTTCGTTCGAAATATATGTTATATATTTCGTTCAAATCTTATTTATATTGTGTAGTTAATTGCTCCCCACATTTCCTTATAGTTTTCTCAGTAAATTCGTTACGTTATATATTTAATTTTCATTTTTTCAGTTTATTTCTTACTTAAATTCATCAATAAAAACAGGTATTCATCTATTGCACGGCTGAAAATAGGCCTTTTCCTTTTTAATTTTCTATTTAAATAGTGTAAATAATTGCCCCCCGTAATCCTATATAGTTTTCTTGGTTAATTCCTAACGTTATATTATATATAATTTTCATATTTTCATTCTCTTATTTACGTAAATTCATCAATAAAAACACGTATTCATCTATAACTCGGCTGAAAAGTGGCCTTTTCCTCTTAAATTTTCTATTTAAATAGTGTAACTAACTGCCCTCCGTAATCCTCTAAAGTTTTCTTGGTTAATTCCTGACGATATATATATATATATATATATATATATATATATATATATATATATATATATATATATATATATATAATTTTTATATTTTTAGTCTCTTAATTACGTGAATTCATCAATAAAAACACGTATTCATCTATAACTCGGCTGAAAAGTGGCCTTTTACTTTTAAATTTTCTATTTATATAGTGAAACGAACTGCCCCCCGTAATCCTATACAGTTTTCTTGGTTAATTCCTAACGTTTTATATATAATTTTCATATTTTCAGTCGCTTATTTACGTGAATTCATCAATAAAAACACGTATTCATCTATAACTCGGCTGAAAAGTGGCCTTTTCCGTTTAAATTTTCTTTGTTAATAGTGTATTTAGCCGCCACCGTTTTTATCTATAGTTTTTATAATAAATTTCTACCGCTAAAATATTGATTTCACATAATTCGTTTTCCCATAATCGTAATTTCCTAAAATTTTTAAAATTTTTAAATCTTCATTTTTTTCGCTCTTTTTGCTTTTATTAGGTCCTTTTAGTGTAGAAAAAATCCATCTGCACTCTAATTTGCTTTATAAAACATACAGTACTGGAAAAAATCACTATTTACCTAAACCGAGTTATAGTGGTCAATCAATACAATCACATAAATTCAACTATAAATTCGCTAATAACTTTTCTAAAAATTGGTATTTTTCGTTCAAATCTTCTTTAAATTATGTAGTTAATTGCTTTTCACATTTTCTTATAGTTTTCTCAGTAAATTCTTAACGTTATATATTTAATTTTCATATTTTCAGTCTATTTCTTACATAAATTCATCAATAAAAACACGTATTCATCTATAGCATGGCTGAAAATTGGCCTTTTTCTTTAAAATTATCTATTTAAATAGTGTAACTAATTGCCCCCCGTAATCCTATATAGTTTTCTCGGTTAATTCCTAACGTCATATATATATATATATATATATATATATATATATATATATATATATATATATATATATATATATATATAATATATATATATATATATATATATATATATATATATAATTTTCATATTTTCAGTCTCTTATTTACGTGAATTCATCGATAAAAACACGTATTCATCTATAACTCGGTTCAAAAGTGGCCTTTTCCGTTTAAATTTTCTTTGTTAATAGTGTATTTAACCGCCCCCGTATTTTTCTATAGTTTTATAATAAATTTCTACCGCTAAAATATTGATTTCCACATAATTCGTTTTCCCATAATCGTAATTTCCTAAAATTTTTAAAATTTTCCAAATCTTCATTTCTTTCGCTCTTTTCGCTTTTATAAGGTCCGCTTAGTGTAGAAACTACCATCTGCACTCTTATTTGCTTTATAGAACATACATAACTGGAAAAAGTCACTATTTACCTAAACCGAGGTATAGTGGTCAATCAATACAATCACATAAATTCAACTATAAATTCGCTAATAACTTTTCTAAAAATTGGTATTTTTCGTTCAAATCGTATTTAAATTGTGTAGTTAATTGCTCCCCATATTTCTTTGTAGTTTTCTCAGTAAATTCGTAACGTTATATATTTAATTTTCACATTTTCAGTCTATTTCTTACTTAAATTCGTCAATAAAAACACGTATTCATCTACTACTCGGCTGAAAAGTGGCCTTTTCCTTTTAAATTTTATATCTATATAGTGTAACTAACTGCCCTCCGTTATCCTATACAGTTTTCTCGGTTAATTCCTGTTATGTATACGGTCAGGGAGCGAGTTAAACGGCCGGTAGCTTGCTACGCACTGGTTTATTAACGGAGGGCGCGTGGGCACAGCCACGCATTGTAATACATAGGTATACAAATGTATATACATACATAAAAATTCCCAACGTTATATATATAATTTTCATATTTTCAGTCTCTTATTTACGTGAATTCATCAATAAAAACACGTATTCATCTATAACTCGGCTGAAAAATGGCCTTTTTCGTTAAAATTTTCTTTGTTAAAAGTGTATTTAACCGCCCCCCGTATTTATCTATTGTTTATATTATATATTTCGTTCGATATGTATGTTATATATTTCGTTCAAATCTTCTTTAAATTGTGAAGTTAAGTGCTCCCCACATGTCCTTATAGTTTTGTCAGTAATTTCGTTACGTTATATATTTAATTTTCATTTTTTTTAGTTTATTTCTTACTTAAATTCATCAATAAAAACAGGTATTCATCTATTGCACGGCTGAAAATAGGCTTTTTCCTTTTTAATTTTCTATTTAAATAGTGTAAATAATTGTCCCCCGTAATCCTATATAGTTTTCTTGGTTAATTCCTAACGTTATATTAAATATATTTTTCATATTTTCAGTCTCTTATTTACGTGATTTACGTGAATTCATCAATAAAACACGTATTCATCTATAACTCGGCTGAAAAGTGTCCTTTTCCGTTTAAATTTTCTTTGTTTATGGTAAATTGGCCTTTTCCTTTTAAATTTTCTATTTAAATAGTGTAACTAATTGCCCCCCGTAATCCTATACAGTTTTCTTGGTTAATTCCTAACGTTATATATATATATATATATATATATATATATATATATATATATATATATATATATATATATATATATATATATATATATATATATATATATATATATATATATATATATATATATATTGTTATGTGAATAAGTCAACTAGCGCCATCTAGTGTCAGAAGCGAGAGCGGGGGGCGGCTTTGCAGAGAATGACGTCGCGGATCTCTTGACCGACAGCGCCGCCCGAAGAACTAAGTTTCTAGAAAATCTATACTCGATTTCTCGGTACCTTGCGCGTGTTTACTTGAACATTCCGGATGTTTTGCTGATTTGAATAAATAGATGGCGCAAGATGCGATCGGCACAGAGTTTAACTCGGCGACACAAGCGAAGCTTCGGAGTGAAATTAAGTGAATTAGTGTGTTTAATTATTAGTGTTTTTTTACTTTAATTTGTATAAAGTAAATTAAAGTGTTAATTTAGGTAATTTTATCGGCAATTTTTATTGTCACGAACCTCAAGCTCGTAACAATTGGTGTCAGAAGTAGGATAAAATAATGCCGATTTTACCTAAGGAGGAAACGGAGGGTGTCCGTACCCGAAGTCAAGGCCAGCAGGAGACGGACCAGAGGAGATTTGGTGGTGCAACGCCGCAGATGTCTGAGGGCCAGCCGCCGGCCACGGAAGCCGGTCCGTCAGCAAAAAATCGTTACGTTATATATTTAATTTTCATTTTTTCAGTTTATTTCTTACTTAAATTCATCAATAAAACACGTATTCATCTATTGCACGGCTGAAAATAGGCCTTTTCCTTTTTAATTTTCTATTTAAATAGTGTAACTAATTGCCCCCCGTTATGCTGCATAGTTTTCTTGGTTAATTCCTAGCGTTATATTATATATAATTTTAGCGTTATATTATAATAATTTTCATATTTTCGGTCTCTTAATTACGTGAATTCATCAATAAAAACACGTATTCATCTATAACTCGGCTGAAAAGTGGCCTTTTCCGTTTAAATTTTCTTTGTTAATAGTGTATTTAACCGCCCCCCGTATTTATCTATAGTTTTTATAATAAATTTCCACCGCTAAAATATTGATTTCCACATAATTCGTTTTCCCATAATCGTAATTTCCTAAAATTTTTAAAATTTTTCAAATCTTCATTTCTTTCGCTCTTTTTGCTTTTATTAGGTCGGTCTGGTGTAGAAAAAACCCATCTGCACTCTTTTTTGCTTCATAAAACATACAAACCTAGAAAAAATCACCATTTACCTAAACCGAGGTATAGTGGTCAATCAATACAATCACATAAATTCAACTATAAATTCGCTAATTACTTTTCTAAAAATTGGTATATTTCGTTCAAATCTTCTTTAAATTGTGTAGTTAATTGCTTTTCACATTTCCTTGTAGTCTTCTCAGTAAATTCGTAACGTTATATATTTAATTTTCATATTTGCAGTCTATTTCTTACTTAAATTCATCAATAAAAACACGTACTCATTTATTGCACGGCTGAAAATAGGCCTTTTCCTTTTAAATTTTCTATTTAAATAGTGTAACTAATTGCCCCCCCCCCCCCGTAATCCTGTATGGTTTTCTTGGTTAATTCCTAACGTTATATATATATATAGTTTTCATATTTTTATTCTCTTATTTAAGTGAATTCATCAATAAAAACACGTATTCATCTATAACTCGGCTGAAAAGTGGCCTTTTCCTCTTAAATTTTCTATTTAAATAGTGTAACTAACAGCCCTCCGTAATCCTTTAAAGTTTTCTTGGTTAATTCCTGACGTTATATATATATAATTTTTATATTTTTAGTCTTTTATTTACGTGAATTCATCAATAAAAACACGTATTCAACCATAACTCGGCTGAAAAGTGGCCTCTCACTTTTAAATTTTCTATTTATATAGAGAAACTAACTGCCCCTCGTAGTCCTATACAGTTTTCTTGGTTAATTCCTAACGTTTTATATATAATTTCACATATTTTCAGTCTCTTATTTACGTGAATTCATCAATAAAAACACGTATTCATCTATAACTCGGCTGAAAAGTGGCCTTTTCCGTTTAAAATTTCTTTGTTATTAGTGTATTTAACGGCCTCCCGCATTTATCTATTGTTTTTATTATATATTTCGTTCGAAATATATGTTATATATTTCGTTCAAATCTCCTTTAAATTGCGTAGTTAATTGCTCTCCACATTTCCTTATAGTTTTCTTAGTAAATTCGTTATGTTATATATTTAATTTTCATTTTTTCAGTTTATTTCTTACTTAAATTCATCAATAAAACACGTATTCATCTATTGAACGGCTGAAATTAGGCCTTTTCCTTTTTAATTTTCTATTTAAATAGTGTAACTAATTGCCCCCCGTAATGCTGTATAGTTTTCTTGGTTAATTCCTAGCATTATATTATATATAATTTTTATATTTTCAGTCTCTTTTTTCTGTGAATTCATCAATAAAAACACGTATTCATTTATAACTCGGCTGAAAAGTGGCTTTATCCTTTTAATTTTTCTATTTAAATAGTGTAACTAACTGCCCTTCGTAATCCTCTACAGTTTTCTTGGTTAATTCCTGACGTTATATATGTAATTGTCATATTTTCAGTCTCTTATTTACGTAAATTCATCAATAAAAACACGTATTCTTCTATAACTCAGCTGAAAAGTGGCCTTTTCCTTTTAAATTTTATATTTAAATAGTGTAACTAACTGCCCACCGTAATCCTATACAGTTGTCTTGGTTAATTCCTGTTATGTAGACAGTCAGAGAGCGAGTTAAACGGCCGGTAGCTTGCTACGCACTGGTTTATTAACAGAGAGCGCGTGGGCACAGCCACGCATTGTAATACATATGTATACAAATGTATATACATACATAACAATTCCCAACGTTATATATATAATTTTCATATTTTCAGTCTCTTATTTACGTGAATTCATCAATAAAAACACGTATTCATTTATAACTCGGCTGAAAAGTGGCCTTTTCCGTTTAAATTTTCTTTGTTAATAGTGTATTTAACCGCCCCCAGTATTTTTCTATTGTTTATATTATATATTTCGTTCGAAATATATGTTATATATTTCGTTCAAATCTTATTTATATTGTGTAGTTAATTGCTCCCCACATTTCCTTATAGTTTTCTCAGTAAATTCGTTACGTTATATATTTAATTTTCATTTTTTCAGTTTATTTCTTACTTAAATTCATCAATAAAAACAGGTATTCATCTATTGCACGGCTGAAAATAGGCCTTTTCCTTTTTAATTTTCTATTTAAATAGTGTAAATAATTGCCCCCCGTAATCCTATATAGTTTTCTTGGTTAATTCCTAACGTTATATTATATATAATTTTCATATTTTCATTCTCTTATTTACGTGAATTCATCAATAAAAACACGTATTCATCCATAACTCGGCTGAAAAGTGGCCTTTTCCTCTTAAATTTTCTATTTAAATAGTGTAACTAACTGCCCTCCGTAATCCTCTAAAGTTTTCTTGGTTAATTCCTGACGATATATATATATATATATATATATATATATATATATATATATATATATATATATATATATATATATATATATAATTTTTATATTTTTAGTCTCTTAATTACGTGAATTCATCAATAAAAACACGTATTCATCTATAACTCGGCTGAAAAGTGGCCTTTTACTTTTAAATTTTCTATTTATATAGTGAAACGAACTGCCCCCCGTAATCCTATACAGTTTTCTTGGTTAATTCCTAACGTTTTATATATAATTTTCATATTTTCAGTCGCTTATTTACGTGAATTCATCAATAAAAACACGTATTCATCTATAACTCGGCTGAAAAGTGGCCTTTTCCGTTTAAATTTTCTTTGTTAATAGTGTATTTAGCCGCCACCGTTTTTATCTATAGTTTTTATAATAAATTTCTACCGCTAAAATATTGATTTCACATAATTCGTTTTCCCATAATCGTAATTTCCTAAAATATTTAAAATTTTTAAATCTTCATTTTTTTCGCTCTTTTTGCTTTTATTAGGTCCTTTTAGTGTAGAAAAAATCCATCTGCACTCTAATTTGCTTTATAAAACATACAGTACTGGAAAAAATCACTATTTACCTAAACCGAGTTATAGTGGTCAATCAATACAATCACATAAATTCAACTATAAATTCGCTAATAACTTTTCTAAAAATTGGTATTTTTCGTTCAAATCTTCTTTAAATTATGTAGTTAATTGCTTTTCACATTTTCTTATAGTTTTCTCAGTAAATTCTTAACGTTATATATTTAATTTTCATATTTTCAGTCTATTTTTTACATAAATTCATCAATAAAAACACGTATTCATCTATAGCATGGCTGAAAATTGGCCTTTTTCTTTAAAATTATCTATTTAAATAGTGTAACTAATTGCCCCCCGTAATCCTATATAGTTTTCTTGGTTAATTCCTAACGTCATATATATATATATATATATATATATATATATATATATATATATATATATATATATATATATATATATATATATATAATTTTCATATTTTCAGTCTCTTATTTACGTGAATTCATCGATAAAAACACGTATTCATCTATAACTCGGTTCAAAAGTGGCCTTTTCCGTTTAAATTTTCTTTGTTAATAGTGTATTTAACCGCCCCCGTATTTATCTATAGTTTTATAATAAATTTCTACCGCTAAAATATTGATTTCCACATAATTCGTTTTCCCATAATCGTAATTTCCTAAAATTTTTAAAATTTTCCAAATCTTCATTTCTTTCGCTCTTTTCGCTTTTATAAGGTCCGCTTAGTGTAGAAACTACCATCTGCACTCTTATTTGCTTTATAGAACATACATAACTGGAAAAAGTCACTATTTACCTAAACCGAGGTATAGTGGTCAATCAATACAATCACATAAATTCAACTATAAATTCGCTAATAACTTTTCTAAAAATTGGTATTTTTCGTTCAAATCGTATTTAAATTGTGTAGTTAATTGCTCCCCATATTTCTTTGTAGTTTTCTCAGTAAATTCGTAACGTTATATATTTAATTTTCACATTTTCAGTCTATTTCTTACTTAAATTCGTCAATAAAAACACGTATTCATCTACTACTCGGCTGAAAAGTGGCCTTTTCCTTTTAAATTTTATATCTAAATAGTGTAACTAACTGCCCCCCGTTATCCTATACAGTTTTCTCGGTTAATTCCTGTTATGTATACGGTCAGGGAGCGAGTTAAACGGCCGGTAGCTTGCTACGCACTGGTTTATTAACGGAGGGCGCGTGGGCACAGCCACGCATTGTAATACATAGGTATACAAATGTATATACATACATAAAAATTCCCAACGTTATATATATAATTTTCATATTTTCAGTCTCTTATTTACGTGAATTCATCAATAAAAACACGTATTCATCTATAACTCGGCTGAAAAATGGCCTTTTTCGTTAAAATTTTCTTTGTTAAAAGTGTATTTAACCGCCCCCCGTATTTATCTATTGTTTATATTATATATTTCGTTCGATATATATGTTATATATTTCGTTCAAATCTTCTTTAAATTGTGAAGTTAAGTGCTCCCCACATGTCCTTATAGTTTTGTCAGTAATTTCGTTACGTTATATATTTAATTTTCATTTTTTTTAGTTTATTTCTTACTTAAATTCATCAATAAAAACAGGTATTCATCTATTGCACGGCTGAAAATAGGCCTTTTCCTTTTTAATTTTCTATTTAAATAGTGTAAATAATTGTCCCCCGTAATCCTATATAGTTTTCTTGGTTAATTCCTAACGTTATATTAAATATATTTTTCATATTTTCAGTCTCTTATTTACGTGATTTACGTGAATTCATCAATAAAACACGTATTCATCTATAACTCGGCTGAAAAGTGTCCTTTTCCGTTTAAATTTTCTTTGTTTATGGTAAATTGGCCTTTTCCTTTTAAATTTTCTATTTAAATAGTGTAACTAATTGCCCCCCGTAATCCTATACAGTTTTCTTGGTTAATTCCTAACGTTATATATATATATATATATATATATATATATATATATATATATATATATATATATATATATATATATATATATTGTTATGTGAATAAGTCAACTAGCGCCATCTAGTGTCAGGAGCGAGAGCGGGGGGCGGCTTTGCAGAGAATGACATCGCGGATCTCTTGACCGACAGCGCCGCCCGAAGAACTAAGTTTCTAGAAAATCTATACTCGATTTCTCGGTACCTTGCGCGTGTTTACTTGAACATTCCGGATGTTTTGCTGATTTGAATAAATAGATGGCACAAGATGCGATCGGCACAGAGTTTAACTCGGCGACACAAGCGAAGCTTCGGAGTGAAATTAAGTGAATTAGTGTGTTTAATTATTAGTGTTTTTTTACTTTAATTTGTATAAAGTAAATTAAAGTGTTAATTTAGGTAATTTTATCGGCAATTTTTATTGTCACGAACCTCAAGCTCGTAACAATTGGTGTCAGAAGTAGGATAAAATAATGCCGATTTTACCTAAGGAGGAAACGGAGGGTGTCCGTACCCGAAGTCAACGCCAGCAGGAGACGGACCAGAGGAGATTTGGTGGTGCAACGCCGCAGATGTCTGAGGGCCAGCCGCCGGCCACGGAAGCCGGTCCGTCAGCAGCTTCTACGTCTGTGGCACCTGACTTAGGTGCTCTGATGGTGATGCTGCAGGAGCAGGCTCGCCGACAGGAGGAGCAGGCTCGCCGACAGGAGGAGCAGGCTCGCCGACAGGAGGAGCAGGCCCGTCAGTTGAAAGAGCAGCTGCAGAACGGACAAGAGGAACAGGCCCGCCGGCAGGAGGAACAGGCCCGTCGTTTAGAAGAGCAACTCCAACACGATAAGGAAGAGCAGATGCTCCTCATGAAGGACCTTCACGCTATCTTCGGAAAAGAGATACGGGAGGTGAAGGATAAGGTTGCTCAACATGACAACCGCCTGTCGGAGGCCGAAACCCGAATCGACCAAGTAAACAATCGGGTTGACAACGTAATGGCTGACATGAAGAAAACGCTGGACGACCTCAAACTTGGGGATGGAACAACAGCTCCCGTAGTAGCTACAACACCTTCGCTACGTGGATTCAAAGTGCCGCCGTTCGACGGGACCTCTTCCTGGTCGGCCTACAAAATCCAGTTCGAGGCCGTCATGGAGGCGAACGGCTGGAATAAAAGCCAAGCCATGACTGCACTCACCCTAGGCCTGCGCGACCAAGCCTTAACTGTGTTGGAAGCTCTCGGTAAGAAAGTGACCTATGAGCAGCTTCTTGAGGCCTTGGAGGCGAGATATGGTGACGCTCACCTGGAACACGTCTTTCGCGCGCAGCTTAAAGATCGCGTGCAACGCAGCAACGAAAACCTGCAGCAGTGGGCCCTTGAGGTGGAGAAGATGGTTCGTAAAGCATACCAGTCTGTACCTGCGCTCATTGGAGGGAACCTGGTGCAAACATTCATCGACGGCATCCGCGACCTGGAAGTCAGAGCTGCTGTGAGGCTCGGGCACCACGAGACGCTTAAGGACGCCTTGGCCCATGCACTGGAGGTAGAAGCCGTGCGGCAGGATCATCGTCCCCATCGCGTCAGGGAGGTTGCAGCAGCTACAGTTCGCGACTGCAACAAGGGATACAGCCCTAGGTGCTATGGCTGTGGGGAAAAGGGCCATCTTCGATCCAGCTGCCCTAAGCGAACCCTAGAAAGGGAAAGTGAACGATCCCAGGAGGGTATTGCGGTCAACAGCACCGCCCAGCAGCAGCAGGGAAACGAGTGAAAGCCAGAACTGCGGGGCGGGTGCTGGCTGATGTTAAAAGAGCCCCAAGGATCTCGATCTCACAAACCCATGATGGGAACAGTCTAATCATCAAGGGCGAGGTCAACGGAATGCCGTGTAAACTGACCATAGACACTGGAGCCTCTCGTACGGTTGTTAGTTCCCAACTTATAAGTCAGTTCCTTGGGGACTCCGCATACAACCGAGAACGCATTAATTTGGTAACAGCCACCGGTCAGCGTATACCCGTCCGTGGAGAGAAGGAGATGGAGTTGAAGCTTGGCAACGTGATCTACCTGCATAATGTCATCGTGGCTGATATAATGGACGACTGCATCCTAGGCCTAGACTTTATGAGGAATAATTGTTGTGAGATCGACGTTAAGCAAGGTGTTTTGAAATGTGGACAGGAGGAACTTTTTATGGAAGGTGCGTTACCAGGGAACGTGTACAGCATTAAGAAGATTGTTCTTCCGCCGAGATCGGAAACGATTGTTCCGGTTAGACTTCCCCGAAACGCTGGGCAAGCTCACCGTTGTGTACTTGTGGAAAGGTTAAACAATGACCTTCCATGGAAAGTAGCTCGAACCTTGGTCAGGACCACTGACATCTCAGGAGTACGTGTGCTGAACCTTTGCGACCGGGACCAGATTATAGAAAAAGGCACATTAATTGGTACTTGTGAGGAAGTGGATTGGTTACGTCGGTGCCAATATATATCGAATGGGACCCCCAGCAAGGATGCAGAAACGAGAGTGACCACACTTTTGGAAGACTGTCGCAGTGTTCTGTCCCCGAACGAATTGGTCAAGGCGAAGAAGTTGTTACTCGAGTACGCCGATGTATTCTCATCAAACGATGCTGACATAGGAAAGACTGGTTTAGTTCAACACAAAATAAACACAGGTGAAGAGTTGCCTATCCGTCAGCGGCCAAGACGATTGCCGGTAGCACGTGAAAAGGAAGTGGAAACCATGATTGAAGGAATGGTGAAGGATGGTGTTATTGAACCTTCTTCTAGTCCATGGTGTTCGCCAGTGGTGCTGGTGAAAAAGAAGGATGGCAGCATGCGGTTCTGTGTTGATTACCGCCGTCTGAACGACGTTACAAAGAAGGACAGCTATCCCTTGCCAAGAATTGATGACACGCTGGACATGCTTACAGGAGTAAAATGGTTTAGCACGCTGGATCTAAAAAGTGGCTACTGGCAAGTTGAAATTGACCCTAAGGACAAGGAGAAAACTGCGTTCTCGACGGGAAAGGGTCTGTGGCAATTCAAAGTAATGCCGTTTGGGTTGTGCAATGCTCCAGCAACGTTTGAAAGGCTGATGGAACTTGTACTTACCGGGCTAATTGGCGATGCCTGTCTGGTCTACTTGGATGACATCATCATCGTGGGCCGTACGTTTGAGGAACACCTTCAAAACCTGGAACGCGTGCTTATGAAGATTCAGAGTGCCAACCTCAAGTTGAATCCGAAGAAATGTTCACTATTCCAACGGCAAGTTAACTTTTTGGGGTTTGTAGTATCGGAAGAAGGTATCCGCACAGATCCAGAGAAAATCGCCGCTGTCAAGGATTGGCCGGTTCCAAAAGACAAGACGCAGGTTAGAGCATTTTTGGGTTTGTGCTCCTATTACCGGCGATTTGTGAAGAACTTTGCAGATATAGCCAAACCTCTGCATAAGCTAACCGAGGAGAAGCGACATTTCTGCTGGGATGAAAGTTGTAATATCGCATTCCAGGAGCTCAAGGACCGTCTGTGCAAAACACCTATTTTGGGATACCCTGATGCAAGCAAAGAATTTATAGTTGACACAGACGCAAGTGATATAGGACTTGGCGGTGTGTTGTCTCAACGGAATGGCGACCAAGAGGTCGTGATAGCGTACTTCAGCAAGTCGTTGTCAAAACCGGAAAGGAACTATAGTGTCACAAGACGCGAATTGCTAGCTGTGGTAAAGTCGTTGCAGCATTTTAGCAAATATCTTCTGGGGCGAAAATTTCACTTACGAACTGACCATGCTGCACTAAAATGGCTATTGCAGTTTAAAAATCCAGAAGGACAAGTTGCGAGGTGGATTGAACTACTGCAGGAATACGACTTTGAGATCGAACATCGCAGCGGGAAATCTCATGGCAACGCAGATGCATTATCACGAAGACCTTGTCCTGAAGATTGCAAACATTGTACTAGGCAAGAGAGTAAGGGAGTGGTATCCGTGAGGATGCTCAGGGCAGACCACCTCAGCAACGAGTGGAAGGACAGCTTACAACGTGCACAGCAGGAAGATCTGGACCTCAAGCCGATCCTGGAATGGATGAAGGCCAGTGCTCCCAAGCCCAAGTGGAGCGACGTCTCAGCGATGAGTTCGACCACTAAAAGCTATTGGGCCCAGTGGGATAGCTTGCTGCTTCAGGATGGAGTTCTGTGCCGTAAATGGGAAAATGTTCGGGGAGACAGCTGTCAGTTACAAATGGTTGTCCCTAAAGCTAAAGTACCGGATGTTCTACAGCTGTACCATAATGATTATTCGGGAGGCCATCTGGGAGTTAAACGAACTCTACTGAAGATCCGAGAACGGTTTTACTGGGTCCACTGTCGAAACGATGTCGAGGACTGGTGTCGCAAATGTACAAGTTGTGCGGCTGTAAAGGGACCTCAGACTCGTAGTAGAGGTGCATTGAAGTTGTACAATGTTGGTGCACCATGGGAGAGAATAGCCATTGACGTGGCGGGGCCGTTTCCGGAGAGTGAAAGCGGTAACAAGTATTTCATGGTTGTGATGGATTACTTCACTAAGTGGCCAGAAGTTTTCGCCATTCCAAATCAAGAAGCTTCAACAGTTGCAGATAAACTAGTTCATGAAGTCTTCTGTCGTTTTGGAGTACCTTTAGAGATTCACAGCGATCAAGGAAGGAATTTTGAGTCTCAAATATTCCAGGAAACTTGCCGAGTTATGGGTACTCATAAAACAAGAACGACTTCTTATCACCCGCAATCTGATGGAATGGTGGAACGATTTAATCAGACATTGGAGAGGTACCTAGCAAAAGTTGTAGACAATTGGCAACGAGATTGGGACAAGCACATACAACCGTTTTTGTTGTCATATCGAAGTTCTGTTCACGAAAGTACAGCAGTGACACCAGCTTTCGCAAACTTTGGAAGAGAATTACGGCTGCCTGCAGACCTGATCACTGGGATACCACCTGATGCCCCACGCAGTATAACCGATTATGCATATGACTTGCGGAACAAAATGAATGACATTTATGAGCACGTCAGACAATCGGGCCAGCAATTGTCTGAGAAAATGAAAACCCGGTATGACCGCAAAATGAACAATAAAGGGTTCAACGAAGGTTCATTAGTGTGGTTGCACAATCCAGTCCGCAGCAAAGGGAAATCTCCTAAGCTTCAAGCTAAATGGGACGGCCCGTACCGGATTGTAACCAGGATCAACGATGTGACCTACCGGATACAGAAAGGCGCAAGAGGGACTCCTAAGATCGTCCATGTGGATCGCTTGGCGCGTTATTATGGGACCGATAATGCTCGGGACGAGCATGTCTTAGGAGGGGGCAGTGTTATGTGAATAAGTCAACTAGCGCCATCTAGTGTCAGGAGCGAGAGCGGGGGGCGGCTTTGCAGAGAATGACATCGCGGATCTCTCGACCGACAGCGCCGCCCGAAGAACTAAGTTTCTAGAAAATCTATACTCGATTTCTCGGTACCTTGCGCGTGTTTACTTGAACATTCCGGATGTTTTGCTGATTTGAATAAATAGATGGCGCAAGATGCGATCGGCACAGAGTTTAACTCGGCGACACAAGCGAAGCTTCGGAGTGAAATTAAGTGAATTAGTGTGTTTAATTATTAGTGTTTTTTTACTTTAATTTGTATGAAGTAAATTAAAGTGTTAATTTAGGTAATTTTATCGGCAATTTTTATTGTCACGAACCTCAAGCTCGTAACAATATATATATATAATTTTCATATTTTCAGTCTCTTATTTACGTGAATTCATCAATAAAAACACGTATTCATCTATAACTCGGCTGAAAAGTGGCCTTTTCCGTTTAAATTTTCTTTGTTAATAGTGTATTTAACCGCCCGCCGTATTTATCTATAGTTTTATAATAAATTTCTACCGCTAAAATATTGATTTCCACAGAATTCGTTTTCACATAATCGTAATTTCCTAAAATTTTTAAAATTTTTAAATCTTCATTTCTTTCGCTCTTTTTGCCTTTATTAGGTCCTTCTAGTGTAGAAAAAACCCATCTGGACTCTAATTTGCTTTATAAAACATACAGTACTGGAAAAAATCACTATTTACCTAAACCGAGGTATAGTGGTCAATCAATACGATCACATAAATTTAACTATAAATTCGCTAATAACTTTTCTAAAAATTGGTATTATTCGTTCAAATCTTCTTTAAATTATGAAGTTTATTGCTTCCCACATTTCCTTATAGTTTTCTTAGTAAATTCGTAACGTTATATATTTAATTTTCATATTTTCAGTCTATTTCTTACATAAATTCATCAATAAAAACGCGTATTCATCTATAGCACGGCTGAAAATTGGCCTTTTCCTTTTAGTAGGTTTAAGGCTGCCGAAGTCTAGTTCCCCGGTCGAACCTTAAACCTACTACGCGAGATATTAACTAAAGTGGACTGTATATGCGGATGCTTCTACGCTTACGTAAAAGCGACTACTATTGCATGCGATATAATGCACTCGCTCTTCCCTAAACTAAACTGTTATGGTGCCAAATCGCTGAAAAGGAATCCTGCCTTATTAGGAGAACAACAAAATTGGAGCGGGTTAAACTATATAAGGCAGTAAATAAAGGAGTGTTGACTCACCGGGGTTTCTTCTATCCTGTTGAGCACTATAGCTGCAACTTCTGGAACTTCTTCTGGAACACTCCGGAGAGAGGCGGTGCGCGACTATATCTCACCCGAGGTGAGGGAACTTCTTCTAGACAGACACTCTGGGGCCCCAGGGGTGCGTCGGGAGAGAAGCGTGGTAGTTTCAGCGACGACTGCGGTGGAAAGAGGCCGCGCAACGGTCGCGCGTGCCTTATATGTCCTCGGCCCCGATGATTACGTGACATTCTAGAATCATCTTCTTGCCCCTCCCACCCCACCACCCCGATGTGTCGATGAAGGATCGAGGAGGGTATGAATGATATCGTTTGTCGGAAAGGAACAAGCGGCTTGGCACCTCTACCGTCAAATATAATAATCCAATGGTTTTTTCCGCGCAACCATCTCCCCCGCCCTTGAAGGATTTCCTTCAAAATTAACTAATACAACTAGAGCTAAGATCAACTAACAAAATAACTAACTAACGCTAAGATTACTTAAATTCAACTACAATTTAATCTAGAAAGCTAATTTAAATTATGGAAGAGGCAGGGGGCATAAACGGACAACCGGACGCAAGTAAGACCCAACCGTGGTCTTAACGCGAGCTATCCTAACTACTCCGTCGGAACCGGGAAAGACCTCTTCGACAATTCCTAACGGCCAGTGGAGAGGCGGCGTATTCTCTTTGGTGAGCACAACTACAGTTCCTACAGCTAAAGGCTCAGTTGCTGTGTTCCATTTTTGCCGAGACTGCAAAGTATGCAAGTATTCCATCCTCCATCGTTTCCAAAACGATTGCACTAACCGATCTAATAATTTGTGGCGTGCGGAAATGCTAAGTCTGTTCTCATCCATACCTGCGGCTGGCAAATACTTTAAAGGCGTTAAATTCAAAAAATGTGCTGGAGTTAGAGCCAGCGGTTCCGAGGGGTCACTAGACAACGTATGACAAAGTGGGCGACTATTCATTACGCATTCAATTTGAGCGAGCACCGTACTTAGCTCTTCGAAGGACAAAATTTGATCTCCTATTACTCGGTATAAATGACTCTTTAGACTCTTGATATTAGTCTCCCAATTGCCCCCAAAATGGCTCGCGGCTGGGACGTTCAGAGACCACTCAATGCGGTTCTCGGCTAGAATGTGAGCGAACTCCGAATTATAATATTTGCTAGCTAAGAGCTCATGTAGTTCTGATAGAATACGTTTTGCACCGACGTAGTTCGTACCGTTATCCGAATACAATCTACTTACAGGGCCACGGCGGGAAAGAAATCTTTAAAATGCGCCCATAAAGCCTGCTGTGCTTAGATCACCAACTAGTTCTATATGCACCGCTCGAGTAGTTAGACATACGAAAATGCAGACGTAAGCCTTTGTGGATCTTATACCACGCCCGCGAGTGAGCGTGACCTTAAACGGACCAGCGAAATCAGACCCGGTGTGCGTGAAGGGCTTTACTGATTGTATTACTCTACAAGATCTAAGTTCCGCCATTTCCGGAAATGACGGCTTGGGGCGTGCCCGAAAGCAAGCTATACATCTGTGCACCCGATTGCGTATTAAACTACGTGCAGAAAGAATCCAATAATTCTGACGCAAAATCGACATCAACAAGTCGGGGCCAGCGTGCGAGTTCAATTTATGATGGTAGTCGACTAATAAGTTCATGATATGGTCTTTACGCGGTAAAACAATAGGGTGCCGTTGGTCGAAACTCAATTGCGAGTTGGACAAGCGTCCACCTACCCTTACAATCCCATCCTGTAAAAATGGCTTAAGGCGTTGAAAGGCGCGACTACAAGCTCTATTCGATTGTAATCTTCTAATTTCTTCAGAGAAGTGCGCACGTTGAAGTTCACGCAATACTAGCGACTCGGCATAGTTGTAATCGGATGCTAAGACATACGAACAAACACTACTTATCGACTTTAAACTACAAAGGCTACACTGTAACGACAAAAATGATTTAAATATAACACAGCGTATTGCGGTGGCGCGGCTAAACTGTACTATTTTATTTTTAATTTTACGGAACACCAACAAGCTAAACAAACACTAAGGAAATACCAATATATAATTCTATCAACGACAAAATAATATTCAAATAATAAAACTATCCAATCACAAGTATGCAATTTCTAAGCGACTAAGCTATAATTATTAATAAGCGGTGAAACTATGCGATAAACGCTTCGGAACAACACTGCATATGGCTTGTTGCTCGCGAAGTCTCACTTCCTCCCGCCAATCAAGATTGGTCTCAGCAGGTCTATTCCGTAGCCTCCTGTGAGGCACGCTTTCTGTCGCAGCGGCTCGGTGTCTCCATGCGCCGCGACCGTGACCTCGATCCGCGCCGCGCGCGCTTCCGCTAACTAGATCGATTCGAGCACTGAATATGTCACCTGACGGGTTGCGGGGCGATCTAATCTTGCTAATATGGGCCTTGTTCGCGGTGTCGGTAAACCTAGCTCCAGGGCTATCCCTACTCGGCGTTCCCTTCGGCTGCGACGAAACTACAACAGGTTTACTAACAACAGACTCTAACGTCTTGCTTCTCGACCCTTCGCATAATTTATTACCCGAGCGCGGGATGTTCCCCTCCCCTATTTCCCGAAAATTGCGAGTCAATAATTCGGGAGGTTCGACAGCGACGGTGCAACAACAGGATGTTGCCGAAATGCTATCTATGATGGGGGCGGAGCCAAGGATAACATATCCTAATACGGTTTCCAGTGCGTAAGGCGCGGTATGCGAGGAGTTGCCCTTGACCTTATTGTTTAACAAAAGATGAGGAAAAAGCGATGCTCCAATGAGCATGTCTATTTTTCCAGGAACGGCGTAAGTTTCGTCCGCCAGAGTCAAATTCTTAAATTCAATCATTGCCGAGGTGTCAACCGAAACGGTTGGCAACCGTTCAGTGACCCTATCTACTACTAGTGCATTTATATCAAAGTTAACATTACGATCTATCCGAGAATAAATTTTTAAATTTATATATCCCTGTGTCGATTTACTAGTGCCTCCGATGCCTTTAATTACAGGACATGAAAGTGACCTATTTATTACTAAGCCTAAGCGCTGACAACATTGTCGCGTTATAAAGCTTTTTTGGGCTCCGCTGTCCAGCAGTGCACGGACGCTTTGTTCGTTTCCACGCGAATCCCTAACCAAAATACGTGCCGTACCCAGTAACACGGTTGAAGGAGGTTGTGCTCCCATATTTGCCAATGAGCACAGAGCGACATCACCAGGTCGACCGCTAGAATCGTTGACCTTAGTAGGGGCGAATTCCTTATCCGCTTTACTTGACGCCGCTATATTGCTATTTTCAAAATGTAATAGCGTGTGATGTTTCCTGGCGCACTTGCTACATACGGAACTCGAATTGCATTTTGCAACTAAATGCTTATCGCTTAAGCAGTTCAAACATAGGTTGTTTGTCTTTACTAATTTATAACGCTCGCTTGGTGAATATTTACGAAAAGTCGCACAATTATATAAATTACCGTGTCTATCTTTACATACTAAACAAGTATGCTGGAGTGATGTTGGCGTAGCGGTTACGTAAGTTAACGACCCTGCTATTTTAGATGGTTGAGTCTGTCTACGGTCGACGCACCTTTTATTGTCCTGTTTAACGTTCGGAGAGCGCTGCATTACCTTTATTTGATCTCGCACGAACGATGCTAATGAATGAAAGGAAGGCATCTCCGAGCTACGATGCTCCGTTTCAAACGCACGCACGGTGTCGGGGTTCAACTTCTTCAGTGCAATATGGAGAAACACCACGTCCATAAGATCATTAAATTTCAAATTCTTAAGTGCAGCCACCGATGCCACAAATTTATCTAGAAACTGCTCTAAGCCGTTGATGTTCGCGGATGATATAGGTTTAAGATCGAATATCTGGTTCAAATATTCGGAAGCTAACATTCTCCTATCTTCATATTTAGTTTTAAGCGTTTCGAATATTAATAAGTAATTGTTTGCTGTAGGTGTAAAACCAGAGCAGATCGACTGTGCCCTGCCACTAAGTTTACTGATTAAGTAATATAATTTTTCGGCGTCCGATAACGATGGGTTATTGTGTATATTGTTTTGAAAACTACTGAAGAAGAAGGGCCACGTCTTAATATCACCATTAAATACCGGAATATCTATTGGCGGCAACCTAATCGAGTCGCTTTGACGTACCTGTTTTTCCGGCTTTGCTTCGTTTTGAGATAGGGATCTCGCAATTCGTTTCACGCGACACAACATATCTTCGAATGCCAGCAGCGGTTGGTAGTTCACTATGTATTTCGGGTCGATTTGTAATTCCAAATGATTAATTTGGTCTAATATTTTTTCGTAATCTATTCGTAGAGAATCTATCGTTTCGATTTCGGTCAAAAAAGTTTCCCGCACTGCTTCTATATGAATGTTCTTTATATAATCACTTATATTCTGCATTCGCGAAAAGAGTATGTCCCTCTTAGCATAAAGCGTTTTAATTTTGATTTCACTTCCACTAACTGCCATTTTAAACTATTATACTAACGTTATATCAATCACAATTAATCTCACAACGCACAAACAATAAAGGATGGACACTCGGTATGCTGTATTA
The DNA here is from genome assembly GCA_036936625.1 of Parnassius smintheus behrii. Classification (NCBI taxonomy): domain Eukaryota; kingdom Metazoa; phylum Arthropoda; class Insecta; order Lepidoptera; family Papilionidae; genus Parnassius; species Parnassius smintheus. The sequence continues at coordinate 34,554,130 of JAUPFT010000027.1, forward strand.
CGTAATTAAATCGAACACCTGCGCAGCGAGTCGAGGTGACGCGTCATTTGCTAGACTCAATAATTTTATCAAGATTGTGGGTAAGCGTATCAAACGGTTCCTATTACACTGTTTCAATTATTTAATAGGCTTTAAATTTAATCAAGTACGAGCGCTATAAAACGAATAATTCTGTTTGCGAGTACCTAATCAAAATTTAAATTTAAACGAACACTATTTAAGTCTATTCTATAAATTGGAGTGCATTATCTAATTAATTAATTCAACAATTCGACCAAATCCGGCTCGAAGGACCATAAAATGGTGGAGCCACGTGTTTAAGGCTGCCGAAGTCTAGTTCCCCGGTCGAACCTTAAACCTACTACGCGAGATATTAACTAAAGTGGACTGTATATGCGGATGCTTCTACGCTTACGTAAAAGCGACTACTATTGCATGCGATATAATGCACTCGCTCTTCCCTAAACTAAACTGTTATGGTGCCAAATCGCTGAAAAGGAATCCTGCCTTATTAGGAGAACAACAAAATTGGAGCGGGTTAAACTATATAAGGCAGTAAATAAAGGAGTGTTGACTCACCGGGGTTTCTTCTATCCTGTTGAGCACTATAGCTGCAACTTCTGGAACTTCTTCTGGAACACTCCGGAGAGAGGCGGTGCGCGACTATATCTCACCCGAGGTGAGGGAACTTCTTCTAGACAGACACTCTGGGGCCCCAGGGGTGCGTCGGGAGAGAAGCGTGGTAGTTTCAGCGACGACTGCGGTGGAAAGAGGCCGCGCAACGGCCGCGCGTGCCTTATATGTCCTCGGCCCCGATGATTACGTGACATTCTAGAATCATCTTCTTGCCCCTCCCACCCCACCACCCCGATGTGTCGATGAAGGATCAAGGAGGGTATGAATGATATCGTTTGTCGGAAAGGAACAAGCGGCTTGGCACCTCTACCGTCAAATATAATAATCCAATGGTTTTTTCCGCGCAACCATCTTCTATTTAAATAGTGTAACAAATTGCCTACCGTAATCCTATATAGTTTTCTTGGTTAATTCCTAATGTTATATATATATATATATATATAATTTTCATATTTTCAGTCTCTTATTTATGTGAATTCATCAATAAAAACACGTATTCTTCTATAGCACGGCTGAAAATTGGCCTTTTCCTTTCATATTTTCTATTTAAATAGTGTAACTAATTGCCTTCCGTAATCCTATATAGTTTTCTTGGTTAATTCCTAACATTATATTATATATAATTTTCATATTTTCAGTCTCTTATTTACGTGAATTCATCAATAAAAACACGTATTCATCTATAACTCGGCTGAAAAGTGGCCTTTTCCTTTTAAATTTTCTATTTAAATGGTGTTACTAACTGCCCCCCGTAATCCTATACAGTTTTTTTGGTTAATTCCTAACGCTATATACATAATATTTTCATATTTTCAGTCTCTTATTTACGTGAATTCATCAATAAAACATGTATTCATCTATAACTCGGCTGAAAAGTGGCCTTTTCCGTTTAAATTTTCTTTGTTTATAGTGTATTTAACCGCCCCCCGTATTTATCTACAGTTTTTATAATAAATTTCTACCGCTCAGTTATTGATTTCCACATAAATCGTTTTCCCATAATCGTAATTTCCTAAAATTTAAAAAAAAATTCAAATCTTCATTTCTTTCGCTCTTTTTGCTTTTATTAGGTCCCTCTAGTGTAGAAAAACCCATCTGCACTCTTATTTGCTTTATAAAAATACAGAACTGGAAAAAATCACTATTTACCTAAACCGAGGTGTAGTGGTCAATCAATACTATCACATAAATTCAACTATAAATTCGCTAATAACTTTTCTAAAAATTCGTATATTTCATTCAAATCTTCTTTAAATTGCGTAGTTAATTGCTCTTCACATTTCCTTATAGTTTTCTAAGTAAATTCATTACGTTATATATTTAATTTTCATTTTTTCAGTTTATTTCTTACTTAAATTCATCAATAAAACACGTATTCATCTATTGCACGGCTGAAAATAGGCCTTTTCCTTTTTAATTTTTTATTTAAATAGTGTAAATTATTGCCCCCCGTAATGCTGTATAGTTTTCTTGGTTAATTCCTAGCGTTATATTATATATAATTTTCATATTTTCAGTCTCTTATTTACGTGAATTCATCAATAAAAACACGTATTCATCAATAACTCAGCTGAAAAGTGACCTTTTCCTTTTAAATTTTATATTTAAATAGTGTAACTAACTGCCCACCGTAATCCTATACAGTTTTCTTGGTTAATTCCTGTTATGTATACGGTCAGGGAGCGAGTTAAACGGCCGGTAGCTTGCTATGCACTGGTTTATTAACAGAGGGCGCGTGGGCACAGCCACGCATTGTAATACATATGTATAAAAATGTATATACATACATAACAATTCCCAACGTTATATATATAATTTTCATATTTTCAGTCTCTTATTTACGTGAATTTATCAATAAAAACACGTATTCATCTATAACTCGGCTGAAAAGTGGCCTTTTCCGTTTAAATTTTCTTTGTTAATAGTGTATTTAACCGCCCCCCGTATTTATCTATTGTTTAAATTATATATTTCGTTCGAAATATATGTTATATATTTCGTTCAAATCTTATTTATATTGTGTAGTTAATTGCTCCCCACATTTCCTTATAGTTTTCTCAGTAAATTCGTTACGTTATATATTTAATTTTCATTTTTTCAATTTATTTCTTACTTAAATTCATCAATAAAAACAGGTATTCATCTATTGCACGGCTGAAAATAGGCCTTTTCCTTTTTAATTTTCTATTTAAATAGTGTAAATAATTGCCCCCCCGTAATCCTGTATAGTTTTCTTGGTTAATTCCTAACGTTATATTATATATAATTTTCATATTTTCAGTCTCTTATTTACGTGAATTCATCAATAAAAACACGTATTCATCTATAACTCGGCTCAAAAGTGGCCTTTTCCTCTTAAATTTTCTATTTATATAGTGTAACTAACTGCCCTCCGTAATCCTCTAAAATTTTCTTGGTTAATTCCTGACGTTATATATATAATTTTTATATTTTTAGTCTCTTATTTACGTGAATTCATCAATAAAAACACGTACTCATCTATAACTCGGCTGAAAAGTGGCCTTTTACTTTAAAATTTTCTATTTATATGGTGAAACTAACTGCCCCCCGTAATCCTATGCAGTTTTATTGGTTAATTCCTAACGTTTTATATATAATTTTCATATTTTCAGTCTCTTATTTACGTGAATTCATCAATAAAAACACATATTCATCTATAACTCGGCTGAAAAATCGCCTTTTCCGTTTAAATTTTCTTTGTTAATAGTGTATTTAACCGCCTCCCGTATTTATCTATTGTTTTTATTATATATTTCGTTCGAAATATATGTTATATATTTCGTTCAAATCTTCTTTAAATTGTGTATATCATTGCTCCCCACATTTCCTTATAGTTTTCTCAGTAAATTCGTTACGTTATATATTTAATTTTCATTTTTTCAGTTTATTTCTTACTTAAATTCATCAATAAAAACAGGTATTCATCTATTGCACGGCTGAAAATAGGCCTTTTCCTTTTTAATTTTCTATTTAAATAGTGTAAATAATTGCCCCCCGTAATCCTGTATAGTTTTCTTGGTTAATTCCTAACGTTATATTATATATAATTTTCATATTTTCAGTCTCTTATTTAAGTGAATTCATCAATAAAAACACGTATTCATCTATAACTCGGCTGAAAAGTGGCCTTTTCCTCTTAAATTTTCTATTCAAATAGTGTAACTAACTGCCCTCCGTAATCCTCTAAAGTTTTCTTGGTTAATTCCTGACGTTATATATATATAATTTTTATATTTTTATTCTCTTATTTACGTGAATTCATCAATAAAAACACGTACTCATCTATAACTCGGCTGAAAAGTGGCCTTTTACTTTTAAATTTTCTATATATAGTGAAACTAACTGCCCCCCGTAATCCTATGCAGTTTTATTGGTTAATTCCTAACGTTTTATATATAATTTTCATATTTTCAGTCTCTTATTTACGTGAATTCATCAATAAAAACACGTATTCATCTATAACTCGGCTGAAAAATCGCCTTTTCCGTTTAAATTTTCTTTGTTAATAGTGTATTTAACCGCCTCCCGTATTTATCTATTGTTTTATTATATATTTCGTTCGAAATATATGTTATATATTTCGTTCAAATCTTCTTTAAATTGTGTATATCATTGCTCCCCACATTTGCTTATAGTTTTCTCAGTAAATTCGTTATGTTTTATATTTAATTTTCATTTTTTCAGTCTATTTCTTACTTAAATTCATCAATAAAAACACGTATTCATCTATAGCACGGCTGAAAATTGGCCTTTTCCTTTCATATTTTCTATTTAAATAGTGTAACTAATTGCCTTCCGTAATCCTGTATAGTTTTCTTAGTTAATTCCTAACGTTATATTATATATAATTTTCATATTTTCAGTCTCTTATTTACGTGAATTCATCAATAAAAACACGTATTCATCTATAACTCGGCTGAAAATTGGCCTTTTCCTTTTAAATTTTCTATTTAAATAGTGTTACTAACTGCCCTCCGTAATCCTCTAAAGTTTTCTTGGTTAATTCCTGATGTTATATATATAATTTTTATATTTTCAGTCTCTTATTTACGTGAATTCATCAATAAAACACGTATTCATCTATAACTCGGCTGAAAAGTGGCCTTTTCCGTTTAAGTTTTCTTTGTTTATAGTGTATTTAACCGCCCCCCGTATTTATCTATAGTTTTTATAATAAATTTCTACCGCTCAATTTTTGATTTCCACACAATTCGTTTTCCCATAATCGTAATTTCCTAAAATTTCAAAAAAATTTCAAATCTTCATTTCTTTCGCTCTTTTTGCTTTTATTAGGTCTTTCTAGTGTAGAAAAAACCCACCTGCACTCTTATTTGCTTTATAAAAATACAGAACTGGAAAAAATCACTATCTACCTAAACCGAGGTATAGTGGTCAATCAATACTATCACATAAATTCAACTATAAATTCGCTAACAACTTTTCTAAAAATTCGTATATTTCGTACAAATCTTCTTTAAATTGCGTAGTTAATTGCTCCCCACATTTTCTTATAGTTTTCTCAGTAAATTCTTTACGTTATATATTTAATTTTCATTTTTTCAGTTTATTTCTTACTTAAATTCATCAATAAAACAAGTATTCATCTATTGCACGGCTGAAAATAGGCCTTTTCCTTTTTAATTTTCTATTTAAATAGTGTTACTAATTGCACCACGTAATGCTTTATAGTTTTCTAGGTTAATTTCTAGCGATATATTATATATAATTTTCATATTTTCAGTCTCTTATTTACGTGAATTCATCAATAAAAACAAGTATTCATCTATAACTTGGCTGAAAAGTGGCTTTTTCCTTTTAATTTTCTATTTAAATAAAGTTACTAACTGCCCTTCGTAATCCTCTACAGTTTTCTTGATTAATTTTTGACGTTATATATATAATTTTCATATTTTCAGTCTCTTATTTACGTGAATTCATCAATAAGAACACGTATTCATCTATAACTCGGCTGAAAAGTGGCCTTTTCCGTTTAAATTTTCTTTGTTAATAGTGTATTTAACCGCCCCCCCGTATTTATCTATTGTTTATATTATATATTTTGTTCGAAATATATGTTATATATTTCGTTCAAATCTTATTTAAATTGTGTAGTTAATTGCTCCCCACATTTCCTTATAGTTTTCTCAGTAAATATGTTACGTTATATATTTAATTTTCATTTTTTCAGTATATTTGTTACTTAAATTTATCAATAAAAACAGGTATTCATCTATTGCACGGCTGAAAATAGGCCTTTTCCTTTTTAATTTTCTATTTAAATAGTGTAAATAATTGCCCCCCGTAATACTGTATAGTTTTCTTGGTTAATTCCTAACGTTATATTATATATAATTTTCATATTTTCAGTCTCTTATTTACGTGAATTCATCAATAAAAACACGCATTCATCTATAACTCGGCTGAAAAGTGGCCTTTTCCTCTTAAATTTTCTATTTTAATAGTGTAACTAACTGCCTTCCGTAATCCACTAAAGTTTTCTTGGTTAATTCCTGACGTTATATATATAATTTTTATATTTTTAGTCTCTTATTTACGTGAATTCATCAATAAAAACACGTACTCATCTATAACTCGGCCGAAAAGTGGCCTTTTACTTTTAAATTTTCTATTTATATAGTGAAACTAACTGCCCCCCGTAAACCTATACAGTTTTCTTGGTTAATTCCTAACGTTTTATATATAATTTTCATATTTTCAGTCGCTTATTTACGTGAATTCATCAATAAAAACACGTATTCATCTATAACTCGGCTGAAAATTGGCCTTTTCCGTTTAAATTTTCTTTCTTTGTTAATAGTGTATTTAACCGCCCCCCGTTTTTATCTATAGTTTTTATAATAAATTTTTACCGCTAAAATATTGATTTCACATAATTCGTTTTCCCATAATCGTAATTTCCTAAAATTTTTAAAATTTTTAAATCTTCATTTTTTCGCTCTTTTTGCTTTTATTAGGTCCTTATAGTGAAGAAAAAACCCATCTTCACTCTAACTTGCTTCATAAAACATACAGTACTGGAAAAAATCACTATTTACCTAAACCGAGGTATAGTGGTCAATCAATACAATCACATAAATTCAACTATAAATTCGCTAATAACTTTTCTAAAAATTGGTATTTTTCGTTTAAATCTTCTTTAAATTATGTAGTTAATTGCTTTTCACATTTCCTTATAGTTTTCTCAGTAAATTCTTAACGTTATATATTTAATTTTCATATTTTCAATCTATTTTTTACATAAATTCATCAATAAAAACACGTATTCATCTATAGCACGGCTGAAAATTGGCCTTTTTCTTTAAAATTTTCCATTTAAATAGTGTAACTAATTGCCCCCCGTAATCCTATATAGTTTTCTTGGTTAATTCATAACGTCATATATATATATAATTTTCATATTTTCAGTCTCTTATTTACGTGAATTCATCAATAAAAACACGTATTCATCTATAACTCGGCTGAAAAATGGCCTTTTCCTTTTAAATTTTCTATTTAAATAGTGTAACTAACTGCCCTCCGTAATCCTCTACAGTTTTCTTGGTTAATTCCTGACGTTATATATATAATTTTCATATTTTCAGTCTCTTATTTACGTGAATTCATTAATAAAAACACGTATTCATCTATAGCACGGCTGAAAATAGGCCTTTTCCTTTTTAATTTTCTTTTTAAATATTGTAACTAATTGCACCCCGTAATCCTATATAGTTTTCTTGGTAAGTTCCTAATGTTATATTATAATTTTCATATTTTCAGTCTCTTATTTACGTGAATTCATCAATAAAAACACGTATTCATCTATAACTAGGCTGAAAAGTGGCCTTTTCCTTTTAAATTTTCTATTTAAATAGTGTTACTAACTGCCCTCCGTAATCCTCTAAAGTTTTCTTGGTTAATTCCTGATGTTATATATATAATTTTTATATTTTCAGTCTCTTATTTACGTGAATTCATCAATAAAACACGTATTCATCTATAACTCGGCTGAAAAGTGGCCTTTTCCGTTTAAGTTTTCTTTGTTTATAGTGTATTTAACCGCCCCCCGTATTTATCTATAGTTTTTATAATAAATTTCTACCGCTCAATTTTTGATTTCCACACAATTCGTTTTCCCATAATCGTAATTTCCTAAAATTTCAAAAAAATTTCAAATCTTCATTTCTTTCGCTCTTTTTGCTTTTATTAGGTCTTTCTAGTGTAGAAAAAACCCACCTGCACTCTTATTTGCTTTATAAAAATACAGAACTGGAAAAAATCACTATCTACCTAAACCGAGGTATAGTGGTCAATCAATACTATCACATAAATTCAACTATAAATTCGCTAACAACTTTTCTAAAAATTCGTATATTTCGTACAAATCTTCTTTAAATTGCGTAGTTAATTGCTCCCCACATTTTCTTATAGTTTTCTCAGTAAATTCTTTACGTTATATATTTAATTTTCATTTTTTCAGTTTATTTCTTACTTAAATTCATCAATAAAACAAGTATTCATCTATTGCACGGCTGAAAATAGGCCTTTTCCTTTTTAATTTTCTATTTAAATAGTGTTACTAATTGCACCACGTAATGCTTTATAGTTTTCTAGGTTAATTTCTAGCGATATATTATATATAATTTTCATATTTTCAGTCTCTTATTTACGTGAATTCATCAAAAAAAACAAGTATTCATCTATAACTTGGCTGAAAAGTGGCTTTTTCCTTTTAATTTTCTATTTAAATAAAGTTACTAACTGCCCTTCGTAATCCTCTACAGTTTTCTTGATTAATTTTTGACGTTATATATATAATTTTCATATTTTCAGTCTCTTATTTACGTGAATTCATCAATAAGAACACGTATTCATCTATAACTCGGCTGAAAAGTGGCCTTTTCCGTTTAAATTTTCTTTGTTAATAGTGTATTTAACCGCCCCCCCGTATTTATCTATTGTTTATATTATATATTTTGTTCGAAATATATGTTATATATTTCGTTCAAATCTTATTTAAATTGTGTAGTTAATTGCTCCCCACATTTCCTTATAGTTTTCTCAGTAAATATGTTACGTTATATATTTAATTTTCATTTTTTCAGTATATTTGTTACTTAAATTTATCAATAAAAACAGGTATTCATCTATTGCACGGCTGAAAATAGGCCTTTTCCTTTTTAATTTTCTATTTAAATAGTGTAAATAATTGCCCCCCGTAATACTGTATAGTTTTCTTGGTTAATTCCTAACGTTATATTATATATAATTTTCATATTTTCAGTCTCTTATTTACGTGAATTCATCAATAAAAACACGCATTCATCTATAACTCGGCTGAAAAGTGGCCTTTTCCTCTTAAATTTTCTATTTTAATAGTGTAACTAACTGCCTTCCGTAATCCACTAAAGTTTTCTTGGTTAATTCCTGACGTTATATATATAATTTTTATATTTTTAGTCTCTTATTTACGTGAATTCATCAATAAAAACACGTACTCATCTATAACTCGGCCGAAAAGTGGCCTTTTACTTTTAAATTTTCTATTTATATAGTGAAACTAACTGCCCCCCGTAAACCTATACAGTTTTCTTGGTTAATTCCTAACGTTTTATATATAATTTTCATATTTTCAGTCGCTTATTTACGTGAATTCATCAATAAAAACACGTATTCATCTATAACTCGGCTGAAAATTGGCCTTTTCCGTTTAAATTTTCTTTCTTTGTTAATAGTGTATTTAACCGCCCCCCGTTTTTATCTATAGTTTTTATAATAAATTTTTACCGCTAAAATATTGATTTCACATAATTCGTTTTCCCATAATCGTAATTTCCTAAAATTTTTAAAATTTTTAAATCTTCATTTTTTCGCTCTTTTTGCTTTTATTAGGTCCTTATAGTGAAGAAAAAACCCATCTTCACTCTAACTTGCTTCATAAAACATACAGTACTGGAAAAAATCACTATTTACCTAAACCGAGGTATAGTGGTCAATCAATACAATCACATAAATTCAACTATAAATTCGCTAATAACTTTTCTAAAAATTGGTATTTTTCGTTTAAATCTTCTTTAAATTATGTAGTTAATTGCTTTCCACATTTCCTTATAGTTTTCTCAGTAAATTCTTAACGTTATATATTTAATTTTCATATTTTCATTCTATTTTTTACATAAATTCATCAATAAAAACACGTATTCATCTATAGCACGGCTGAAAATTGGCCTTTTTCTTTAAAATTTTCCATTTAAATAGTGTAACTAATTGCCCCCCGTAATCCTATATAGTTTTCTTGGTTAATTCATAACGTCATATATATATAATTTTCATATTTTCAGTCTCTTATTTACGTGAATTCATCAATAAAAACACGTATTCATCTATAACTCGGCTGAAAATTGGCCTTTTCCTTTTAAATTTTCTATTTAAATAGTGTTACTAACTGCCCTCCGTAATCCTCTAAAGTTTTCTTGGTTAATTCCTGATGTTATATATATAATTTTTATATTTTCAGTCTCTTATTTACGTGAATTCATCAATAAAACACGTATTCATCTATAACTCGGCTGAAAAGTGGCCTTTTCCGTTTAAGTTTTCTTTGTTTATAGTGTATTTAACCGCCCCCCGTATTTATCTATAGTTTTTATAATAAATTTCTACCGCTCAATTTTTGATTTCCACACAATTCGTTTTCCCATAATCGTAATTTCCTAAAATTTCAAAAAAATTTCAAATCTTCATTTCTTTCGCTCTTTTTGCTTTTATTAGGTCTTTCTAGTGTAGAAAAAACCCACCTGCACTCTTATTTGCTTTATAAAAATACAGAACTGGAAAAAATCACTATCTACCTAAACCGAGGTATAGTGGTCAATCAATACTATCACATAAATTCAACTATAAATTCGCTAACAACTTTTCTAAAAATTCGTATATTTCGTACAAATCTTCTTTAAATTGCGTAGTTAATTGCTCCCCACATTTTCTTATAGTTTTCTCAGTAAATTCTTTACGTTATATATTTAATTTTCATTTTTTCAGTTTATTTCTTACTTAAATTCATCAATAAAACAAGTATTCATCTATTGCACGGCTGAAAATAGGCCTTTTCCTTTTTAATTTTCTATTTAAATAGTGTTACTAATTGCACCACGTAATGCTTTATAGTTTTCTAGGTTAATTTCTAGCGATATATTATATATAATTTTCATATTTTCAGTCTCTTATTTACGTGAATTCATCAATAAAAACAAGTATTCATCTATAACTTGGCTGAAAAGTGGCTTTTTCCTTTTAATTTTCTATTTAAATAAAGTTACTAACTGCCCTTCGTAATCCTCTACAGTTTTCTTGATTAATTTTTGACGTTATATATATAATTTTCATATTTTCAGTCTCTTATTTACGTGAATTCATCAATAAGAACACGTATTCATCTATAACTCGGCTGAAAAGTGGCCTTTTCCGTTTAAATTTTCTTTGTTAATAGTGTATTTAACCGCCCCCCCGTATTTATCTATTGTTTATATTATATATTTTGTTCGAAATATATGTTATATATTTCGTTCAAATCTTATTTAAATTGTGTAGTTAATTGCTCCCCACATTTCCTTATAGTTTTCTCAGTAAATATGTTACGTTATATATTTAATTTTCATTTTTTCAGTATATTTGTTACTTAAATTTATCAATAAAAACAGGTATTCATCTATTGCACGGCTGAAAATAGGCCTTTTCCTTTTTAATTTTCTATTTAAATAGTGTAAATAATTGCCCCCCGTAATACTGTATAGTTTTCTTGGTTAATTCCTAACGTTATATTATATATAATTTTCATATTTTCAGTCTCTTATTTACGTGAATTCATCAATAAAAACACGCATTCATCTATAACTCGGCTGAAAAGTGGCCTTTTCCTCTTAAATTTTCTATTTTAATAGTGTAACTAACTGCCTTCCGTAATCCACTAAAGTTTTCTTGGTTAATTCCTGACGTTATATATATAATTTTTATATTTTTAGTCTCTTATTTACGTGAATTCATCAATAAAAACACGTACTCATCTATAACTCGGCCGAAAAGTGGCCTTTTACTTTTAAATTTTCTATTTATATAGTGAAACTAACTGCCCCCCGTAAACCTATACAGTTTTCTTGGTTAATTCCTAACGTTTTATATATAATTTTCATATTTTCAGTCGCTTATTTACGTGAATTCATCAATAAAAACACGTATTCATCTATAACTCGGCTGAAAATTGGCCTTTTCCGTTTAAATTTTCTTTCTTTGTTAATAGTGTATTTAACCGCCCCCCGTTTTTATCTATAGTTTTTATAATAAATTTTTACCGCTAAAATATTGATTTCACATAATTCGTTTTCCCATAATCGTAATTTCCTAAAATTTTTAAAATTTTTAAATCTTCATTTTTTCGCTCTTTTTGCTTTTATTAGGTCCTTATAGTGAAGAAAAAACCCATCTTCACTCTAACTTGCTTCATAAAACATACAGTACTGGAAAAAATCACTATTTACCTAAACCGAGGTATAGTGGTCAATCAATACAATCACATAAATTCAACTATAAATTCGCTAATAACTTTTCTAAAAATTGGTATTTTTCGTTTAAATCTTCTTTAAATTATGTAGTTAATTGCTTTTCACATTTCCTTATAGTTTTCTCAGTAAATTCTTAACGTTATATATTTAATTTTCATATTTTCAATCTATTTTTTACATAAATTCATCAATAAAAACACGTATTCATCTATAGCACGGCTGAAAATTGGCCTTTTTCTTTAAAATTTTCCATTTAAATAGTGTAACTAATTGCCCCCCGTAATCCTATATAGTTTTCTTGGTTAATTCATAACGTCATATATATATATAATTTTCATATTTTCAGTCTCTTATTTACGTGAATTCATCAATAAAAACACGTATTCATCTATAACTCGGCTGAAAAATGGCCTTTTCCTTTTAAATTTTCTATTTAAATAGTGTAACTAACTGCCCTCCGTAATCCTCTACAGTTTTCTTGGTTAATTCCTGACGTTATATATATAATTTTCATATTTTCAGTCTCTTATTTACGTGAATTCATTAATAAAAACACGTATTCATCTATAGCACGGCTGAAAATAGGCCTTTTCCTTTTTAATTTTCTTTTTAAATATTGTAACTAATTGCACCCCGTAATCCTATATAGTTTTCTTGGTAAGTTCCTAATGTTATATTATAATTTTCATATTTTCAGTCTCTTATTTACGTGAATTCATCAATAAAAACACGTATTCATCTATAACTAGGCTGAAAAGTGGCCTTTTCCTTTTAAATTTTCTATTTAAATAGTGTTACTAACTGCCCTCCGTAATCCTCTAAAGTTTTCTTGGTTAATTCCTGATGTTATATATATAATTTTTATATTTTCAGTCTCTTATTTACGTGAATTCATCAATAAAACACGTATTCATCTATAACTCGGCTGAAAAGTGGCCTTTTCCGTTTAAGTTTTCTTTGTTTATAGTGTATTTAACCGCCCCCCGTATTTATCTATAGTTTTTATAATAAATTTCTACCGCTCAATTTTTGATTTCCACACAATTCGTTTTCCCATAATCGTAATTTCCTAAAATTTCAAAAAAATTTCAAATCTTCATTTCTTTCGCTCTTTTTGCTTTTATTAGGTCTTTCTAGTGTAGAAAAAACCCACCTGCACTCTTATTTGCTTTATAAAAATACAGAACTGGAAAAAATCACTATCTACCTAAACCGAGGTATAGTGGTCAATCAATACTATCACATAAATTCAACTATAAATTCGCTAACAACTTTTCTAAAAATTCGTATATTTCGTACAAATCTTCTTTAAATTGCGTAGTTAATTGCTCCCCACATTTTCTTATAGTTTTCTCAGTAAATTCTTTACGTTATATATTTAATTTTCATTTTTTCAGTTTATTTCTTACTTAAATTCATCAATAAAACAAGTATTCATCTATTGCACGGCTGAAAATAGGCCTTTTCCTTTTTAATTTTCTATTTAAATAGTGTTACTAATTGCACCACGTAATGCTTTATAGTTTTCTAGGTTAATTTCTAGCGATATATTATATATAATTTTCATATTTTCAGTCTCTTATTTACGTGAATTCATCAAAAAAAACAAGTATTCATCTATAACTTGGCTGAAAAGTGGCTTTTTCCTTTTAATTTTCTATTTAAATAAAGTTACTAACTGCCCTTCGTAATCCTCTACAGTTTTCTTGATTAATTTTTGACGTTATATATATAATTTTCATATTTTCAGTCTCTTATTTACGTGAATTCATCAATAAGAACACGTATTCATCTATAACTCGGCTGAAAAGTGGCCTTTTCCGTTTAAATTTTCTTTGTTAATAGTGTATTTAACCGCCCCCCCGTATTTATCTATTGTTTATATTATATATTTTGTTCGAAATATATGTTATATATTTCGTTCAAATCTTATTTAAATTGTGTAGTTAATTGCTCCCCACATTTCCTTATAGTTTTCTCAGTAAATATGTTACGTTATATATTTAATTTTCATTTTTTCAGTATATTTGTTACTTAAATTTATCAATAAAAACAGGTATTCATCTATTGCACGGCTGAAAATAGGCCTTTTCCTTTTTAATTTTCTATTTAAATAGTGTAAATAATTGCCCCCCGTAATACTGTATAGTTTTCTTGGTTAATTCCTAACGTTATATTATATATAATTTTCATATTTTCAGTCTCTTATTTACGTGAATTCATCAATAAAAACACGCATTCATCTATAACTCGGCTGAAAAGTGGCCTTTTCCTCTTAAATTTTCTATTTTAATAGTGTAACTAACTGCCTTCCGTAATCCACTAAAGTTTTCTTGGTTAATTCCTGACGTTATATATATAATTTTTATATTTTTAGTCTCTTATTTACGTGAATTCATCAATAAAAACACGTACTCATCTATAACTCGGCCGAAAAGTGGCCTTTTACTTTTAAATTTTCTATTTATATAGTGAAACTAACTGCCCCCCGTAAACCTATACAGTTTTCTTGGTTAATTCCTAACGTTTTATATATAATTTTCATATTTTCAGTCGCTTATTTACGTGAATTCATCAATAAAAACACGTATTCATCTATAACTCGGCTGAAAATTGGCCTTTTCCGTTTAAATTTTCTTTCTTTGTTAATAGTGTATTTAACCGCCCCCCGTTTTTATCTATAGTTTTTATAATAAATTTTTACCGCTAAAATATTGATTTCACATAATTCGTTTTCCCATAATCGTAATTTCCTAAAATTTTTAAAATTTTTAAATCTTCATTTTTTCGCTCTTTTTGCTTTTATTAGGTCCTTATAGTGAAGAAAAAACCCATCTTCACTCTAACTTGCTTCATAAAACATACAGTACTGGAAAAAATCACTATTTACCTAAACCGAGGTATAGTGGTCAATCAATACAATCACATAAATTCAACTATAAATTCGCTAATAACTTTTCTAAAAATTGGTATTTTTCGTTTAAATCTTCTTTAAATTATGTAGTTAATTGCTTTCCACATTTCCTTATAGTTTTCTCAGTAAATTCTTAACGTTATATATTTAATTTTCATATTTTCATTCTATTTTTTACATAAATTCATCAATAAAAACACGTATTCATCTATAGCACGGCTGAAAATTGGCCTTTTTCTTTAAAATTTTCCATTTAAATAGTGTAACTAATTGCCCCCCGTAATCCTATATAGTTTTCTTGGTTAATTCATAACGTCATATATATATAATTTTCATATTTTCAGTCTCTTATTTACGTGAATTCATCAATAAAAACACGTATTCATCTATAACTCGGCTGAAAATTGGCCTTTTCCTTTTAAATTTTCTATTTAAATAGTGTTACTAACTGCCCTCCGTAATCCTCTAAAGTTTTCTTGGTTAATTCCTGATGTTATATATATAATTTTTATATTTTCAGTCTCTTATTTACGTGAATTCATCAATAAAACACGTATTCATCTATAACTCGGCTGAAAAGTGGCCTTTTCCGTTTAAGTTTTCTTTGTTTATAGTGTATTTAACCGCCCCCCGTATTTATCTATAGTTTTTATAATAAATTTCTACCGCTCAATTTTTGATTTCCACACAATTCGTTTTCCCATAATCGTAATTTCCTAAAATTTCAAAAAAATTTCAAATCTTCATTTCTTTCGCTCTTTTTGCTTTTATTAGGTCTTTCTAGTGTAGAAAAAACCCACCTGCACTCTTATTTGCTTTATAAAAATACAGAACTGGAAAAAATCACTATCTACCTAAACCGAGGTATAGTGGTCAATCAATACTATCACATAAATTCAACTATAAATTCGCTAACAACTTTTCTAAAAATTCGTATATTTCGTACAAATCTTCTTTAAATTGCGTAGTTAATTGCTCCCCACATTTTCTTATAGTTTTCTCAGTAAATTCTTTACGTTATATATTTAATTTTCATTTTTTCAGTTTATTTCTTACTTAAATTCATCAATAAAACAAGTATTCATCTATTGCACGGCTGAAAATAGGCCTTTTCCTTTTTAATTTTCTATTTAAATAGTGTTACTAATTGCACCACGTAATGCTTTATAGTTTTCTAGGTTAATTTCTAGCGATATATTATATATAATTTTCATATTTTCAGTCTCTTATTTACGTGAATTCATCAATAAAAACAAGTATTCATCTATAACTTGGCTGAAAAGTGGCTTTTTCCTTTTAATTTTCTATTTAAATAAAGTTACTAACTGCCCTTCGTAATCCTCTACAGTTTTCTTGATTAATTTTTGACGTTATATATATAATTTTCATATTTTCAGTCTCTTATTTACGTGAATTCATCAATAAGAACACGTATTCATCTATAACTCGGCTGAAAAGTGGCCTTTTCCGTTTAAATTTTCTTTGTTAATAGTGTATTTAACCGCCCCCCCGTATTTATCTATTGTTTATATTATATATTTTGTTCGAAATATATGTTATATATTTCGTTCAAATCTTATTTAAATTGTGTAGTTAATTGCTCCCCACATTTCCTTATAGTTTTCTCAGTAAATATGTTACGTTATATATTTAATTTTCATTTTTTCAGTATATTTGTTACTTAAATTTATCAATAAAAACAGGTATTCATCTATTGCACGGCTGAAAATAGGCCTTTTCCTTTTTAATTTTCTATTTAAATAGTGTAAATAATTGCCCCCCGTAATACTGTATAGTTTTCTTGGTTAATTCCTAACGTTATATTATATATAATTTTCATATTTTCAGTCTCTTATTTACGTGAATTCATCAATAAAAACACGCATTCATCTATAACTCGGCTGAAAAGTGGCCTTTTCCTCTTAAATTTTCTATTTTAATAGTGTAACTAACTGCCTTCCGTAATCCACTAAAGTTTTCTTGGTTAATTCCTGACGTTATATATATAATTTTTATATTTTTAGTCTCTTATTTACGTGAATTCATCAATAAAAACACGTACTCATCTATAACTCGGCCGAAAAGTGGCCTTTTACTTTTAAATTTTCTATTTATATAGTGAAACTAACTGCCCCCCGTAAACCTATACAGTTTTCTTGGTTAATTCCTAACGTTTTATATACAATTTTCATATTTTCAGTCGCTTATTTACGTGAATTCATCAATAAAAACACGTATTCATCTATAACTCGGCTGAAAATTGGCCTTTTCCGTTTAAATTTTCTTTCTTTGTTAATAGTGTATTTAACCGCCCCCCGTTTTTATCTATAGTTTTTATAATAAATTTTTACCGCTAAAATATTGATTTCACATAATTCGTTTTCCCATAATCGTAATTTCCTAAAATTTTTAAAATTTTTAAATCTTCATTTTTTCGCTCTTTTTGCTTTTATTAGGTCCTTATAGTGAAGAAAAAACCCATCTTCACTCTAACTTGCTTCATAAAACATACAGTACTGGAAAAAATCACTATTTACCTAAACCGAGGTATAGTGGTCAATCAATACAATCACATAAATTCAACTATAAATTCGCTAATAACTTTTCTAAAAATTGGTATTTTTCGTTTAAATCTTCTTTAAATTATGTAGTTAATTGCTTTCCACATTTCCTTATAGTTTTCTCAGTAAATTCTTAACGTTATATATTTAATTTTCATATTTTCAATCTATTTTTTACATAAATTCATCAATAAAAACACGTATTCATCTATAGCACGGCTGAAAATTGGCCTTTTTCTTTAAAATTTTCCATTTAAATAGTGTAACTAATTGCCCCCCGTAATCCTATATAGTTTTCTTGGTTAATTCATAACGTCATATATATATAATTTTCATATTTTCAGTCTCTTATTTACGTGAATTCATCAATAAAAACACGTATTCATCTATAACTCGGCTGAAAAATGGCCTTTTCCTTTTAAATTTTCTATTTAAATAGTGTAACTAACTGCCCTCCGTAATCCTCTACAGTTTTCTTGGTTAATTCCTGACGTTATATATATAATTTTCATATTTTCAGTCTCTTATTTACGTGAATTCATTAATAAAAACACGTATTCATCTATAGCTCGGCTGAAAATAGGCCTTTTCCTTTTTAATTTTCTTTTTAAATATTGTAACTAATTGCACCCCGTAATCCTATATAGTTTTCTTGGTAAGTTCCTAACGTTATATTATAATTTTCATATTTTCAGTCTCTTATTTACGTGAATTCATCAATAAAAACACGTATTCATCTATAACTAGGCTGAAAAGTGGCCTTTTCCTTTTAAATTTTCTATTTAAATAGTGTAACTAACTGCCTCCCGTAATCTTATACAGTTTTCTTGGTTAATTCTTATGTTATATATATAATTATCATATTTTCAGTCTCTTATTTACGTGAATTCATCGATAAAAACACGTATTCATCTATAACTCGGCTGAAAAGTGGCCTTTTACTTTTAAATTTTCTATTTAAATGGTGCAACTAACTGCCCCCC
The DNA here is from genome assembly GCA_036936625.1 of Parnassius smintheus behrii. Classification (NCBI taxonomy): domain Eukaryota; kingdom Metazoa; phylum Arthropoda; class Insecta; order Lepidoptera; family Papilionidae; genus Parnassius; species Parnassius smintheus. Next base: position 34,572,800 of record JAUPFT010000027.1, read on the forward strand.
GTAATTCTATACAGTTTTCTTGGTTAATTCCTAACGTTTTATATATAATTTTCATATTTTCAGTCCCTTATTTACGTGAATTCATCAAAACACGTATTCATCTATAACTCGGCTGAAAAGTGGCCTTTTCCGTTTAAATTTGCTTTTTTAATAGTGTATTTAACCGCCCCCCGAATTTATCTATAGTTTTTATAATAAATATCTACCGCTAAAATATTGATTTCCACGTAATTCGTTTTCCCATAATCGTAATTTCCTAAAATTTTTAAAATTTTTCAAATTTTCATTTCTTTCGCTCTTTTTGCTTTTATTAGGTCCTTCTAGTGTAGAAAAAACCCATCTGCACTCTTATTTGCTTTATAAAACATACAGAACTGGAAAAAATCACTATTTACCTAAACCGATGTATAGTGGTCAATCAATACAATCACATAAATTCAACTATAAATTCGCTAATAATTTTTCTAACAGTTGTTATATTTCGTTCAAATCTTCTTTAAATTGTGTAGTTAATTGCTCTTCACATTTCCTTATAGTTTTCTCGGTAAATTCGTTACGTTATATATTTAATTTTCATATTTTCAGTCTATTTCTTACTTAAATTCATCAATAAAAACACGTATTCATCTATAGCACGGCTGAAAATAGGCCTTTTCCTTTTTAATTTTCTATTTAAATAGTGTAACTAATTGCACCCCGTAATCCTATATAGTTTTCTTGGTAAGTTTCTACCGTTATATTATAATTTTCATATTTTCAGTCTCTTATTTGAGTGAATTCATCAATAAAAACACGTATTCATCTATAACTCGGCTGAAAAGTGGCCTTTTCCTTTTAAATTTTTCATTTAAATAGTGTAACTAACTGCCCCCCGTAATCCTATACAGTTTTCTTGGTTAATACCTAACGTTATATATATAATTTTCATATTTTAAGTCTCTTATTTACGTGAATTCATCAATAAAAACACGTATTCATCTATAACTCGGCTGAAAAGTGGCCTTTTCCGTTTAAATTTTCTTTGTTAATAGTGTATTTAACCTCCTCCCGTATTTATCTATTGTTTTTATTATATATTTCGTTCGAAATATATGTTATATATTTCGTTCAAATCTTCTTTAAATTGTGTAGTTAATTGCTCCCCACATTTCCTTATAGTTTTCTCAGTAAATTCGTTACGTTATATATTTAATTTTCATTTTTTCAGTCTATTTCTTACTTAAATTCATCAATAAAAACACGTTTTCATCTATTGCACGGCTGAAAATAGGCCTTTTCCATTTTTATTTTCTATTTAAATAGCGTAACTAATTGCCCCCCGTAATCCTATATAGTTTTCTTGGTTAATTCCTAACGTTATATTATATATAATTTTCATAATTTCAGTCTCTTATTTACGTGAATTCATCAATAAAAACACGTATTCATCTATAACTCGGCTGAAAAGTGGCCTTTTCCTTTTAAATTTTTCATTTAAATAGTGTAACTAACTGCCCCCCGTAATCCTATACAGTTTTCTTGGTTAATACCCAACGTTATATATATAATTTTCATATTTTCAGTCTCTTATTTACGTGAATTCATCAATTAAAACACGTATTCATCTATAACTCGGCTGAAAAGTGGCCTTTTACTTTTAAATTTTCTATTTAAATAGTGCAACTAACTGCCCTCCGTAATCCTCTACAGTTTTCTTGGTTAATTCCTGACGTTATATGTATAATTTTCATATTTTCAGTCTCTTATTTACGTGAATTCATCAATTAAAACACGTATTCATCTATAACTCGGCTGAAAAGTGGCCTTTTACTTTTAAATTTTCTATTTAAATAGGGCAACTAACTGCCCCCCGTAATCCTATATAGTTTTCTTGGTTAATTCCTAACGTATTATATATAATTTTCATATTTTCAGTCTCTTATTTACGTGAATTCATCAATAAAAACAGGTATTCATCTATAACTCGGCTGAAAAGTGGCCTTTTACTTTTAAATTTTCTATTTAAATAGTGCAACTAACTGCCCAACGTAATCCTATACAGTTTTCTTGGTTAATTCCTAACGTTTTATATATAATTTTCATATTTTGAGTCTCTTATTTACGTGAATTCATCAATAAAAACACGTATTCATCTATAACTCGGCTGAAAAGTGGCCTTTTCCGTTTAAATTTTCTTTTTTAATAGTGTATTTAACCGCCCCCCGTATTTATCTATAGTTTTTATAATAAATATCTACCGCTAAAATATTGATTTCCACATAATTCGTTTTCCCATAATCGAAATTTCTTAAAATTTTTAAAATTTTTCAAATTTTCATTTCTTTCGCTCTTTTTGCTTTTATTAGGTCCTTCTAGTGTAGAAAAAACCCATCTGCACTCTTATTTGCTTTATAAAACATACAGAACTGGAAAAAATCACTATTTACCTAAACCGAGGTATAGTGGTCAATCAATACTATCAAATAAATTCAACTATAAATTCGCTAATAACTTTTCTAACAGTTGTTATATTTCGTTCAAATCTTCTTTAAATTGTGTAGTTAATTGCTCTTCACATTTCCTTATAGTTTTCTCAGTAAATTCGTTACGTTATATATTTAATTTTCATATTTTCAGTCTATTTCTTACTTAAATTCATTAATAAAAACACGTATTCATCCATAGCACGGCTGAAAATAGACCTTTTCCTTTTTAATTTTCTATTTAAATAGTGTAACTAATTGCACCCCGTAATCCTATATAGTTTTCTTGGTAAGTTCCTAACGTTATATTATAATTTTCGTATTTTCAGTCTCTTATTTACGTGAATTCATCAATAAAAACACGTATTCATCTATAACTCGGCTGAAAAGTGGCCTTTTCCTTTTAAATTTTCCATTTTTATAGTGTAACTAACTGCCCCCCGTAATCATATACAGTTTTCTTGGTTAACTCTCAACGTTATATATATAATTTTCATATTTTCAATCTCTTATTTACGTGAATTCATCAATAAAAACACGTATTCATCTATAACTCGGCTGAAAAGTGGCCTTTTACTTTTAAATTTTCTATTTAAATAGTGCAACTAACTGCCTTCCGTAATCCTATACAGTTTTCTTGGTTAATTCCTAACGTTTTATATATAATTTTCATATTTTCAGTCTCTTATTTACGTGAATTCATCAATAAAAACACGTATTCATCTATAACTCGGCTGAAAAGTGGCCTTTTCCGTTTAAATTTTCTTTGTTAATAGTGTATTTAACCTCCTCCCGTATTTATCTATTGTTTTTATTATATATTTCGTTCGAAATATATGTTATATATATTTCGAACGAAATATATAGCACGGCTGAAAATAGGCCTTTTCCTTTTAAATTTTTCATTTAAATAGTGTAACTAACTGCCCCCCGTAATCCTATACAGTTTTCTTGGTTAATACCTAACGTTATATATATAATTTTCATATTTTCAGTCTCTTATTTACGTGAATTCATCAATAAAAACACGTATTCATCTATAACTCGGCTGAAAAGTGGCCTTTTCCGTTTAAATTTTCTTTGTTAATAGTGTATTTAAACTCCTCCCGTATTTATCTATTGTTTTTATTATATATTTCGTTCGAAATATATGTTATATATTTCGTTCAAATCTTCTTTAAATTGTGTAGTTAATTGCTCATCACATTTCCTTATAGTTTTCTCAGTAAATTCGTTACGTTATATATTTAATTTTCATTTTTTCAATCTATTTCTTACTTAAATTCATCAATAAAAACACGTTTTCATCTATTGCACGGCTGAAAATAGGCCTTTTCCATTTTTATTTTCTATTTAAATAGCGTAACTAATTGCCCCCCGTAATCCTATATAGTTTTCTTGGTTAATTCCTAACGTTATATTATATATAATTTTCATAATTTCAGTCTCTTATTTACGTGAATTCATCAATAAAAACACGTATTCATCTATAACTCGGCTGAAAAGTGGCCTTTTCCTTTTAAATTTTCCATTTTTATAGTGTAACTAACTGCCCCCCGTAATCCTATACAGTTTTCTTGGTTAACTCTCAACGTTATATATATAATTTTCATATTTTCAATCTCTTATTTACGTGAATTCATCAATAAAAACACGTATTCATCTATAACTCGGCTGAAAAGTGGCCTTTTACTTTTAAATTTTCTATTTAAATAGTGCAACTAACTGCCTTCCGTAATCCTATACAGTTTTCTTGGTTAATTCCTAACGTTTTATATATAATTTTCATATTTTCAGTCTCTTATTTACGTGAATTCATCAATAAAAACACGTATTCATCTATAACTCGGCTGAAAAGTGGCCTTTTCCGTTTAAATTTTCTTTGTTAATAGTGTATTTAACCTCCTCCCGTATTTATCTATTGTTTTTATTATATATTTCGTTCGAAATATATGTTATATATATTTCGAACGAAATATATAGCACGGCTGAAAATAGGCCTTTTCCTTTTAAATTTTTCATTTAAATAGTGTAACTAACTGCCCCCCGTAATCCTATACAGTTTTCTTGGTTAATACCTAACGTTATATATATAATTTTCATATTTTCAGTCTCTTATTTACGTGAATTCATCAATAAAAACACGTATTCATCTATAACTCGGCTGAAAAGTGGCCTTTTCCGTTTAAATTTTCTTTGTTAATAGTGTATTTAAACTCCTCCCGTATTTATCTATTGTTTTTATTATATATTTCGTTCGAAATATATGTTATATATTTCGTTCAAATCTTCTTTAAATTGTGTAGTTAATTGCTCATCACATTTCCTTATAGTTTTCTCAGTAAATTCGTTACGTTATATATTTAATTTTCATTTTTTCAATCTATTTCTTACTTAAATTCATCAATAAAAACACGTTTTCATCTATTGCACGGCTGAAAATAGGCCTTTTCCATTTTTATTTTCTATTTAAATAGCGTAACTAATTGCCCCCCGTAATCCTATATAGTTTTCTTGGTTAATTCCTAACGTTATATTATATATAATTTTCATAATTTCAGTCTCTTATTTACGTGAATTCATCAATAAAAACACGTATTCATCTATAACTCGGCTGAAAAGTGGCCTTTTACTTTTAAATTTTCTATTTAAATAGTGCAACTACCTGCCCCCCGTAATCCTATACAGTTTTCTTGGTTAATTTTTAACGTTTTATATATAATTTTCATATTTTCAGTCTCTTATTTACGTAAATTCATCAATAAAAACACGTATTCATCTATAACTCGGCTGAAAAGTGGCCTTTTCCGTTCAAATTTTCTTTTTTAATAGTGTATTTAACCGCCCCCCATATTTATCTATAGTTTTTATAATAAATATCTACCGCTAAAATATTGATTTCCACATAATTCGTTTTCCCATAATCGTAATTTCCTAAAATTTTTAAAATTTTTCAAATTTTCATTTCTTTCGCTCTTTTTGCTTTTATTAGGTCCTTCTAGTGTAGAAAAAACCCATCTGCACTCTTATTTGCTTTATAAAACATACAGAACTGAAAAAAATCACTATTTACCTAAACCGAGGTATAGTGGTCAATCAATACAATCACATAAATTCAACTATAAATTCGCTAATAACTTTTCTAACAGTTGTTATATTTCGTTCAAATCTTCTTTAAATTGTGTAGTTAATTGCTCTTCACATTTCCTTATAGTTCTCTCAGTAAATTCATTACGTTATATATTTAATTTTCATATTTTCAGTCTATTTCTTACTTAAATTCATCAATAAAAACACGTATTCATCTATAGCACGGCTGAAAATAGGCCTTTTCCTTTTTAATTTTCTATTTAAATAGTGTAACTAATTGCTCCCCGTAATCCTATATAGTTTTCTTGGTAAGTTCCTAACGTTATATTATAATTTTCATATTTTCAGTCTCTTATTTACGTGAATTCATCAATAAAAACACGTATTCATCTATAACTCGGCTGAAAAGTGGCCTTTTCTTTTTAAATTTTCCATTTAAATAGTGTAACTAATTGCCTTCCGTAATCCTATATAGTTTTCTTGGTAAGTTCCTAACGTTATATTATAATTTTCATATTTTCAGTCTCTTATTTACGTGAATTCATCAATAAAAACACGTATTCATCTATAACTCGGCTGAAAAGTGGCCTTTTCTTTTTAAATTTTCCATTTAAATAGTGTAACTAATTGCCTTCCGTAATCCTATATAGTTTTCTTGGTTAATTCCTAACGTTATATTATATATAATTTTCATAATTTCAGTCTCTTATTTACGTGAATTCATCAATAAAAACACGTATTCATCTATAACTCGGCTGATAAATGGCCTTTTCCTTTTAAATTTTCTATTTAAATAGTGTAACTAACTGCCCTCCGTAATCCTCTACAGTTTTCTTGGTTAATTCCTGACGTTATATATATTATTTTCATATTTACAGTCTCTTATTTACGTGAATTCATCAATAAAAACACGTATTCATCTATAACTCGGCTGAAAAGTGGCCTTTTACTTTTAAATTTTCTATTTAAATAGTGCAACTAACTGCCCCCCGTAATCCTATACAGTTTTCTTGGTTAATTTTTAACGTTTTATATATAATTTTCATATTTTCAGTCTCTTATTTACGTAAATTCATCAATAAAAACACGTATTCATCTATAACTCGGCTGAAAAGTGGCCTTTTCCGTTCAAATTTTCTTTTTTAATAGTGTATTTAACCGCCCCCCATATTCATCTATAGTTTTTATAATAAATATCTACCGCTAAAATATTGATTTCCACATAATTCGTTTTCCCATAATCGTAATTTCCTAAAATTTTTAAAATTTTTAAAATTTTCATTTCTTTCGCTTTTTTTGCTTTTATTAGGTTCTTCTAGTGTAGAAAAAACCCATCTGCACTCTTATTTGCTTTATAAAACATACAAAACTGGAAAAAATCACTATTTACCTAAACCGAGGTATAGTGGTCAATCAATACTATCAAATAAATTCAACTATAAATTCGCTAATAACTTTTCTAACAGTTGTTATATTTCGTTCAAATCTTCTTTAAATTGTGTAGTTAATTGCTCTTCACATTTCCTTATAGTTTTCTCAGTAAATTCGTTACGTTATATATTTAATTTTCATATTTTCAGTCTATTTCTTACTTAAATTCATTAATAAAAACACGTATTCATCTATAGCACGGCTGAAAATAGACCTTTTCCTTTTTTATTTTCTATTTAAATAGTGTAACTAATTGCACCCCGTAATCCTATATAGTTTTCTTGGTAAGTTCCTAACGTTATATTATAATTTTCATATTTTCAGTCTCTTATTTACGTGAATTCATCAATAAAAACACGTATTCATCTATAACTCGGCTGAAAAGTGGCCTTTTCCTTTTAAATTTTCCATTTAAATAGTGTAACTAACTGCCCCCCGTAATCCTATACAGTTTTCTTGGTTAACTCTCAACGTTATATATATAATTTTCATATTTTCAATCTCTTATTTACGTGAATTCATCAATAAAAACACGTATTCATCTATAACTCGGCTGAAAAGTGGCCTTTTACTTTTAAATTTTCTATTTAAATAGTGCAAATAACTAGCTTCCGTAATCCTATACAGTTTTCTTGGCTAATTCCTAACGTTTTATATATAATTTTCATATTTTCATTCTCTTATTTACGTGAATTCATCAATAAAAACACGTATTCATCTATAACTCGGCTGAAAAGTGGCCTTTTCCGTTTAAATTTTCTTTTTTAATAGTGTATTACCCGCCCCCCGTATTTATCTATAGTTTTTATAATAAATATCTACCGCTAAAATATTGATTTCCACATAATTCGTTTTCCCATAATCGTAATTTCCTAAAATTTTTAAAATTATTCAAATTTTCATTTCTTTCGCTCTTTTTGCTTTTATTAGGTCCTTCTAGTGTAGAAAAAACCCATCTGCACTCTTATTTGCTTTATAAAACATACAGAACTGAAAAAAATCACTATTTACCTAAACCGAGGTATAGTGGTCAATCAATACAATCACATAAATTCAACTATAAATTCGCTAATAACTTTTCTAACAGTTGTTATATTTCGTTCAAATCTTCTTTAAAATGTGTAGTTAATTGCTCTTCACATTTCCTTATAGTTCTCTCAGTAAATTCATTACGTTATATATTTAATTTTCATATTTTCAGTCTATTTCTTACTTAAATACATCAATAAAAACACGTATTCATCTATAGCACGGCTGAAAATAGGCCTTTTCCTTTTTAATTTTCTATTTAAATAGTGTAACTAATTGCTCCCCGTAATCCCATATAGTTTTCTTGGTAAGTTCCTAACGTTACATTATAATTTTCATATTTTCAGTCTCTTATTTACGTGAATTCATCAATAAAAACACGTATTCATCTATAACTCGGCTGAAAAATGGCCTTTTCCTTTTAAATTTTCTATTTAAATAGTGTAACTAACTGCCCTCCGTAATCCTCTACAGTTTTCTTGGTTAATTCCTGATGTTATATATATTATTTTCATATTTACAGTCTCTTATTTACGTGAATTCATCAATAAAAACACGTATTCATCTATAACTCGGCTGAAAAGTGGCCTTTTACTTTTAAATTTTCTATTTAAATAGTGCAACTAACTGCCCCCCGTAATCCTATACAGTTTTCTTGGTTAATACCTAACGTTATATATATAATTTTCATATTTTCAGTCTCTTATTTACGTGAATTCATCAATAAAAACACGTATTCATCTATAACTCGGCTGAAAAGTGGCCTTTTCCTTTTAAATTTTTCATTTAAATAGTGTAACTAACTGCCCCCCGTAATCCTATACAGTTTTCTTGGTTAATACCTAACGTTATATATATAATTTTCATATTTTCAGTCTCTTATTTACGTGAATTCATCAATAAAAACACGTATTCATCTATAACTCGGCTGAAAAGTGGCCTTTTCCGTTTAAATTTTCTTTGTTAATAGTGTATTTAAACTCCTCCCGTATTTATCTATTGTTTTTATTATATATTTCGTTCGAAATATATGTTATATATTTCGTTCAAATCTTCTTTAAATTGTGTAGTTAATTGCTCATCACATTTCCTTATAGTTTTCTCAGTAAATTCGTTACGTTATATATTTAATTTTCATTTTTTCAATCTATTTCTTACTTAAATTCATCAATAAAAACACGTTTTCATCTATTGCACGGCTGAAAATAGGCCTTTTCCATTTTTATTTTCTATTTAAATAGCGTAACTAATTGCCCCCCGTAATCCTATATAGTTTTCTTGGTTAATTCCTAACGTTATATTATATATAATTTTCATAATTTCAGTCTCTTATTTACGTGAATTCATCAATAAAAACACGTATTCATCTATAACTCGGCTGAAAAATGGCCTTTTCCTTTTAAATTTTCTATTTAAATAGTGTAACTAACTGCCCTCCGTAATCCTCTACAGTTTTCTTGGTTAATTCCTGATGTTATATATATTATTTTCATATTTACAGTCTCTTATTTACGTGAATTCATCAATAAAAACACGTATTCATCTATAACTCGGCTGAAAAGTGGCCTTTTACTTTTAAATTTTCTATTTAAATAGTGCAACTAACTGCCCCCCGTAATCCTATACAGTTTTCTTGGTTAATTTTTAACGTTTTATATATAATTTTCATATTTTCAGTCTCTTATTTACGTAAATTCATCAATAAAAACACGTATTCATCTATAACTCGGCTGAAAAGTGGCCTTTTCCGTTCAAATTTTCTTTTTTAATAGTGTATTTAACCGCCCCCCATATTTATCTATAGTTTTTATAATAAATATCTACCGCTAAAATATTGATTTCCACATAATTCGTTTTCCCATAATCGTAATTTCCTAAAATTTTTAAAATTTTTCAAATTTTCATTTCTTTCGCTCTTTTTGCTTTTATTAGGTCCTTCTAGTGTAGAAAAAACCCATCTGCACTCTTATTTGCTTTATAAAACATACAGAACTGAAAAAAATCACTATTTACCTAAACCGAGGTATAGTGGTCAATCAATACAATCACATAAATTCAACTATAAATTCGCTAATAACTTTTCTAACAGTTGTTATATTTCGTTCAAATCTTCTTTAAATTGTGTAGTTAATTGCTCTTCACATTTCCTTATAGTTCTCTCAGTAAATTCATTACGTTATATATTTAATTTTCATATTTTCAGTCTATTTCTTACTTAAATTCATCAATAAAAACACGTATTCATCTATAGCACGGCTGAAAATAGGCCTTTTCCTTTTTAATTTTCTATTTAAATAGTGTAACTAATTGCTCCCCGTAATCCTATATAGTTTTCTTGGTAAGTTCCTAACGTTATATTATAATTTTCATATTTTCAGTCTCTTATTTACGTGAATTCATCAATAAAAACACGTATTCATCTATAACTCGGCTGAAAAGTGGCCTTTTCTTTTTAAATTTTCCATTTAAATAGTGTAACTAATTGCCTTCCGTAATCCTATATAGTTTTCTTGGTAAGTTCCTAACGTTATATTATAATTTTCATATTTTCAGTCTCTTATTTACGTGAATTCATCAATAAAAACACGTATTCATCTATAACTCGGCTGAAAAGTGGCCTTTTCTTTTTAAATTTTCCATTTAAATAGTGTAACTAATTGCCTTCCGTAATCCTATATAGTTTTCTTGGTTAATTCCCAACGTTATATTATATATAATTTTCATAATTTCAGTCTCTTATTTACGTGAATTCATCAATAAAAACACGTATTCATCTATAACTCGGCTGATAAATGGCCTTTTCCTTTTAAATTTTCTATTTAAATAGTGTAACTAACTGCCCTCCGTAATCTTCTACAGTTTTCTTGGTTAATTCCTGACGTTATATATATTATTTTCATATTTACAGTCTCTTATTTACGTGAATTCATCAATAAAAACACGTATTCATCTATAACTCGGCTGAAAAGTGGCCTTTTACTTTTAAATTTTCTATTTAAATAGTGCAACTAACTGCCCCGCGTAATCCTATACAGTTTTCTTGGTTAATTTTTAACGTTTTATATATAATTTTCATATTTTCAGTCTCTTATTTACGTAAATTCATCAATAAAAACACGTATTCATCTATAACTCGGCTGAAAAAGTGGCCTTTTCCGTTCAAATTTTCTTTTTTAATAGTGTATTTAACCGCCCCCCATATTCATCTATAGTTTTTATAATAAATATCTACCGCTAAAATATTGATTTCCACATAATTCGTTTTCCCATAATCGTAATTTCCTAAAATTTTTAAAATTTTTAAAATTTTCATTTCTTTCGCTTTTTTTGCTTTTATTAGGTTCTTCTAGTGTAGAAAAAACCCATCTGCACTCTTATTTGCTTTATAAAACATACAAAACTGGAAAAAATCACTATTTACCTAAACCGAGGTATAGTGGTCAATCAATACTATCAAATAAATTCAACTATAAATTCGCTAATAACTTTTCTAACAGTTGTTATATTTCGTTCAAGTCTTCTTTAAATTGTGTAGTTAATTGCTCTTCACATTTCCTTATAGTTTTCTCAGTAAATTCGTTACGTTATATATTTAATTTTCATATTTTCAGTCTATTTCTTACTTAAATTCATTAATAAAAACACGTATTCATCTATAGCACGGCTGAAAATAGACCTTTTCCTTTTTTATTTTCTATTTAAATAGTGTAACTAATTGCACCCCGTAATCCTATATAGTTTTCTTGGTAAGTTCCTAACGTTATATTATAATTTTCATATTTTCAGTCTCTTATTTACGTGAATTCATCAATAAAAACACGTATTCATCTATAACTCGGCTGATAAATGGCCTTTTCCTTTTAAATTTTCTATTTAAATAGTGTAACTAACTGCCCTCCGTAATCCTCTACAGTTTTCTTGGTTAATTCCTGACGTTATATATATTATTTTCATATTTACAGTCTCTTATTTACGTGAATTCATCAATAAAAACACGTATTCATCTATAACTCGGCTGAAAAGTGGCCTTTTACTTTTAAATTTTCTATTTAAATAGTGCAACTAACTAGCTTCCGTAATCCTATACAGTTTTCTTGGCTAATTCCTAACGTTTTATATATAATTTTCATATTTTCATTCTCTTATTTACGTGAATTCATCAATAAAAACACGTATTCATCTATAACTCGGCTGAAAAGTGGCCTTTTCCGTTTAAATTTTCTTTTTTAATAGTGTATTACCCGCCCTCCGTATTTATCTATAGTTTTTATAATAAATATCTACCGCTAAAATATTGATTTCCACATAATTCGTTTTCCCATAATCGTAATTTCCTAAAATTTTTAAAATTTTTAAAATTTTCATTTCTTTCGCTTTTTTTGCTTTTATTAGGTTCTTCTAGTGTAGAAAAAACCCATCTGCACTCTTATTTGCTTTATAAAACATACAAAACTGGAAAAAATCACTATTTACCTAAACCGAGGTATAGTGGTCAATCAATACTATCAAATAAATTCAACTATAAATTCGCTAATAACTTTTCTAACAGTTGTTATATTTCGTTCAAATCTTCTTTAAATTGTGTAGTTAATTGCTCTTCACATTTCCTTATAGTTTTCTCAGTAAATTCGTTACGTTATATATTTAATTTTCATATTTTCAGTCTATTTCTTACTTAAATTCATTAATAAAAACACGTATTCATCTATAGCACGGCTGAAAATAGACCTTTTCCTTTTTTATTTTCTATTTAAATAGTGTAACTAATTGCACCCCGTAATCCTATATAGTTTTCTTGGTAAGTTCCTAACGTTATATTATAATTTTCATATTTTCAGTCTCTTATTTACGTGAATTCATCAATAAAAACACGTATTCATCTATAACTCGGCTGAAAAGTGGCCTTTTCCTTTTAAATTTTCCATTTAAATAGTGTAACTAACTGCCCCCCGTAATCCTATACAGTTTTCTTGGTTAACTCTCAACGTTATATATATAATTTTCATATTTTCAATCTCTTATTTACGTGAATTCATCAATAAAAACACGTATTCATCTATAACTCGGCTGAAAAGTGGCCTTTTACTTTTAAATTTTCTATTTAAATAGTGCAACTAACTAGCTTCCGTAATCCTATACAGTTTTCTTGGCTAATTCCTAACGTTTTATATATAATTTTCATATTTTCATTCTCTTATTTACGTGAATTCATCAATAAAAACACGTATTCATCTATAACTCGGCTGAAAAGTGGCCTTTTCCGTTTAAATTTTCTTTTTTAATAGTGTATTACCCGCCCCCCGTATTTATCTATAGTTTTTATAATAAATATCTACCGCTAAAATATTGATTTCCACATAATTCGTTTTCCCATAATCGTAATTTCCTAAAATTTTTAAAATTATTCAAATTTTCATTTCTTTCGCTCTTTTTGCTTTTATTAGGTCCTTCTAGTGTAGAAAAAACCCATCTGCACTCTTATTTGCTTTATAAAACATACAGAACTGAAAAAAATCACTATTTACCTAAACCGAGGTATAGTGGTCAATCAATACAATCACATAAATTCAACTATAAATTCGCTAATAACTTTTCTAACAGTTGTTATATTTCGTTCAAATCTTCTTTAAAATGTGTAGTTAATTGCTCTTCACATTTCCTTATAGTTCTCTCAGTAAATTCATTACGTTATATATTTAATTTTCATATTTTCAGTCTATTTCTTACTTAAATTCATCAATAAAAACACGTATTCATCTATAGCACGGCTGAAAATAGGCCTTTTCCTTTTTAATTTTCTATTTAAATAGTGTAACTAATTGCTCCCCGTAATCCTATATAGTTTTCTTGGTAAGTTCCTAACGTTACATTATAATTTTCATATTTTCAGTCTCTTATTTACGTGAATTCATCAATAAAAACACGTATTCATCTATAACTCGGCTGAAAAGTGGCCTTTTCCTATTAAATTTTCTTTGTTAATAGTGTATTTAACCGCCTCCCGTATTTATCTATTGTTTTTATTATATATTTCGTTCGAAATATATGTTATATATTTCGTTCAAATCTTCTTTAAATTGTGTAGTTAATTGCTCCCCACATTTCCTTATAGTTTTCTCAGTAAATTCGTTACGTTATATATTTAATTTTCATTTTTTCAGTCTATTTCTTACTTAAATTCATCAATAAAAACACGTATTCATCTATTGCACGGCTGAAAATAGGCCTTTTCTATTTTTATTTTCTATTTAAATAGTGTAACTAATTGCCCCCCGTAATACTATATAGTTTTCTTGGTTAATTCCTAACGTTATATTATATATAATTTTCATATTTTCAGTCTCTTATTTACGTGAATTCATCAATAAAAACACGTATTCATCTATAACTCGGCTGATAAGTGGCCTTTTCCTTTTAAATTTTCTATTTAAATAGTGTAACTAACTGCCCTCCGTAATCCTCTACAGTTTTCTTGGTTAATTCCTGACGTTATATATATAATTTTCATATTTTCAGTCTTTTATTTACGTGAATTCATCAATTAAAACACGTATTCATCTATAACTCGGCTGAAAAGTGGCCTTTTACTTTTAAATTTTCCACTTAAATAGTGCAACTAACTGCCCCCCGTAATCCTATACAGTTTTCTTGGTTAATTCCTAACGTTATATATATAATTTTCATATTTTCAATCTCTTATTTACGTGAATTCATCAATAAAAACACGTATTCATCTATAACTCGGCTTAAAAGTGGCCTTTTCCGTTTAAATTTTCTTTTTTAATAGTGTATTTAACCGCCCCCCGTATTTATCTATAGTTTTTATAATAAATATCTACCGCTAAAATATTGATTTCCACATAATTCGTTTTCCCATAATCGTAATTTCCTAAAATTTTTAAAATTTTTCAAATTTTCATTTCTTTCGCTCTTTTTGCTTTTATTAGGTCCTTCTAGTGTAGAAAAAACCCATCTGCACTCTTATTTGCTTTATAAAACATACAGAACTGGAAAAAATCACTATTTACCTAAACCGAGGTATAGTGGTCAATCAATACAATCACATAAATTCAACTATAAATTCGCTAATAACTTTTCTAACAGTTGTTATATTTCGTTCAAATCTTCTTTAAATTTTGTAGTTAACTGCTCTTCACATTTCCTTATAGTTTTCTCAGTAAATTCGTTACGTTATATATTTAATTTTCATATTTTTAGTCTATTTCTTACTTAAATTCATTAATAAAAACACGTATTCATCTATAGCACGGCTGAAAATAGGCCTTTCCCTTTTTAATTTTCTATTTAAATAGTATAACTAATTGCACCCCGTAATCCTATATAGTTTTCTTGGTAAGTTCCTAACGTTATATTATAATTTTCATATTTTCAGTCTCTTATTTGAGTGAATTCATCAATAAAAACACGTATTCATCTATAACTCGGCTGAAAAGTGGCCTTTTCCTTTTAAATTTTTCATTTAAATAGTGTAACTAACTGCCCCCCGTAATCCTATACAGTTTTCTTGGTTAATACCTAATTAGTATTAAACCGCCTCCCGTATTTATCTATTGTTTTTATTATATATTTCGTTCGAAATATATGTTATATACTTCTTTCAAATCTTCTTTAAATTGTGCAGTCAATTGCTCACCACATTTCCTTATAGTTTTCTCAGTAAATTTGTTACGTTATATATTTAATTTTCATTTTTTCAGTCTATTTCTTACTTAAATTCAACAATAAAAACACGTATTCATCTATTGCACGGCTGAAAATAGGCCTTTTTCCATTTTTATTTTCTATTTAAATAGTGTAACTAACTGCCTTCCGTAATCCTCGACAGTTTTCTTGGTTAATTCCTGACGTTATATATATAATTTTCATATTTTCAGTCTCTTATTTACGTGAATTCATCAATAAAAACACGTATTCATCTATAACTCGGCTGAAAAGTGGCCTTTTCCGTTTAAATTTTCTTTTTTAATAGTGTATTTAACCGCTTCCCGTATTTATCTATAGTTTTTATAATAAATATCTACCGCTAAAATATTGATTTCCACATAATTCGTTTTCCCATAATCGTAATTTCCTAAAATTTTTAAAATTTTTCAAATTTTCATTTCTTTCGCTCTTTTTGCTTTTATTAGGTCCTTCTAGTGTAGAAAAAACCCATCTGCACTCTTATTTGCTTTATAAAACATACAGAACTGAAAAAAATCACTATTTACCTAAACCGAGGTATAGTGGTCAATCAATACAATCACATAAATTCAACTATAAATTCGCTAATAACTTTTCTAACAGTTGTTATATTTCGTTCACATCTTCTTTAAAATGTGTAGTTAATTGCTCTTCACATTTCCTTATAGTTCTCTCAGTAAATTCGTTACGTTATATATTTAATTTTCATATTTTCAGTCTATTTCTTACTTAAATTCATCAATAAAAACACGTATTCATCTATAGCACGGCTGAAAATAGGCCTTTTCCTTTTTAATTTTCTATTTAAATAGTGTAACTAATTGCTCCCCGTAATCCTATATAGTTTTCTTGGTAAGTTCCTAACGTTATATTATAATTTTCATATTTTCAGTCTCTTATTTACGTGAATTCATCAATAAAAACACATATTTATCTTTAACTCGGCTGAAAAGTGGCCTCTTCCTTTTAAATTTTCCATTTAAATAGTGTAACTAACTGCTTCCCGTAATCCTATACAGTTTTCTTGGTTAACTCTCAACGTTATATATATATAATTTTCATATTTTCAATCTCTTATTTACGTGAATTCATCAATAAAAACACGTATTCATCTATAACTCGGCTGAAAAGTGGCCATTTCCGTTTAAATTTTCTTTGTTAATAGTGTATTTAACCGCCTCCCGTATTTATCTATTGTTTTTATTATATATTTCGTTCGAAATATATGTTATATATTTCGTTCAAATCTTCTTTAAAATGTGTAGTTAATTGCTCCCCACATTTCCTTTTAGTTTTCTCAGTAAATTCGTTACGTTATATATATAATTTTAATATTTTCAGTCCCTTATTTACGTGAATTTATCAATAAAAACACGTATTCATCTATAACTCGGCTGAAAAGTGGCCTTTTCCTTTTAAATTTTCTATTAAAATAGTGTAACTAAATGCCCCCCGTAATCCTATACAGTTTTCTTGGTTAATTCCTAACGTTATATATATATATATATATATATATATATATATATATATATATATATATATATATATATATATATATATATATATATATATATATATATATATATATATATATATATATAATTTTCATATTTTCAGTCTCTTATTTACGTGAATTCATCAATAAAAACACGTATTCATCTATAACTCGGCTGAAAAGTGGCCTTTTCCTTTTAAATTTTCTATTTAAATAGTGTTACTAACTGCTCTTCGTAATCCCCTACAGTTTTCTTGGTTAATTCCTGACGTTATATATATAATTTTCATATTTTCAGTCTCTTATTTACGTTAATTCATCGATAAAAACACGTATTCATCTTTAACTCGGCTGAGAAGTTGCCTTTTACTTTTAAATTTTCTATGTAAATAGTGCAACTAACTGCCTTCCGTAATCCTATACAGTTTTTTTGGTTAATTCCTAACGTTTTATATATAATTTTCATATTTTCAATCTCTTATTTACGTGAATTCATCAATAAAACACGTATTCATCTATGACTCGGCTGAAAAGTGGCCTTTTCCGTTTAAATTTTCTTTTTTAATAGTGTATTTAACCGCCCCCCGTATTTATCTATAGTTTTTATAATAAATATCTACCGCTAAAATATTGATTTCCACATAGTTCGTTTTCCCATAATCGTAATTTCCTAAAATTTTTAAAAATTTTCAAATTTTCATTTCTTTCGCTCTTTTTGCTTTTATTAAGTCCTTCTAGTGTAGAAAAAAACCCATCTGCACTCTTATTTGCTTTATAAAACATACAGAACTGGAAAAAATCACTATTTACCTAAACCGAGGTATAGTGGTCAATCAATACAATCACATAAATTCAACTATAAATTCGCTAATAACTTTTCTAACAGTTCTTATATTTCGTTCAAATCTTCTTTAAATTGTGTAGTTAATTGCTCTTCACATTTCCTTATAGTTTTCTCAGTAAATTCGTAACGTTATATATTTAATTTTCATATTTTCAGTCTATTTCTTACTTAAGTTCATTAATAAAAACACGTATTCATCTATA
Organism: Parnassius smintheus behrii; assembly: GCA_036936625.1. Lineage (NCBI taxonomy): Eukaryota > Metazoa > Arthropoda > Insecta > Lepidoptera > Papilionidae > Parnassius > Parnassius smintheus. Next base: position 34,591,058 of record JAUPFT010000027.1, read on the forward strand.
GCACGGCTGAAAATAGGCCTTTTCCTTTTTAATTTTCGATTTAAATAGTGTAACTAATTGCCCCCCGTAATCCTATACAGTTTTCTTGGTTAATTTCTAACGTTATATATATAATTTTCATATTTTCAGTCTCTTATTTACGTGAATTCATCAATAAAAACACGTATTCATCTATAACTCGGCTGAAAAGTGGCCTTTTACTTTTAAATTTTCTATTTAAATAGTGCAACTAACTAGCTTCCGTAATCCTATACAGTTTTCTTGGCTAATTCCTAACGTTTTATATATAATTTTCATATTTTCATTCTCTTATTTACGTGAATTCATCAATAAAAACACGTATTCATCTATAACTCGGCTGAAAATAGGCCTTTTCCTTTTTAATTTTCTATTTAAATAGTGTAACTAACTGCCCCCCGTAATCCTATACAGTTTTCTTGGTTAATTTCTAACGTTATATATATAATTTTCATATTTTCAGTCTCTTATTTACGTGAATTCATCAATAAAAACACGTATTCATCTATAACTCGGCTGAAAAGTGGCCTTTTACTTTTAAATTTTCTATTTAAATAGTGCAACTAACTAGCTTCCGTAATCCTATACAGTTTTCTTGGCTAATTCCTAACGTTTTATATATAATTTTCATATTTTCATTCTCTTATTTACGTGAATTCATCAATAAAAACACGTATTCATCTATAACTCGGCTGAAAAGTGGCCTTTTCCGTTTAAATTTTCTTTTTTAATAGTGTATTACCCGCCCCCCGTATTTATCTATAGTTTTTATAATAAATATCTACCGCTAAAATATTGATTTCCACATAATTCGTTTTCCCATAATCGTAATTTCCTAAAATTTTTAAAATTATTCAAATTTTCATTTCTTTCGCTCTTTTTGCTTTTATTAGGTCCTTCTAGTGTAGAAAAAACCCATCTGCACTCTTATTTGCTTTATAAAACATACAGAACTGAAAAAAATCACTATTTACCTAAACCGAGTTATAGTGGTCAATCAATACAATCACATAAATTCAACTATAAATTCGCTAATAACTTTTCTAACAGTTGTTATATTTCGTTCAAATCTTCTTTAAAATGTGTAGTTAATTGCTCTTCACATTTCCTTATAGTTCTCTCAGTAAATTCATTACGTTATATATTTAATTTTCATATTTTCAGTCTATTTCTTACTTAAATTCATCAATAAAAACACGTATTCATCTATAGCACGGCTGAAAATAGGCCTTTTCCTTTTTAATTTTCTATTTAAATAGTGTAACTAATTGCTCCCCGTAATCCTATATAGTTTTCTTGGTAAGTTCCTAACGTTACATTATAATTTTCATATTTTCAGTCTCTTATTTACGTGAATTCATCAATAAAAACACGTATTCATCTATAACTCGGCTGAAAAGTGGCCTTTTCTTTTTAAATTTTCCATTTAAATAGTGTAACTAATTGCCTTCCGTAATCCTATATAGTTTTCTTGGTTAATTCCTAACGTTATATTGTATATAATTTTCATATTTTCAGTCTCTTTTTTACGTGAATTTATCAATAAAAACACGTATTCATCTATAACTCGGCTGAAAAGTGGCCTTTTCCTATTAAATTTTCTTTGTTAATAGTGTATTTAACCGCCTCCCGTATTTATCTATTGTTTTTATTATATATTTCGTTCGAAATATATGTTATATATTTCGTTCAAATCTTCTTTAAATTGTGTAGTTAATTGCTCCCCACATTTCCTTATAGTTTTCTCAGTAAATTCGTTACGTTATATATTTAATTTTCATTTTTTCAATCTATTTCTTACTTAAATTCATCAATAAAAACACGTATTCATCTATTGCACGGCTGAAAATAGGCCTTTTCTATTTTTATTTTCTATTTAAATAGTGTAACTAATTGCCCCCCGTAATACTATATAGTTTTCTTGGTTAATTCCTAACGTTATATTATATATAATTTTCATATTTTCAGTCTCTTATTTACGTGAATTCATCAATAAAAACACGTATTCATCTATAACTCGGCTGATAAGTGGCCTTTTCCTTTTAAATTTTCTATTTAAATAGTGTAACTAACTGCCCTCCGTAATCCTCTACAGTTTTCTTGGTTAATTCCTGACGTTATATATATAATTTTCGTATTTTCAGTCTTTTATTTACGTGAATTCATCAATTAAAACACGTATTCATCTATAACTCGGCTGAAAAGTGGCCTTTTACTTTTAAATTTTCCACTTAAATAGTGCAACTAACTGCCCCCCGTAATCCTATACAGTTTTCTTGGTTAATTCCTAACGTTTTATATATAATTTTCATATTTTCAATCTCTTATTTACGTGAATTCATCAATAAAAACACGTATTCATCTATAACTCGGCTTAAAAGTGGCCTTTTCCGTTTAAATTTTCTTTTTTAATAGTGTATTTAACCGCCCCCCGTATTTATCTATAGTTTTTATAATAAATATCTACCGCTAAAATATTGATTTCCACATAATTCGTTTTCCCATAATCGTAATTTCCTAAAATTTTTAAAATTTTTCAAATTTTCATTTCTTTCGCTCTTTTTGATTTTATTAGGTCCTTCTAGTGTAGAAAAAACCCATCTGCACTCTTATTTGCTTTATAAAACATACAGAACTGGAAAAAATCACTATTTACCTAAACCGAGGTATAGTGGTCAATCAATACAATCACATAAATTCAACTATAAATTCGCTAATAACTTTTCTAACAGTTGTTATATTTCGTTCAAATCTTCTTTAAATTTTGTAGTTAACTGCTCTTCACATTTCCTTATAGTTTTCTCAGTAAATTCGTTACGTTATATATTTAATTTTCATATTTTTAGTCTATTTCTTACTTAAATTCATTAATAAAAACACGTATTCATCTATAGCACGGCTGAAAATAGGCCTTTCCCTTTTTAATTTTCTATTTAAATAGTATAACTAATTGCACCCCGTAATCCTATATAGTTTTCTTGGTAAGTTCCTAACGTTATATTATAATTTTCATATTTTCAGTCTCTTATTTGAGTGAATTCATCAATAAAAACACGTATTCATCTATAACTCGGCTGAAAAGTGGCCTTTTCCTTTTAAATTTTTCATTTAAATAGTGTAACTAACTGCCCCCCGTAATCCTATACAGTTTTCTTGGTTAATACCTAATTAGTATTAAACCGCCTCCCGTATTTATCTATTGTTTTTATTATATATTTCGTTCGAAATATATGTTATATACTTCTTTCAAATCTTCTTTAAATTGTGCAGTCAATTGCTCACCACATTTCCTTATAGTTTTCTCAGTAAATTTGTTACGTTATATATTTAATTTTCATTTTTTCAGTCTATTTCTTACTTAAATTCAACAATAAAAACACGTATTCATCTATTGCACGGCTGAAAATAGGCCTTTTTCCATTTTTATTTTCTATTTAAATAGTGTAACTAACTGCCTTCCGTAATCCTCGACAGTTTTCTTGGTTAATTCCTGACGTTATATATATAATTTTCATATTTTCAGTCTCTTATTTACGTGAATTCATCAATAAAAACACGTATTCATCTATAACTCGGCTGAAAAGTGGCCTTTTCCGTTTAAATTTTCTTTTTTAATAGTGTATTTAACCGCCCCCCGTATTTATCTATAGTTTTTATAATAAATATCTACCGCTAAAATATTGATTTCCACATAATTCGTTTTCCCATAATCGTAATTTCCTAAAATTTTTAAAATTTTTCAAATTTTCATTTCTTTCGCTCTTTTTGCTTTTATTAGGTCCTTCTAGTGTAGAAAAAACCCATCTGCACTCTTATTTGCTTTATAAAACATACAGAACTGAAAAAAATCACTATTTACCTAAACCGAGGTATAGTGGTCAATCAATACAATCACATAAATTCAACTATAAATTCGCTAATAACTTTTCTAACAGTTGTTATATTTCGTTCACATCTTCTTTAAAATGTGTAGTTAATTGCTCTTCACATTTCCTTATAGTTCTCTCAGTAAATTCGTTACGTTATATATTTAATTTTCATATTTTCAGTCTATTTCTTACTTAAATTCATCAATAAAAACACGTATTCATCTATAGCACGGCTGAAAATAGGCCTTTTCCTTTTTAATTTTCTATTTAAATAGTGTAACTAATTGCTCCCCGTAATCCTATATAGTTTTCTTGGTAAGTTCCTAACGTTATATTATAATTTTCATATTTTCAGTCTCTTATTTACGTGAATTCATCAATAAAAACACGTATTCATCTTTAACTCGGCTGAAAAGTGGCCTCTTCCTTTTAAATTTTCCATTTCAATAGTGTAACTAACTGCTTCCCGTAATCCTATACAGTTTTCTTGGTTAACTCTCAACGTTATATATATATAATTTTCATATTTTCAATCTCTTATTCACGTGAATTCATCAATAAAAACACGTATTCATCTATAACTCGGCTGAAAAGTGGCCATTTCCGTTTAAATTTTCTTTGTTAATAGTGTATTTAACCGCCTCCCGTATTTATCTATTGTTTTTATTATATATTTCGTTCGAAATATATGTTATATATTTCGTTCAAATCTTCTTTAAAATGTGTAGTTAATTGCTCCCCACATTTCCTTTTAGTTTTCTCAGTAAATTCGTTACGTTATATATATAATTTTAATATTTTCAGTCCCTTATTTACGTGAATTTATCAATAAAAACACGTATTCATCTATAACTCGGCTGAAAAGTGGCCTTTTCCTTTTAAATTTTCTATTAAAATAGTGTAACTAAATGCCCCCCGTAATCCTATACAGTTTTCTTGGTTAATTCCTAACGTTATATATATATATATATATATATATATATATATATATATATATATATATATATATATATATATATATATATATATATATATATATATAATTTTCATATTTTCAGTCTCTTATTTACGTGAATTCATCAATAAAAACACGTATTCATCTATAACTCGGCTGAAAAGTGGCCTTTTCCTTTTAAATTTTCTATTTAAATAGTGTTACTAACTGCTCTTCGTAATCCCCTACAGTTTTCTTGGTTAATTCCTGACGTTATATATATAATTTTCATATTTTCAGTCTCTTATTTACGTTAATTCATCGATAAAAACACGTATTCATCTTTAACTCGGCTGAGAAGTTGCCTTTTACTTTTAAATTTTCTATGTAAATAGTGCAACTAACTGCCTTCCGTAATCCTATACAGTTTTTTTGGTTAATTCCTAACGTTTTATATATAATTTTCATATTTTCAATCTCTTATTTACGTGAATTCATCAATAAAACACGTATTCATCTATGACTCGGCTGAAAAGTGGCCTTTTCCGTTTAAATTTTCTTTTTTAATAGTGTATTTAACCGCCCCCCGTATTTATCTATAGTTTTTATAATAAATATCTACCGCTAAAATATTGATTTCCACATAGTTCGTTTTCCCATAATCGTAATTTCCTAAAATTTTTAAAAATTTTCAAATTTTCATTTCTTTCGCTCTTTTTGCTTTTATTAAGTCCTTCTAGTGTAGAAAAAAACCCATCTGCACTCTTATTTGCTTTATAAAACATACAGAACTGGAAAAAATCACTATTTACCTAAACCGAGGTATAGTGGTCAATCAATACAATCACATAAATTCAACTATAAATTCGCTAATAACTTTTCTAACAGTTCTTATATTTCGTTCAAATCTTCTTTAAATTGTGTAGTTAATTGCTCTTCACATTTCCTTATAGTTTTCTCAGTAAATTCGTAACGTTATATATTTAATTTTCATATTTTCAGTCTATTTCTTACTTAAGTTCATTAATAAAAACACGTATTCATCTATAGCACGGCTGAAAATAGGCCTTTTCCTTTTTAATTTTCGATTTAAATAGTGTAACTAATTGCACCTCGTAATCCTATATAGTTTTCTTGGTAAGTTCCTAACGTTATATTATAATTTTCATATTTTCAGTCTCTTATTTACGTGAATTCATCAACAAAAACACGTATTCATCTATAACTCGGCTGAAAATAGGCCTTTTCCTTTTTAATTTTCTATTTAAATAGTGTAACTAACTGCCCCCCGTAATCCTATACAGTTTTCTTGGTTAATTTCTAACGTTATATATATAATTTTCATATTTTCAGTCTCTTATTTACGTGAATTCATCAATAAAAACACGTATTCATCTATAACTCGGCTGAAAAGTGGACTTTTCCGTTTAAATTTTCTTTGTTAATAGTGTATTTAACCGCCTCCCGTATTTATCTATTGTTTTTATTATATATTTCGTTCGAAATATATGTTATATACTTCGTTCAAATCTTCTTTAAATTGTGCAGTTAATTGCTCACCACATTTCCTTATAGTTTTCTCAGTAAATTCGTTACGTTATATATTTAACTTTCATTTTTTCAGTCTATTTCTTACTTAAATTCATCAATAAAAGCACGTATTCATCTATTGCACGGCTGAAAATAGGCCTTTTCCATTTTTATTTTCTATTTAAATAGTGTAACTAATTGCCCCCCGTAATCCAATATAGTTTTCTTGGTTAATTCCTAACGTCATATTATATATAATTTTCATATTTTCAGTCTCTTATTTACGTGAATTCATCAATAAAAACACGTATTCATCTATAACTCGGCTGAAAAGTGGCCTTTTCCTTTTAAATTTTCTATTTAAATAAAGTAACTAACTGCCCTCCGTAATCCTCTACAGTTTTCTTGGTTAATTCCATACGTTATATATATATATAATTTTTATATTTTCAGTCTCTTATTTACGTGAATTCATCGATAAAAACACGTATTCATCTATAACTCGGCTGAAAAGTGGCCTTTTACTTTAAAATTTTTGATTTAAATAGTGCAACTAACTGCCATCCGTAATTTAATATAGTTTTCTTGGTTAATTCCCAACGTTATATATATAATTTTAATATTTTCAGTCCCTTATTTACGTGAATTCATCAATAAAAACACGTATTCATCTATAACTCGGCTGAAAAGTGGCCTTTTCCTTTTAAATTTTCTATTTAAATAGTGTAACTAACTGCCCTTCGTAATCCCCTACAGTTTTCTTGGTTAATTCCTGACGTTATATATATAATTTTCATATTTTCAGTCTCTTATTTACGTGAATTCATCGATAAAAACACGTATTCATATATTACTCGGCTGAAAATGGCCTTTAACTTTTAAATTTTCTATGTAAATAGTGCAACTAACTGCCCCCCGTAATCCTATACAGTTTTCTTGGTTAATTCCTAACGTTTTATATATAATTTTCATATTTTCACTCTCTTATTTACGTGAATTCATCAATAAAAACACGTATTCATCTATAACTCGGCTGAAAAGTGGCCTTTTCCGTTTAAATTTTCTTTTTTAATAGTGTATTTAACCGCCCCCCGTATTTATCTATAGTTTTTATAATAAATATCTACCGCTAAAATATTGATTTCCACATAATTCGTTTTCCCATAATCGTAATTTCCTAAAATTTTTAAAATTTTTCAAATTTTCATTTCTTTCGCTCTTTTTGCTTTTATTAGGTCCTTCTAGTGTAGCAAAAACCCATCTGCACTCTTATTTGCTTTATAAAACATTCAGAACTGGAAAAAATCACTATTTACCTAAACCGAGGTATAGTGGTCAATCAATACAATCACATAAATTCAACTATAAATTCGCTAATAACTTTTCTAACAGTTGTTATATTTCGTTCAAATCTTCTTTAAATTGTGTAGTTAATTGCTCTTCACATTTTCTTATAGTTTTCTCAGTAAATTCGTTACGTTATATATTTAATTTTCATATTTTCTGTCTATTTCTTACTTAAATTCATCAATAAAAAAACACGTATTCATCTATTGCATGGCTGTTAATAGGCCTTTTCCTTTTTAATTATCTATTTAAATAGTGTAATAAATTGCCCTGCGTAATCCTATATAGTTTTCTTGGTTAATTCCTAACGTTACATTATATATAATTTTCATATTTTCAGTCTCTTATTTACGTGAATTCATCAATAAAAACACGTATTCATCTATAGCTCGACTGAAAAGTGGCCTTTTCCTTTTTAATTTTCTATTTAAATAGTGTAATGAATTGCCCTGCGTAATCCTATATAGTTTTCTTGGTTTTTTTTTTTTTTTTTTTTTTATAAAAGAGGGGGCAAACGAGCATGCGGCTCACCTGATGTTAAGTGACTACCGCCGCCAATGATCAACCGCAACACCAGGAGAATTGCGGGTGCGTTGCCGGCCCTTTAGAAAGGAGTAAGCTCTTTTCTTGAAGGTCCCCAGGTTAATTCCTAACGTTACATTATATATAATTTTCATATTTTCAGTCTCTTATTTACGTGAATTCATCAATAAAAACACGTATTCATCTATAGCTCGGCTGAAAATTGGCCTTTTCCGTTTAAATTTTCTTTGTTAATAGTGTATTTAACCGCCTCCCGTATTTATCTATTGTTTTTATTAAATATTTCGTTCGAAATATATGTTATATATTTCGTTCAAATCTTCTTTAAATAGTGAAGTTAATTGCTCCCCACATTTCCTTATATTTTTCTCAGTAAATTCGTTACGTTATATATTTAATTTGCATTTTTTCAGTCTATTTCTTACTTAAATTCATCAATAAAAACAGGTATTCATCTATTGCATGGCTGAAAATAGGCCTTTTCCCTTTTAATTTTCTATTTGTATAGTGTAACTAATTGCCCCCCGTAATCCTATATAGCTTTCTTGGTTAATTCCTAACGTTATATTATATATAATTTTCATATTTTCAGTCTCTTATTTACGTGAATTCATCAATAAAAACACGTATTCATCTATAACTCGGCTGAAAATTGACCTTTTCCTTTGAAATTTTCTATTTATATAGTGTGACTAATTTCCTTCCGTAAATATATATAGTTTTCTTGGTTAAATTCAACGTTATATTATAATTTTCATATTTTCAGTCTCTTATTTACGTGAATTCATCAATAAAAACAAGTATTCATTTATAATTCGGCTGAAAAGTGTCCTTTTCCTTTTGAATTTTCTATTTAAATAGTGTAACTAACTGCCCCCCGTAATCCTATACAGTTTTTTGGTTTATTCCTAACGTAATATATATAATTTTCATATTTTCAGTCTCTTATTTAGGTGAATTCATCAATAAAAACACGTATTCATCTATAACTCGGCTGAAAAGGGGCCTTTTCCGTTTAAATTTTCTTTTTTAATAGTGTATTTAAACGCCCCCCTTATTTATCTATAGTTTATATAATAAATTTCTACCGCTAAAATATTGATTTCCACATAATTTGTTTTCCCATAATCGTAATTTCCTAAAATTTTTAAATTTTTTCAAATATTCATTTCTTTCGCTCTTTTTGCTTTAATTAGGTCCTTTTAGTGTAGAAAAAACCCATCTGCACTCTTATTTGCTTTATAAAACATACAGAACTGTAAAAAATCACTATTTACCTAAACCGAGGTATAGTGGTCAATCAATACAATAACATAAATTCAAATATAAATTCGCTAATAACTTTTCTAAAAATTGGTATATTTCGTTCAAATCTTCTTTAAATTGTGTAGTTAATTGCTCTTCACATTTTCTTATAGTTTTCTCAGTAAACTCGTTACGTTATATATTTAAATTTCATATTTTCAGTCTATTTCTTACTTAAGTTCATCAATAAAAACACGTATTCATCTATTGTACGGCTGTTAATAGGCCTTTTCCTTTTTAATTTTCTATTTAAATAGTGTAACTAATTGCCCCCCGTAATCCTGTATAGTTTTCTTGGTAAGTTCCTGACGTTATATTATAATTTTCATATTTTCAGTCTCTTATTTACGTGAATTCATCAATAAAAACACGTATTCATCTATAACTCGGCTGAAAAGTGGCCTTTTCCCTTTAAATTTTTTATTTAAATAGTGTAACTAACTGCCCCCCGTAATCCTTTACAGTTTTCTTGGTTAATTCCTAACGTTATATATAATTTTCATATTTTTAAGTCTCTTATTTACGTGAATTCATCAATTAAAACACGTATTCATCTATAACTCGGCTGAAAAGTGGCCTTTTCCTTTTAAATTTTCTATTTAAATAGTAAAACTAACTGCCCCCCGTAATCCTATACAGTTTTCTTGGTTAATTCCTAACGTTATATATTTAATTTTCATATTTTCAGTCTATTTCTTACTTAAGTTCATCAATAAAAACACGTATTCATCTATTGCACGGCTGTTAATAGGCCTTTTCCTTTTTAATTTTCTTTTTAAATAGTAAAACTAACTGCCCCCCGTAATCCTATATAGTTTTCTTGGTATGTTCCTAACGTTATATTATAACTTTCATATTTTCAGTCTCTTATTTACGTGAATTCATCAATAAAAACACGTATTCATCTATAACTCGGCTGAAAAGTGGCCTTTTCCTTTTAAATTTTCTATTTAAATAGTGTAACTAACTGCCCCCCGTAATCCTTTACAGTTTTCTTGGTTAATTCCTAACGTTATATATATAATTTTCATATTTTCATTCTCTTATTTACGTGAATTCATCAATAAAAACACGTATTCATCTATAACTCGGCTGAAAAGTGGCCTTTTCCTTTTAAATTTTCTATTTAAATAGTAAAACTAACTGCCCCCCCGTAATCCTATACAGTTTTCTTGGTTAATTCCTAACGTTATATATATAATTTTCATATTTTCAGTGTCTTATTTACGTGAATTCATCAATAAAAACATGTATTCATCTATTACTCGGCGGAAAAGTGGCCTTTTCCGTTTAAATTTTCTTTGTAAATAGTGTATTTAACCGCCTCCCGTATTTATCTATTGTTATTATTATATATTTCGTTCGAAATATATGTTATATATTTCGTTCAAATCTTCTTTAAATTGTGTAGTTAATTGCTCCCCACATTTCCTTATAGTTTTCTCAGTAAAGTCGTTAAGTTATATATTTAATTTTAATTTTTTCGGTCTATTTCTTACTTAAATTCATCAATAAAAACACGTATTCATCTATTGCACGGCTGAAAATAGGCCTTTTCCATTTTAATTTTCTATTTAAATAGTGTAACTAACTGCCCTCCGTAATCCTCTACAGTTTTCTTTGTTAATTCCTGACGTTATGTATATATATATAATTTTCATATTTTCAGTTTCTTATTTACGTGAATTCATCAATAAAAACACGTATTCATCTATAACTCGGCTGAAAATTGGCCTTTTCCTTTTAAATTTTCTATTTAAATAGTAAAACTAATTGCCCCCCGTAATCCTATACAGTTTTCTTGGTTAATTCCTAACGTTATATATATATATATATATATATATATATATATATATATATATAATTTTCATATTTTCAGTCCCTTATTTACTTCAATTCATCAATAAAAACACGTATTCATCTATAACTCGGCGGAAAAGTGGCCTTTTCCGTTTAAATTTTCTTTGTTAATAGTGTATTTAACCGCCTCCCGTATTTATCTATTGTTATTATTATATATTTCGTTCGAAATATATGTTATATATTTCATTCAAATCTTCTTTAAATTGTGTAGTTAATTGCTCCCCACATTTCCTTATAGTTTTCTCAGTAAAGTCGTTACGTTATATATTTAATTTTCATTTTTTCAGTCTATTTCTTACTTAAATTCATCAATAAAAAAACACGTATTCATCTATTGCATGGCTGTTAATAGGCCTTTTCCTTTTTAATTATCTATTTAAATAGTGTAATAAATTGCCCTGCGTAATCCTATATAGTTTTCTTGGTTAATTCCTAACGTTACATTATATATAATTTTCATATTTTCAGTCTCTTATTTACGTGAATTCATCAATAAAAACACGTATTCATCTATAACTCGGCTGAAAATTGGCCTTTTCCTTTTAAATTTTCTATTTATATAGTGTAACTAATTGCCTTCCGTAAATATATATAGTTTTCTTGGTTAGTTCCTAACGTTATATTATAATTTTCATATTTTCAGTCTCTTATTTACGTGAATTCATGAATAAAAACACGTATTCATCTATAACTCGGCTGAAAAGTGGCCTTTTCCTTTTAAATTTTCTATTTAAATAGTGTAACTAACTGCCCCCCGTAATCCTTTACAGTTTTCTTGGTCAATTCCTAACGTTATATATATAATTTTCATGTTTTCAGTCTTTATTTACATGAATTCATCAACGTTATATATTTTATTTTCATATTTTCAGTCTATTTGCCTTTTAAATTCATTAATAAAAACACAATTCATCAATAAAAATACGTATTCATCTATAGCTCGGCTGAAAAGTGGCCTTTTCCTTTTTAATTTTCTATTTAAATAGTGTAATGAATTGCCCTGCGTAATCATATATTGTTTTCTTGGTTAATTCCTAACGTTACATTATATATAATTTTCATATTTTCAGTCTCTTATTTACGTGAATTCATCAATAAAAACACGTATTCATCTATAACTCGGCTGAAAAGTGGCCTTTTCCTTTTTAATTTTCTATTTAAATAGTGTAATGAATTGCCCTGCGTAATCCTATATAGTTTTCTTGATTGATTTTTTTTTATAGAAGAGGGGGCAAACGAGCATGCGGCTCACCTGATGTTAAGTGACTACCGCCGCCAATGATCAACCGCAACACCAGGAGAATTGCGGATGCGTTGCCGGCCCTTTAGAAAGGAGTAAGCTCTTTTCTTGAAGGTCCCCAGGTTAATTCCTAACGTTACATTATATATAATTTTCATATTTTCAGTCTCTTATTTACGTGAATTCATCAATAAAAACACGTATTCATCTATAGCTCGGCTGAAAATTGGCCTTTTCCGCTTAAATTTTCTTTGTTAATAGTGTATTTAACCGCCTCCCGTATTTATCTATTGTTTTTATTATATATTTCGTTCGAAATATATGTTATATATTTCGTTCAAATCTTCTTTATATAGTGTAGTTAATTGCTCCCCACATTTCCTTATATTTTTCTCAGTAAATTCGTTACGTTATATATTTAATTTTCATTTTTTCAGTCTATTTCTTACTTAAATTCATCAATAAAAACACGTATTCATCTATTGCACGGCTGAAAATAGGCCTTTTCCATTTTAATTTTCTATTTATATAGTGTAACTAATTGCCCCCCGTAATCCTATATAGTTTTCTTGGTTAATTCCTAACGTTATATTATATATAATTTTCATATTTTCAGTCTCTTATTTACGTGAATTCATCAATAAAAACACGTATTCATCTATAACTCGGCTGAAAATTGGCCTTTTCCTTTGAAATTTTCTATTTATATAGTGTGACTAATTTCCTTCCGTAAATATATATAGTTTTCTTGGTTAGTTTCAACGTTATATTATAATTTTCATATTTTCAGTCTCTTATTTACGTGAATTAATCAATAAAAACACGTATTCATTTATAACTCGGCTGAAAAGTGGCCTTTTCCTTTTGAATTTTCTATTGAAATAGTGTAACTAACTGCCCCCCGTAATCCTATACAGTTTTTTGGTTTATTCCTAACGTTATATATATAATTTTCATATTTTCAGTCTCTTATTTAGGTGAATTCATCAATAAAAACAAGTATTCATCTATAACTCGGCTGAAAAGGGGCCTCTTCCGTTTAAATTTTCTTTTTTAATAGTGGATTTAAATGCACCCCTTATTTATCTATAGTTTATATAATAAATTTCTACCGCTAAAATATTGATTTCCACATAATTTGTTTTCCCATAATCGTAATTTCCTAAAATTTTTAAAATTTTTCAAATCTTCATTTCTTTCGCTCTTTTTGCTTTAATTAGGTCCTTTTAGTGTAGAAACCCATCTGCACTCTTGTTTGCTTTATAAAACATACAGAACTGGAAAAAATCACTATTTACCTAAACCGAGGTATAGTGGTCAATCAATACAATAACATAAATTCAACTATAAATTCGATAATAACTTTTCTAAAAATTGGTATATTTCGTTCAAATCTTCTTTAAATTGTGTAGTTAATTGCTCTTCACATTTCCTTATAGTTTTCTCAGTAAACTCGTTACGTTATATATTTAATTTTCATATTTTCAGTCTATTTCTTACTTAAGTTCATCAATAAAAACAAGTATTCATCTATTGTACGGCTGTTAATAGGCCTTTTCCTTTTTAATTTTCTATTTAAATAGTGTAACTAATTGCGCCCCGTAACCCTGTATAGTTTTCTTGGTAAGTTCCTAACGTTATATTATAATTTTCATATTTTCAGTCTCTTATTTACGTGAATTCATCAATTAAAACACGTATTCATCTATAACTCGGCTGAAAAGTGGCCTTTTCCTTTTAAATTTTCTATTTAAATAGTAAAACTAACTGCCCCCCGTAATCCTATACAGTTTTCTTGGTTAATTCCTAACGTTATATATTTAATTTTCATATTTTCAGTCTATTTCTTACTTAAGTTCATCAATAAAAACACGTATTCATCTATTGCACGGCTGTTAATAGGCCTTTTCCTTTTTAATTTTCTATTTAAATAGTGTAACTAATTTTTCCCCGTAATCCTATATAGTTTTCTTGGTAAGTTCCTAACGTTATATTATAATTTTCATATTTTCAGTCTCTTATTTACGTGAATTCATCAATAAAAACACGTATTCATCTATAACTCGGCTGAAAAGTGGCCTTTTCCTTTTAAATTTTCTATTTAAATAGTGTAACTAACTGCCCCCCGTAATCCTTTACAGTTTTCTTGGTTAATTCCTAACGTTATATATAATTTTCATATTTTCAGTCTCTTATTTACGTGAATTCATCAATAAAAACACGTATTCATCTATAGCTCGGCTGAAAATTGGCCTTTTCCGCTTAAATTTTCTTTGTTAATAGTGTATTTAACCGCCTCCCGTATTTATCTATTGTTTTTATTATATATTTCGTTCGAAATATATGTTATATATTTCGTTCAAATCTTCTTTATATAGTGTAGTTAATTGCTCCCCACATTTCCTTATATTTTTCTCAGTAAATTCGTTACGTTATATATTTAATTTTCATTTTTTCAGTCTATTTCTTACTTAAATTCATCAATAAAAACACGTATTCATCTATTGCACGGCTGAAAATAGGCCTTTTCCATTTTAATTTTCTATTTATATAGTGTAACTAATTGCCCCCCGTAATCCTATATAGTTTTCTTGGTTAATTCCTAACGTTATATTATATATAATTTTCATATTTTCAGTCTCTTATTTACGTGAATTCATCAATAAAAACACGTATTCATCTATAACTCGGCTGAAAATTGGCCTTTTCCTTTGAAATTTTCTATTTATATAGTGTGACTAATTTCCTTCCGTAAATATATATAGTTTTCTTGGTTAGTTTCAACGTTATATTATAATTTTCATATTTTCAGTCTCTTATTTACGTGAATTAATCAATAAAAACACGTATTCATTTATAACTCGGCTGAAAAGTGGCCTTTTCCTTTTGAATTTTCTATTTAAATAGTGTAACTAACTGCCCCCCGTAATCCTATACAGTTTTTTGGTTTATTCCTAACGTTATATATATAATTTTCATATTTTCAGTCTCTTATTTAGGTGAATTCATCAATAAAAACAAGTATTCATCTATAACTCGGCTGAAAAGGGGCCTCTTCCGTTTAAATTTTCTTTTTTAATAGTGGATTTAAATGCACCCCTTATTTATCTATAGTTTATATAATAAATTTCTACCGCTAAAATATTGATTTCCACATAATTTGTTTTCCCATAATCGTAATTTCCTAAAATTTTTAAAATTTTTCAAATCTTCATTTCTTTCGCTCTTTTTGCTTTAATTAGGTCCTTTTAGTGTAGAAACCCATCTGCACTCTTGTTTGCTTTATAAAACATACAGAACTGGAAAAAATCACTATTTACCTAAACCGAGGTATAGTGGTCAATCAATACAATAACATAAATTCAACTATAAATTCGATAATAACTTTTCTAAAAATTGGTATATTTCGTTCAAATCTTCTTTAAATTGTGTAGTTAATTGCTCTTCACATTTCCTTATAGTTTTCTCAGTAAACTCGTTACGTTATATATTTAATTTTCATATTTTCAGTCTATTTCTTACTTAAGTTCATCAATAAAAACAAGTATTCATCTATTGTACGGCTGTTAATAGGCCTTTTCCTTTTTAATTTTCTATTTAAATAGTGTAACTAATTGCGCCCCGTAACCCTGTATAGTTTTCTTGGTAAGTTCCTAACGTTATATTATAATTTTCATATTTTCAGTCTCTTATTTACGTGAATTCATCAATTAAAACACGTATTCATCTATAACTCGGCTGAAAAGTGGCCTTTTCCTTTTAAATTTTCTATTTAAATAGTAAAACTAACTGCCCCCCGTAATCCTATACAGTTTTCTTGGTTAATTCCTAACGTTATATATTTAATTTTCATATTTTCAGTCTATTTCTTACTTAAGTTCATCAATAAAAACACGTATTCATCTATTGCACGGCTGTTAATAGGCCTTTTCCTTTTTAATTTTCTATTTAAATAGTGTAACTAATTTTTCCCCGTAATCCTATATAGTTTTCTTGGTAAGTTCCTAACGTTATATTATAATTTTCATATTTTCAGTCTCTTATTTACGTGAATTCATCAATAAAAACACGTATTCATCTATAACTCGGCTGAAAAGTGGCCTTTTCCTTTTAAATTTTCTATTTAAATAGTGTAACTAACTGCCCCCCGTAATCCTATACAGTTTTCTTGGTTAATTCCTAACGTTATATATATAATTTTCATATTTTCAGTCTCTTATTTACGTGAATTCATCAATAAAAACATGTATTCATCTATTACTCGGCGGAAAAGTGGCCTTTTCCGTTTAAATTTTCTTTGTAAATAGTGTATTTAACCGCCTCCCGTATTTATCTATTGTTATTATTATATATTTCGTTCGAAATATATGTTATATATTTCGTTCAAATCTTCTTTAAATTGTGTAGTTAATTGCTCCCCACATTTCCTTATAGTTTTCTCAGTAAAGTCGTTAAGTTATATTTTTAATTTTCATTTTTTCAGTCTATTTCTTACTTAAATTCATCAATAAAAACACGTATTCATCTATTGCATGGCTGTTAATAGGCCTTTTCCTTTTTAATTTTCTATTTAAATAGTGTAACTAATTGCCCCCCGTAATCCTATATAGTTTTCTTGGTAAGTTCCTAACGTTATATTATAATTTTCATATTTTCAGTCTCTTATTTACGTGAATTCTGATGAATTACATCAGAAAATCAGAAAATAAAAACACGTATTCATCTATAATTCGGCTGAAAAGTGGCCTTTTCCTTTTAAATTTTCTATTTAAATAGTGTAACTAACTGCCCCCCGTAATCCTTTACAGTTTTCTTGGTTAATTCCTAACGTTATATATAATTTTCATATTTTCAGTCTCTTATTTACGTGAATTCATCAATAAAAACACGTATTCATCTATAACTCGGCTGAAAAGTGGCCTTTTCCTTTTAAATTTTCTATTTAAATAGTAAAACTAACTGCCCCCCGTAATCCTATACAGTTTTTTGGTTTATTCCTAACGTAATATATATAATTTTCATATTTTCAGTCTCTTATTTAGGTGAATTCATCAATAAAAACACGTATTCATCTATAACTCGGCTGAAAAGGGGCCTTTTCCGTTTAAATTTTCTTTTTTAATAGTGTATTTAAACGCCCCCCTTATTTATCTATAGTTTATATAATAAATTTCTACCGCTAAAATATTGATTTCCACATAATTTGTTTTCCCATAATCGTAATTTCCTAAAATTTTTAAATTTTTTCAAATATTCATTTCTTTCGCTCTTTTTGCTTTAATTAGGTCCTTTTAGTGTAGAAAAAACCCATCTGCACTCTTATTTGCTTTATAAAACATACAGAACTGTAAAAAATCACTATTTACCTAAACCGAGGTATAGTGGTCAATCAATACAATAACATAAATTCAACTATAAATTCGCTAATAACTTTTCTAAAAATTGGTATATTTCGTTCAAATCTTCTTTAAATTGTGTAGTTAATTGCTCTTCACATTTTCTTATAGTTTTCTCAGTAAACTCGTTACGTTATATATTTAAATTTCATATTTTCAGTCTATTTCTTACTTAAGTTCATCAATAAAAACACGTATTCATCTATTGTACGGCTGTTAATAGGCCTTTTCCTTTTTAATTTTCTATTTAAATAGTGTAACTAATTGCCCTTCGTAATCCTGTATAGTTTTCTTGGTAAGTTCCTGACGTTATATTATAATTTTCATATTTTCAGTCTCTTATTTACGTGAATTCATCAATAAAAACACGTATTCATCTATAACTCGGCTGAAAAGTGGCCTTTTCCCTTTAAATTTTTTATTTAAATAGTGTAACTAACTGCCCCCCGTAATCCTTTACAGTTTTCTTGGTTAATTCCTAACGTTATATATAATTTTCATATTTTTAAGTCTCTTATTTACGTGAATTCATCAATTAAAACACGTATTCATCTATAACTCGGCTGAAAAGTGGCCTTTTCCTTTTAAATTTTCTATTTAAATAGTAAAACTAACTGCCCCCCGTAATCCTATACAGTTTTCTTGGTTAATTCCTAACGTTATATATTTAATTTTCATATTTTCAGTCTATTTCTTACTTAAGTTCATCAATAAAAACACGTATTCATCTATTGCACGGCTGTTAATAGGCCTTTTCCTTTTTAATTTTCTTTTTAAATAGTAAAACTAACTGCCCCCCGTAATCCTATATAGTTTTCTTGGTATGTTCCTAACGTTATATTATAACTTTCATATTTTCAGTCTCTTATTTACGTGAATTCATCAATAAAAACACGTATTCATCTATAACTCGGCTGAAAAGTGGCCTTTTCCTTTTAAATTTTCTATTTAAATAGTGTAACTAACTGCCCCCCGTAATCCTTTACAGTTTTCTTGGTTAATTCCTAACGTTATATATATAATTTTCATATTTTCATTCTCTTATTTACGTGAATTCATCAATAAAAACACGTATTCATCTATAACTCGGCTGAAAAGTGGCCTTTTCCTTTTAAATTTTCTATTTAAATAGTAAAACTAACTGCCCCCCCGTAATCCTATACAGTTTTCTTGGTTAATTCCTAACGTTATATATATAATTTTCATATTTTCAGTGTCTTATTTACGTGAATTCATCAATAAAAACATGTATTCATCTATTACTCGGCGGAAAAGTGGCCTTTTCCGTTTAAATTTTCTTTGTAAATAGTGTATTTAACCGCCTCCCGTATTTATCTATTGTTATTATTATATATTTCGTTCGAAATATATGTTATATATTTCGTTCAAATCTTCTTTAAATTGTGTAGTTAATTGCTCCCCACATTTCCTTATAGTTTTCTCAGTAAAGTCGTTAAGTTATATATTTAATTTTAATTTTTTCGGTCTATTTCTTACTTAAATTCATCAATAAAAACACGTATTCATCTATTGCACGGCTGAAAATAGGCCTTTTCCATTTTAATTTTCTATTTAAATAGTGTAACTAACTGCCCTCCGTAATCCTCTACAGTTTTCTTTGTTAATTCCTGACGTTATGTATATATATATAATTTTCATATTTTCAGTTTCTTATTTACGTGAATTCATCAATAAAAACACGTATTCATCTATAACTCGGCTGAAAATTGGCCTTTTCCTTTTAAATTTTCTATTTAAATAGTAAAACTAATTACCCCCGTAATCCTATACAGTTTTCTTGGTTAATTCCTAACGTTATATATATATATATATATATATATATATATATATATATATATATATATATATATATATATATATATATATATAATTTTCATATTTTCAGTCCCTTATTTACTTCAATTCATCAATAAAAACACGTATTCATCTATAACTCGGCGGAAAAGTGGCCTTTTCCGTTTAAATTTTCTTTGTTAATAGTGTATTTAACCGCCTCCCGTATTTATCTATTGTTATTATTATATATTTCGTTCGAAATATATGTTATATATTTCATTCAAATCTTCTTTAAATTGTGTAGTTAATTGCTCCCCACATTTCCTTATAGTTTTCTCAGTAAAGTCGTTACGTTATATATTTAATTTTCATTTTTTCAGTCTATTTCTTACTTAAATTCATCAATAAAAAAACACGTATTCATCTATTGCATGGCTGTTAATAGGCCTTTTCCTTTTTAATTATCTATTTAAATAGTGTAATAAATTGCCCTGCGTAATCCTATATAGTTTTCTTGGTTAATTCCTAACGTTACATTATATATAATTTTCATATTTTCAGTCTCTTATTTACGTGAATTCATCAATAAAAACACGTATTCATCTATAACTCGGCTGAAAATTGGCCTTTTCCTTTTAAATTTTCTATTTATATAGTGTAACTAATTGCCTTCCGTAAATATATATAGTTTTCTTGGTTAGTTCCTAACGTTATATTATAATTTTCATATTTTCAGTCTCTTATTTACGTGAATTCATGAATAAAAACACGTATTCATCTATAACTCGGCTGAAAAGTGGCCTTTTCCTTTTAAATTTTCTATTTAAATAGTGTAACTAACTGCCCCCCGTAATCCTTTACAGTTTTCTTGGTCAATTCCTAACGTTATATATATAATTTTCATGTTTTCAGTCTTTATTTACATGAATTCATCAACGTTATATATTTTATTTTCATATTTTCAGTCTATTTGCCTTTTAAATTCATTAATAAAAACACAATTCATCAATAAAAATACGTATTCATCTATAGCTCGGCTGAAAAGTGGCCTTTTCCTTTTTAATTTTCTATTTAAATAGTGTAATGAATTGCCCTGCGTAATCATATATTGTTTTCTTGGTTAATTCCTAACGTTACATTATATATAATTTTCATATTTTCAGTCTCTTATTTACGTGAATTCATCAATAAAAACACGTATTCATCTATAACTCGGCTGAAAAGTGGCCTTTTCCTTTTTAATTTTCTATTTAAATAGTGTAATGAATTGCCCTGCGTAATCCTATATAGTTTTCTTGATTGATTTTTTTTTATAGAAGAGGGGGCAAACGAGCATGCGGCTCACCTGATGTTAAGTGACTACCGCCGCCAATGATCAACCGCAACACCAGGAGAATTGCGGATGCGTTGCCGGCCCTTTAGAAAGGAGTAAGCTCTTTTCTTGAAGGTCCCCAGGTTAATTCCTAACGTTACATTATATATAATTTTCATATTTTCAGTCTCTTATTTACGTGAATTCATCAATAAAAACACGTATTCATCTATAGCTCGGCTGAAAATTGGCCTTTTCCGCTTAAATTTTCTTTGTTAATAGTGTATTTAACCGCCTCCCGTATTTATCTATTGTTTTTATTATATATTTCGTTCGAAATATGTGTTATATATTTCGTTCAAATCTTCTTTATATAGTGTAGTTAATTGCTCCCCACATTTCCTTATATTTTTCTCAGTAAATTCGTTACGTTATATATTTAATTTTCATTTTTTCAGTCTATTTCTTACTTAAATTCATCAATAAAAACACGTATTCATCTATTGCACGGCTGAAAATAGGCCTTTTCCATTTTAATTTTCTATTTATATAGTGTAACTAATTGCCCCCCGTAATCCTATATAGTTTTCTTGGTTAATTCCTAACGTTATATTATATATAATTTTCATATTTTCAGTCTCTTATTTACGTGAATTCATCAATAAAAACACGTATTCATCTATAACTCGGCTGAAAATTGGCCTTTTCCTTTGAAATTTTCTATTTATATAGTGTGACTAATTTCCTTCCGTAAATATATATAGTTTTCTTGATTAGTTTCAACGTTATATTATAATTTTCATATTTTCAGTCTCTTATTTACGTGAATTAATCAATAAAAACACGTATTCATTTATAACTCGGCTGAAAAGTGGCCTTTTCCTTTTGAATTTTCTATTTAAATAGTGTAACTAACTGCCCCCCGTAATCCTATACAGTTTTTTGGTTTATTCCTAACGTTATATATATAATTTTCATATTTTCAGTCTCTTATTTAGGTGAATTCATCAATAAAAACAAGTATTCATCTATAACTCGGCTGAAAAGGGGCCTCTTCCGTTTAAATTTTCTTTTTTAATAGTGGATTTAAATGCACCCCTTATTTATCTATAGTTTATATAATAAATTTCTACCGCTAAAATATTGATTTCCACATAATTTGTTTTCCCATAATCGTAATTTCCTAAAATTTTTAAAATTTTTCAAATCTTCATTTCTTTCGCTCTTTTTGCTTTAATTAGGTCCTTTTAGTGTAGAAACCCATCTGCACTCTTGTTTGCTTTATAAAACATACAGAACTGGAAAAAATCACTATTTACCTAAACCGAGGTATAGTGGTCAATCAATACAATAACATAAATTCAACTATAAATTCGATAATAACTTTTCTAAAAATTGGTATATTTCGTTCAAATCTTCTTTAAATTGTGTAGTTAATTGCTCTTCACATTTCCTTATAGTTTTCTCAGTAAACTCGTTACGTTATATATTTAATTTTCATATTTTCAGTCTATTTCTTACTTAAGTTCATCAATAAAAACAAGTATTCATCTATTGTACGGCTGTTAATAGGCCTTTTCCTTTTTAATTTTCTATTTAAATAGTGTAACTAATTGCGCCCCGTAACCCTGTATAGTTTTCTTGGTAAGTTCCTAACGTTATATTATAATTTTCATATTTTCAGTCTCTTATTTACGTGAATTCATCAATTAAAACACGTATTCATCTATAACTCGGCTGAAAAGTGGCCTTTTCCTTTTAAATTTTCTATTTAAATAGTAAAACTAACTGCCCCCCGTAATCCTATACAGTTTTCTTGGTTAATTCCTAACGTTATATATTTAATTTTCATATTTTCAGTCTATTTCTTACTTAAGTTCATCAATAAAAACACGTATTCATCTATTGCACGGCTGTTAATAGGCCTTTTCCTTTTTAATTTTCTATTTAAATAGTGTAACTAATTTTTCCCCGTAATCCTATATAGTTTTCTTGGTAAGTTCCTAACGTTATATTATAATTTTCATATTTTCAGTCTCTTATTTACGTGAATTCATCAATAAAAACACGTATTCATCTATAACTCGGCTGAAAAGTGGCCTTTTCCTTTTAAATTTTCTATTTAAATAGTGTAACTAACTGCCCCCCGTAATCCTTTACAGTTTTCTTGGTTAATTCCTAACGTTATATATAATTTTCATATTTTCAGTCTCTTATTTACGTGAATTCATCAATAAAAACACGTATTCATCTATAGCTCGGCTGAAAATTGGCCTTTTCCGCTTAAATTTTCTTTGTTAATAGTGTATTTAACCGCCTCCCGTATTTATCTATTGTTTTTATTATATATTTCGTTCGAAATATATGTTATATATTTCGTTCAAATCTTCTTTATATAGTGTAGTTAATTGCTCCCCACATTTCCTTATATTTTTCTCAGTAAATTCGTTACGTTATATATTTAATTTTCATTTTTTCAGTCTATTTCTTACTTAAATTCATCAATAAAAACACGTATTCATCTATTGCACGGCTGAAAATAGGCCTTTTCCATTTTAATTTTCTATTTATATAGTGTAACTAATTGCCCCCCGTAATCCTATATAGTTTTCTTGGTTAATTCCTAACGTTATATTATATATAATTTTCATATTTTCAGTCTCTTATTTACGTGAATTCATCAATAAAAACACGTATTCATCTATAACTCGGCTGAAAATTGGCCTTTTCCTTTGAAATTTTCTATTTATATAGTGTGACTAATTTCCTTCCGTAAATATATATAGTTTTCTTGGTTAGTTTCAACGTTATATTATAATTTTCATATTTTCAGTCTCTTATTTACGTGAATTAATCAATAAAAACACGTATTCATTTATAACTCGGCTGAAAAGTGGCCTTTTCCTTTTGAATTTTCTATTTAAATAGTGTAACTAACTGCCCCCCGTAATCCTATACAGTTTTTTGGTTTATTCCTAACGTTATATATATAATTTTCATATTTTCAGTCTCTTATTTAGGTGAATTCATCAATAAAAACAAGTATTCATCTATAACTCGGCTGAAAAGGGGCCTCTTCCGTTTAAATTTTCTTTTTTAATAGTGGATTTAAATGCACCCCTTATTTATCTATAGTTTATATAATAAATTTCTACCGCTAAAATATTGATTTCCACATAATTTGTTTTCCCATAATCGTAATTTCCTAAAATTTTTAAAATTTTTCAAATCTTCATTTCTTTCGCTCTTTTTGCTTTAATTAGGTCCTTTTAGTGTAGAAACCCATCTGCACTCTTGTTTGCTTTATAAAACATACAGAACTGGAAAAAATCACTATTTACCTAAACCGAGGTATAGTGGTCAATCAATACAATAACATAAATTCAACTATAAATTCGATAATAACTTTTCTAAAAATTGGTATATTTCGTTCAAATCTTCTTTAAATTGTGTAGTTAATTGCTCTTCACATTTCCTTATAGTTTTCTCAGTAAACTCGTTACGTTATATATTTAATTTTCATATTTTCAGTCTATTTCTTACTTAAGTTCATCAATAAAAACAAGTATTCATCTATTGTACGGCTGTTAATAGGCCTTTTCCTTTTTAATTTTCTATTTAAATAGTGTAACTAATTGCGCCCCGTAACCCTGTATAGTTTTCTTGGTAAGTTCCTAACGTTATATTATAATTTTCATATTTTCAGTCTCTTATTTACGTGAATTCATCAATTAAAACACGTATTCATCTATAACTCGGCTGAAAAGTGGCCTTTTCCTTTTAAATTTTCTATTTAAATAGTAAAACTAACTGCTCCCCGTAATCCTATACAGTTTTCTTGGTTAATTCCTAACGTTATATATTTAATTTTCATATTTTCAGTCTATTTCTTACTTAAGTTCATCAATAAAAACACGTATTCATCTATTGCACGGCTGTTAATAGGCCTTTTCCTTTTTAATTTTCTATTTAAATAGTGTAACTAATTTTTCCCCGTAATCCTATATAGTTTTCTTGGTAAGTTCCTAACGTTATATTATAATTTTCATATTTTCAGTCTCTTATTTACGTGAATTCATCAATAAAAACACGTATTCATCTATAACTCGGCTGAAAAGTGGCCTTTTCCTTTTAAATTTTCTATTTAAATAGTGTAACTAACTGCCCCCCGTAATCCTTTACAGTTTTCTTGGTTAATTCCTAACGTTATATATAATTTTCATATTTTCAGTCTCTTATTTACGTGAATTCATCAATAAAAACACGTATTCATCTATAACTCGGCTGAAAAGTGGCCTTTTCCTTTTAAATTTTCTATTTAAATAGTAAAACTAACTGCCCCCCGTAATCCTATACAGTTTTCTTGGTTAATTCCTAACGTTATATATATAATTTTCATATTTTCAGTCTCTTATTTACGTGAATTCATCAATAAAAACATGTATTCATCTATTACTCGGCGGAAAAGTGGCCTTTTCCGTTTAAATTTTCTTTGTAAATAGTGTATTTAACCGCCTCCCGTATTTATCTATTGTTATTATTATATATTTCGTTCGAAATATATGTTATATATTTCGTTCAAATCTTCTTTAAATTGTGTAGTTAATTGCTCCCCACATTTCCTTATAGTTTTCTCAGTAAAGTCGTTAAGTTATATTTTTAATTTTCATTTTTTCAGTCTATTTCTTACTTAAATTCATCAATAAAAACACGTATTCATCTATTGCATGGCTGTTAATAGGCCTTTTCCTTTTTAATTTTCTATTTAAATAGTGTAACTAATTGCCCCCCGTAATCCTATATAGTTTTCTTGGTAAGTTCCTAACGTTATATTATAATTTTCATATTTTCAGTCTCTTATTTACGTGAATTCTGATGAATTACATCAGAAAATCAGAAAATAAAAACACGTATTCATCTATAACTCGGCTGAAAAGTGGCCTTTTCCTTTTAAATTTTCTATTTAAATAGTGTAACTAACTGCCTTCCGTAATCCTTTACAGTTTTCTTGGTTAATTCCTAACGTTATATATATAATTTTCATATTTTCAGTCTCTTATTTACGTGAATTCATCAATAAAAACACGTATTCATCTATAACTCGGCTGAAAATTGGCCTTTTCTTTTAAAATTTTCTATTTAAATAGTAAAACTAACTGCCCCCCGTAATCCTATACAGTTTTCTTGGTTAATTCCTAACGTTATATATATATAATTTTCATATTTTCAGTCTCTTATTTACTTGAATTCATCAATAAAAACACGTATTCATCTATAACTCGGCGGAAAAGTGGCCTTTTCCGTTTAAATTTTCTTTGTAAATAGTGTATTTAACCGCCTCCCGTATTTATCTATTATTATTATATATTTCGTTCAAAATATATGTTATATATTTCGTTCAAATCTTCTTTAAATTGTGTAGTTAATTGCTCCCCACATTTCCTTATAGTTTTCTCAGTAAATTCGTTGCGTCATATATTTAATTTTCATTTTTTCAATCTATTTCTTACTTAAATTCATCAATAAAAACACGTATTCATCTATTGCACGGCTGAAAATAGGCCTTTTCCATTTTTAATTTCTATATAAATAGTGTAACTAATTGCCCCCCGTAATCCTATATAGTTTTCTTGGTTAATTCCTAACGTTATATTATACATAATTTTCATATTTTCAGTCTCTTATTTACGTGAATTCATCAATAAAAACACGTATTCATCTATAACTCGGCTGAAAAGTGGCCTTTTCCTTAAATTTTCTATTTAAATAGTGTAACCAACTGCCCTCCGTAATCCTCTACAGTTTTCTTGTTTAATTCCTGACGTTATATTTATAATTTTCATATTTTCAGTCTCTTATTTACGTGAATTCATCAATAAAAACAGATATTCATCTATAACTCGGCTGAAAAGTGGCCTTTTCCGTTTAAATTTTCTATTTAAATAGTGCAAATAACTGCCCCCCGTAATCCTATACGGTTTTCTTGGTTAATTCCTAACGTTTTATATATAATTTTCATATTTTCAGTCTCTTATTTACGTGAATTCATCAATAAAACACGTATTCATCTATAACTCTACTAACTATTTACCTAAACCGAGGTATAGTGGTCAATCAATACAACACATAAATTCAACTATAAATTCGCTAATAACTTTTCTAACAATTGTTATATTTCGTTCTAATCTTCTTTAAATTGTGTAATTAATTGCTCGTCACATTTCCTTATAATTTTCTAAGTAAATTCATTACGTTATATATTTAATTTTCATATTTTCAGTCTATTTCTTACTTAAATTCATCAATAAAAACACGTATTCATCTATTTCAGGGCTGAAAATAGGCCTTTTCCCTTTTAATTTTCTATTTAAATAATGTAACTAATTGCCCCCCGTAATCCTATATAGCTTTCTTGGTTAATTCCTGACGTGATATATATATATATATATATATATATCTATATATATATATATATATATATATATATATATATATATATATATATATATATATATATATATATATATATATATATATATATATATATATATATATATATATATATATATATATATATAATTTTCATATTTTCAGTGTCTTATATACGTGAATTCATCAATAAAAACACGTATTCATCTATAGCACGGCTGAAAGTTGGCCTTTTCCTTTTAAATTTTCTATTTAAATAGTGTAACTAATTGCCCCCCGTAATCCTATATAGTTTTCTTGGTAAATTCCTAACGTTATGTATATAATTTTCATATTTTCAGTCTCTTATTTACGTGAATTCATCAATAAAAACACGTATTTATCTATAACTCGGCTGAAAAGTGGCCTTTTCCGTTTAAATTTTCTTTTTTAATAGTGTATTTAACCACGCCCCGTATTTATCTATAGTTTTATGATAAATTTCTACCGCTAAAATATTGATTTCCACATAATTCTTTTTCCCATAATCGTAATTTCCTAAAATTTTTAAAATTTTCCAAATCTTCATTTCTTTCGCTCTTTTTGCTTTTATTAGGTCCGTCTAGTGTAGAAACTACCATCTGCACTCTTATTTGCTTTATAAAACATACAGAACTGAACAAAATCACTATTTACCTAAACCGAGGTATAGTGGTCAATCAATACAATCACATAAATTCAACTATAAATTCGCTAATAACTTTTCTAAAAATTGGTATTTTTCAATCAAATCTTCTTTAAATTGTGTAGTTAATTGCTCCTTTAATTTCCTTATAGTGATCACAATAAATTCGTAACGTTATATATTTAATTTTCATATTTTCAGTCTATTTCTTACTTAAATTCATCAATAAAAACACGTATTCATCTATAGCACGGCTGAAAGTTGGCCTTTTCCTTTTAAATTTTCTATTTAAATAGTGTAACTAATTGCCCCCATAATCCTATATAGTTTTATTGGTTATTTCCTAACGTTATATATATAATTTTCATATTTTCATTCTCTTAATTACGTGAATTCATCAATAAAAGCACGTATTCATCAATAACTCGGCTGGAAAGTGGCCTTTTCCTTTTAAATTTTCTATTTAAGTAGTGTAACTTATTGCCCCCCGTAATCCTATATAGTTTTCTTGGTTAATTCCTAACGTTATATATATATAATTTTCATATTTTCAGTCTCTTATTTATGTGAATTCATCAATAAAAACACGAATTCATCTATAACTCGGCTGAAAAGTGGCCTTTTGATTTTAAATTTTCTATTTAAATAGTGTAACTAACTGCCCTCCGTAATTTAATATAGTTTTCTTGCTTAATTCCCAACGTTATATATATAATTTTAATATTTTCAGTCTCTTATTTACGTGAATTTATCAATAAAAACACGTATTCATCTATAACTCGGCTGAAAAGTGGCCTTTTACTTTTAAATTTTCTATTTAACTAGTGCAACTAACTGCCAACCGTAATCCTACACAGTTTTCTTGGATAATTCCTAACGTTATATATATATATATATATATATATA
Organism: Parnassius smintheus behrii; assembly: GCA_036936625.1. Classification (NCBI taxonomy): domain Eukaryota; kingdom Metazoa; phylum Arthropoda; class Insecta; order Lepidoptera; family Papilionidae; genus Parnassius; species Parnassius smintheus. The sequence continues at coordinate 34,620,211 of JAUPFT010000027.1, forward strand.
TATATATATATATATATATATATATATATATATATATATATATATATAATTTTCATATTTTCAGTCTCTTATTTACGTGAATTCATCAATAAAAACACGTATTCTTCTATAACTCGGCAGAAAAGTGGCCTTTTCCTTTTAAATTTTCTATTTAAATAGTGTTACTAACTGCCCCCCGTAATCCTATACAGTTTTTTGGTTAATTCCTAACGCTGTATACATATAATTTTCATATTTTTAGTCTCTTATTTACGTGAATTCATCAATAAAACACGTATTCATCTATAACTCGGCTGAAAAGTGGCCTTTTCCGTTTAAATTTTCTTTGTTTATAGTGTATTTAACCGCCCCCCGTATTTATCTACAGTTTTTATAATAAATTTCTACCGCTCAATTATTGATTTCCACATAATTCGTATTCCCATAATCGTAATTTCCTAAAATTTTTAAAATTTTTCAAATCTTCATTTCTTTCGCTTTTTTTGCTTTTATTAGGTCCTTCTAGTGTAGAAAAAACTTATCTGCACTCTTATTTGCTTCATAAAGATACAGAACTGGAAAAAATTACTATTTACCTAAACCGAGTTATAGTGCTTAATCAATACTATCACATAAATTCAACTATAAATTCGCTAATAACTTTTCTGAAAATCCGTATATTTCGTTCAAATCTTCTTTAAATTGCGTACTTAATTGCTCTTCACATTTCCTTATAGTTTTCTCAGTAAATTCGTTACGTTGTATATTTAATTTTTATATTTTCAGTCTATTTCTTACTTAAATTCATCAATAAAAACACGTATTCATCAATTGCACGGCTGAAAATAGGCTTTTTCCTTTTTAATTTTCTATTCAAATAGTGTAACTAATTGCCCCCCGTAATGCTGTATAGTTTTCATGGTTAATACCTAGCGTTATATTATATATAATTTTCATATTTTCAGTCTCTTATTTACGTGAATTCATCAATAAAAACACGTATTCATCTATAACTCAGCCGCAAAGTGGCCTTTTCCTTTTAAATTTTATATTTAAATAGTGTAACTAACTGCCCCCCGTAATCCTATACAGTTTTCTTGGTTAATTCCTGTTATGTATACGGTCAGGGAGCGAGTTAAACGGCCGGTAGCTTGCTATGCACTGGTTTTTTAACAGAGGACGCGTGGGCACAGCCACGCATTGTAATACATAACAATTCCAAACGTTATTATATAATTTTCATATTTTCAGTCTCTTGTTTACGTGAATTCATCAATAAAAACACGTATTCATCTATATCTCGGCTGAAAAGTGGCCTTTTCCGCTTAAATTTTCTTTGTTAATAGTGCCCACCGTATTTATCTATTGTTTATATTATATATTTCGTTCGAAATATATGTTATATATTTCGTTCAAATCTTCTTTAAATTGTGTAGTTAATTGCTCCCCACATTTCCACACACAATACACAATATCGTTTTTATAAAACATACAGAACTGGAAAAAATCACTATTTACCTAAACCGAGGTATAGTGATCAATCAAAACAATCACATAAATTCAACTATAAATTCGCTAATAACTTTTCTAAAAATTGTTATATTTCGTTCAAATCTTTAAATTGTGTAGTTAATTGCTCTCTACATTTCGTTATAGGTTTCTCAGTAAATTCGCTACGTTATATATTTAATTTTCATATTTTCAGTCTATTTCTTACTTAAATTCATCAATAAAAACACGTATTCATCTATAACTCGGCTGAAAAGTGGCCTTTTACTTTTAAATTTTTTATTTTACGAGTGCAACTAACTGCCCCCCGTAATCCTATACAGTTTTCTTGGTTAATTCCTAACATTATATGTATAATTTTCATATTTTCATTCTCTTATTTACGTGAATTCATCAATAAAAACAGGTATTCATCTATAACTCGGCTGAAAAGTGGCCTTTCCCGTTTAAATTTTCTTTGTGAATAGTGTATTTAACCGCCCCCCGTAATTATCTATAGTTTTTATAATAAATTTCTACCGCTAAAATATTGATTTCCACATAATTCGTTTTCCCATAATCGTAATTTCGTAAAATTTTTAAAATTTTTCAAATCTTCATTTCTTTCGCTTTTTTTTGCTTTTATTAGGTCCTTCTAGTGTAGAAAAAACCCATCTGCACTCTTATTTGCCTTATAAAACATACAGAACTGGAAAAAATCACTATTTACCTAAACCGAGGTATAGTGATCAATCAATACAATCACATAAATTCAACTATAAATTCGCTAATAACTTTTCTGAAAATTGTTATATTTCGTTCAAATCTTCTTTAAATTGTGTAGTTAATTACTCTCTACATTTCTTTATAGTTTCCTCAGTAAATTCGTTACGTTATATATTTAATTTTCATATTTTCAGTCTATTTCTTACTTAAATTCATCAATAAAAACACGTATTCATCTATAACTCGGCTGAAAAGTGGCCTTTTACTTTTAAATTTTCTATTTAACTAGTGCAACTAACTGCCAAACGTAATCCTATACAGTTTTCTTGGATAATTCCTATTATTATTATATATATATATATATATATATATATATATATATATATATATATATATATATATATATATATATATATATACAGTCTCTTATTTACGTGAATTCATCAATAAAAACACGTATTCGTCTATAACTCGGCTGAAAAGTGGCCTTTTATTTTTAAATTTTCTATTTAACTAGTGCAACTAACTGCCCCCCGTAATCCTATACAGTTTTCTTGGTTAATTCCTAACATTATATATATAATTTTCATATTTTCAGTCTCTTATTTACGTGAATTCATCAATAAAAACAGGTATTCATCTAAAACTCGGCTGAAAAGTGGCCTTTCCCGTTTAAATTTTCCTTGTGAATAGTGTATTTAACCGCCCCCCGTATTTATCTATAGTTTTTATAATAAATTTCTACCGTTAAAATATTGATTTCCACATAATTCGTTTTCCCATAATCGTAATTCCCTAAAATTTTTAAAAATTTTCAAATCTTCATTTCTTTCGCTTTTTTTGCTTTTATTAGGTCCTTCTAGTGTAGAAAAAACCCATCTGCACTCTTATTTGCTTTATAAAACATACAGAACTGGAAAAAATCACTATTTACCTAAACCGAGGTATAGTGATCAATCAATACAATCACATAAATTCAACTATAAATTCGCTAATAACTTTTCTGAAAATTGTTATATTTCGTTCAAATCTTCTTTAAATTGTGTAGTTAATTACTCTTTACATTTCCTTATAGTTTCCTCAGTAAATTCGTTACGTTATATATTTAATTTTCATATTTTCAGTCTATTTCTTACTTAAATTCATCAATAAAAACAAGTATTCATCTATAACTCGGCTGAAAAGTGGCCTTTTACTTTTAAATTTTCTATTTAACTAGTGCAACTAACTGCCAACCGTAATCCTATACAGTTTTCTTGGATAATTCCTAACGTTTTATATATAATTTTCATATTTTCAGTTTCTTATTTACGTGAATTCATCAATAAAAACACGTATTCATTTATAACTCGGCTGAAAAGTGGCCCTTTCCGTTTAAATTTTCTTTTTTAATAGTGTATTTAACCGCCCCCCGTATTTATCTATAGTTTTTATAATAAATTTCTACCGCTAAAATATTGATTTCCACATAATTCGTTTTCCCATAATCGTAATTCCCTAAAATTTTTAAAAATTTTCAAATCTTCATTTCTTTCGCTCTTTTTGCTTTTATTAGGTCCTTCTAGTGTAGAAAAAACCCATCTGCACTCTTTTTTGCTTTATAAAACATACAAAATTGGAAAAAATCACTATTTACCTAAACCGAGGCATAGTGATCAATCAATACAATCACATAAATTCAACTATAAATTCGCTAATAACTTTTCTAAAAATTGTTATATTTCGTTCAAATTTTCTTTAAATTGTGTAGTTAATTGCTCTTCACATTTCCTTATAGTTTTCTCAGTAAATTCGTTACGTTATATATTTATTTTTCATATTTTCAGTCCATTTCTTAATTAAATTCATCAATAAAAACACGTATTCATCTATAACTCGGCTGAAAAGTGGCCTTTTACTTTTAAATTTTCTATTTAACTAGTGCAACTAACTGCCAACCGTAATCCTACACAGTTTTCTTGGATAATTCCTAACGTTATATATATATATATATATATATATATATATATATATATATATATATATATATATATATATATATAATTTTCATATTTTCAGTCTCTTATTTACGTGAATTCATCAATAAAAACACGTATTCTTCTATAACTCGGCTGAAAAGTGGCCTTTTCCTTTTAAATTTTCTATTTAAATAGTGTTACTAACTGCCCCCCGAAGCTGAAGACTGAGTGTGGCAACATCGTTTCCGGGACACCTGAGATTTTGAGTGAGATTGAGAGGTTCTATGGGCAGCTGTACACATCATCGTTGGAGCCACACGCAAGTGTGAGTAACGATCCAAGAGCAAGTCTTATCCGACACTATTCCGATGATATCCCGGACGTCAGTCTAAGCGAGATTAGAATGGCTCTCCAGCACCTTAAAAACGGCAGGGCCCCAGGCGAGGATGGAATTACAGCGGAGCTTCTGAAAGCGGGTGGAACACCGGTACTTGTAGTCCTTCAGAAGCTCTTCAATTCCGTCCTCCATGGTGGCACTACTCCAGAGGCGTGGAGCAGAAGTGCGGTGGTCTTGTTCTTTAAGAAAGGCGACAACGCTCTCTTAAAGAACTACAGACCAATTTCCCTTCTGAGCCGCGTCTACGTGCTGTTTTCGAGAGTCATTACGAATCGTCTCGCACGCAGACTTGACGACTTCCAGCCTCCCGAACAAGCCGGTTTCCGAAAAGGCTTCAGTACCATAGACCACATACATACCCTGCGGCAGATTGTACAGAAGACTGAAGAGTACAATCTGCCACTTTGCCTGGCGTATGTGGACTATGAGAAAGCCTTTGATTCCGTCGAAATTTGGGCGGTGCTACAGTCCCTTCAGCGGTGCCAAGTTGACTGTCGGTATATCGAAGTGCTGAAGTGTTTGTACAGTAGGGCTACGATGGCTATCCGAGTACAGAACCAGAGCTCGAAACCTATCTAACTGCAGAGAGGTGTAAGACAGGGTGACGTTATATCCCCGAAACTCTTCACCGCTGCATTGGAAGACGTTTTCAAGCTACTGGACTGGAAAGGATACGGTATTGACATCAATGGCGAGTACATCACTCACCTTCGATTTGCCGACGATATAGTCCTTATGGCAGAATCGCTGGAGGACTTAAGCACTATGCTCAATGACCTCAATAGTGCCTCCCAACGGATAGGTCTTAAGATGAACATGGACAAAACAAAGATCATGTTCAATGTCCATGTCACACCTATGCCGGTAGTTGTTGGGAGCACTATGCTCGAAGTTGTTGACGAGTACGTTTACCTGGGACAAATAGTCCGACTAGGTAAGTCCAACTTCGACCGAGAGGTCAATCGACGGATTCAACTCGGCTGGGCAGCGTTCGGGAAATTACGACATATCTTTTCGTCAGGTATACCTCAATCTCTAAAAACTAGATTGTACAACCAGTGCGTGTTGCCAGTGATGACTTATGGATCTGAGACGTGGTCCTTCACTGCTGGCCGTATGAGGACGCTTAAGGTCGCTCAGCGAGCTATGGAGAGGGCTATGCTCGGAGTTTCTCTGCGTGATAGACTCAGAAATGAGGATATCCGCAGTAAAACCAGAGTGACCGACATAGCCCAACGGATTAGTAAGCTGAAGTGGCAATGGGCCGGCCATATAGCTCGAAGAACCGATAACCGATGGGGAAGAAAGGTTCTCGAGTGGCAGCCTCGTACCGGTGGGCGTAGTGTAGGGCGACCCCCCACTAGATGGAGTGACGACCTGGTAAGACATGCAGGAAGTCGATGGATGCAGGTGGCTCAGGACCGTGCTTTGTGGCATTACTTGGGGGAGGCCTATGTTCAGCAGTGGACTTGTGAAAGGCTGTAATGATGATGAATGATGAACTGCCCCCCGTAATCCTATACAGTTTTTTTGGTTAATTCCTAACGCTATATACATATGACTTTCATATTTTCAGTCTCTTATTTACGTGAATTCATCCATAAAACAAGTATTCATCTATAACTCGGCTGAAAAGTGGCCTTTTCCGTTTAAATTTTCTTTGTTTATAGTGTATTTAACCGCCCCCCGTATTTATCTACAGTTTTTATAATAAATTTCTACCGCTCAATTATTGATTTCCACATAATTCGTATTCCCATAATCGTAATTTCCTAAAATTTTTAAAATTTTTCAAATCTTCATTTCTTTCGCTTTTTTTGCTTTTATTAGGTCCTTCTAGTGTAGAAAAAACTTATCTGCACTCTTATTTGCTTCATAAAGATACAGAACTGGAAAAAATCACTATTTACCTAAACCGAGTTATAGTGGTTAATCAATACTATCACATAAATTCAACTATAAATTCGCTAATAACTTTTCTGAAAATTCGTATATTTCGTTCAAATCTTCTTTAAATTGCGAACTTAATTGCTCTTCACATTTCCTTATAGTTTTCTCAGTAAATTCGTTACGTTGTATATTTAATTTTTATATTTTCAGTCTATTTCTTACTTAAATTCATCAATAAAAACACGTATTCATCTATTGCACGGCTGAAAATAGGCTTTTTCCTTTTTAATTTTCTATTTAAATAGTGTAACTAATTGCCCCCCGTAATGCTGTATAGTTTTCATGGTTAATACCTAGCGTTATATTATATATAATTTTCATATTTTCAGTCTCTTATTTACGTGAATTCATCAATAAAAACACGTATTCATCTATAACTTAGCCGCAAAGTGGCCTTTTCCTTTTAAATTTTATATTTAAATAGTGTAACTAACAGCCCCTCGTAATCCTATACAGTTTTCTTGGTTAATTCCTGTTATGTATACGGTCAAGGAGCGAGTTAAACGGCCGGTAGCTTGCTATGCACTGGTTTATTAACAGAGGACGCGTGGGCACAGCCACGCATTGTAATACATAACAATTCCAAACGTTATTATATAATTTTCATATTTTCAGTCTCTTGTTTACGTGAATTCATCAATAAAAACACGTATTCATCTATAACTCGGCTGAAAAGTGGCCTTTTCCGTTTAAATTTTCTTTGTTAATAGTGCCCACCGTATTTATCTATTGTTTATATTATATATTTCGTTCGAAATATATGTTATATATTTCGTTCAAATCTTCTTTAAATTGTGTAGTTAATTGCTCCCCACATTTCCACACACAATACACAATATCGTTTTTATAAAACATACAGAACTGGAAAAAATCACTATTTACCTAAACCGAGGTATAGTGATCAATCAATACAATCACATAAATTCAACTATAAATTCGCTAATAACTTTTCTAAAAATTGTTATATTTCGTTCAAATCTTTAAATTGTGTAGTAAATTGCTCTCTACATTTCGTTATAGGTTTCTCAGTAAATTCGCTACGTTATATATTTAATTTTCATATTTTCAGTCTATTTCTTACTTAAATTCATCAATAAAAACACGTATTCATCTATAACTCGGCTGAAAAGTGGCCTTTTACTTTTAAATTTTCTATTTAACTAGTGCAACTAACTGCCAACCGTAATCCTATACAGTTTTCTTGGATAATTCCTAACGTTATTATATATATATATATATATATATATATATATATATATATATATATATATATATATATATAGTCTCTTATTTACGTGAATTCATCAATAAAAACACGTATTCTTCTATAACTCGGCTGAAAAGTGGCCTTTTATTTTTAAATTTTCTATTTAACTAGTGCAACTAACTGCCCCCCGTAATCCTATACAGTTTTCTTGGTTAATTCCTAACATTATATATATAATTTTCATATTTTCAGTCTCTTATTTACGTGAATTCATCAATAAAAACAGGTATTCATCTAAAACTCGGCTGAAAAGTGGCCTTTCCCGTTTAAATTTTCTTTGTGAATAGTGTATTTAACCGCCCCCCGTATTTATCTATAGTTTTTATAATAAATTTCTACCGCTAAAATATTGATTTCCACATAATTCGTTTTCCCATAATCGTAATTCCCTAAAATTTTTAAAAATTTTCAAATCTTCATTTCTTTCGCTTTTTTTGCTTTTATTAGGTCCTTCTAGTGTAGAAAAAACCCATCTGCACTCTTATTTGCTTTATAAAACATACAGAACTGGAAAAAATCACTACTTACCTAAACCGAGGTATAGTGATCAATCAATACAATCACATAAATTCAACTATAAATTCGCTAATAAGTTTTCTGAAAATTGTTATATTTCGTTCAAATCTTCTTTTAATTGTGTAGTTAATTACTCTTTACATTTTCTTATAGTTTCCTCAGTAAATTCGTTACGTTATATATTTAATTTTCATATTTTCAGTCTATTTCTTACTTAAATTCATCAATAAAAACAAGTATTCATCTATAACTCGGCTGAAAAGTGGCCTTTTACTTTTAAATTTTCTATTTAACTAGTGCAACTAACTGCCAACCGTAATCCTATACAGTTTTCTTGGATAATTCCTAACGTTTTATATATAATTTTCATATTTTCAGTTTCTTATTTACGTGAATTCATCAATAAAAACACGTATTCATTTATAACTCGGCTGAAAAGTGGCCCTTTCCGTTTAAATTTTCTTTTTTAATAGTGTATTTAACCGCCCCCCGTATTTATCTATAGTTTTTATAATAAATTTCTACCGCTAAAATATTGATTTCCACATAATTCGTTTTCCCATAATCGTAATTCCCTAAAATTTTTAAAAATTTTACAAATCTTTATTTCTTTCGCTCTTTTTGCTTTTATATGGTCCTTCTAGTGTAGAAAAAACCCATCTGCACTCTTTTTTGCTTTATAAAACATACAAAATTGGAAAAAATCACTATTTACCTAAACCGAGGCATAGTGATCAATCAATACAATCACATAAATTCAACTATAAATTCGCTAATAACTTTTTTAAAAATTGTTATATTTCGTTCAAATCTTTAAATTGTGTAGTAAATTGCTCTCTACATTTCGTTATAGGTTTCTCAGTAAATTCGCTACGTTATATATTTAATTTTCATATTTTCAGTCTATTTCTTACTTAAATTCATCAATAAAAACACGTATTCATCTATAACTCGGCTGAAAAGTGGCCTTTTCCGTTTAAATTTTTTTTGTTAATAGTGTATTTAACCACCCCCCGTATTTATCTATTGTTTATATTATATATTTCGTTCGAAATATATGTTATATATTTCGTTCAAATCTTCTTTAAATTGTGTAGTTAATTGCTCCCCACATTTCCACACACAATACACAATATCGTTTTTATAAAACATACAGAACTGGAAAAAATCACTATTTACATAAACCGAGGTATAGTGATCAATCAATACAATCACATAAATTCAACTATAAATTCGCTAATAACTTTTTTAAAAATTGTTATATTTCGTTCAAATCTTTAAATTGTGTAGTAAATTGCTCTCTACATTTCGTTATAGGTTTCTCAGTAAATTCGCTACGTTATATATTTAATTTTCATATTTTCAGTCTATTTCTTACTTAAATTCATCAATAAAAACACGTATTCATCTATAACTCGGCTGAAAAGTGGCCTTTTACTTTTAATTTTTTTATTTTACTAGTGCAACTAACTGCCCCCCGTAATCCTATACAGTTATCTTGGTTAATTCCTAACATTATATATATAATTTTCATATTTTCAGTCTCTTATTTACGTGAATTCATCAATAAAAACAGGTATTCATCTATATATATATATATTTCCCGTTTAAATTTTCTTTGTGAATAGTGTATTTAACCGCCCCCCGTAATTATCTATAGTTTTTATAATAAATTTCTACCGCTAAAATATTGATTTCCACATAATTCGTTTTCCCATAATCGTAATTTCGTAAAATTTTTAAAATTTTTCAAATCTTCATTTCTTTCGCTTTTTTTGCTTTTATTAGGTCCTTCTAGTGTAGAAAAAACCCATCTGCACTCTTATTTGCTTTATAAAACATACAGAACTGGAAAAAATCACTATTTACCTAAACCGAGGTATAGTGATCAATCAATACAATCACATAAATTCAACTGTAAATTCGCTAATAACTTTTCTGAAAATTGTTATATTTCGTTCAAATCTTCTTTAAATTGTGTAGTTAATTACTCTCTACATTTCCTTATAGTTTCCTCAGTAAATTCGTTACGTTATATATTTAATTTTCATATTTTCAGTTTATTTCTTACTTAAATTCATCAATAAAAACACGTATTCATCTATAACTCGGCTGAAAAGTGACCTTTTACTTTTAAATTTTCTATTTAACTAGTGCAACTAACTGCCAACCGTAATCCTATACAGTTTTCTTGGATAATTCCTAACGTTATGTATATATATATATATATATATATATATATATATATATATATATATATATATATATATATATATATATATATATATATATATATATATATATATATATATATATATATATATATATAATTTTCATATTTTCAGTCTCTTATTTACGTGAATTCATCAATAAAAACACGTATTCTTCTATAACTCGGCTGAAAAGTGGCCTTTTACTTTTAAATTTTCTATTTAACTAGTGCAACTAACTGCCCCTCGTAATCCTATACAGTTTTCTTGGTTAATTCCTAACATTATATATATAATTTTCATATTTTCAGTCTCTTATTTACGTGAATTCATCAATAAAAACAGGTATTCATCTAAAACTCGGCTGAAAAGTGGCCTTTCCCGTTTAAATTTTCTATGTGAATAGTGTATTTAACCGCCCCCCGTATTTATCTATTGTTTTTATAATAAATTTCTACCGCTAAAATATTGATTTCCACATAATTCGTTTTCCCATAATCGTAATTCCCTAAAATTTTTAAAAATTTTCAAATCTGTATTTCTTTCGCTTTTTTTGCTTTTATTAGGTCCTTCTAGTGTAGAAAAAACCCATCTGCACTCTTATTTGCTTTATAAAACATACAGAACTGGAAAAAATCACTATTTACCTAAACCGAGGTATAGTGATCAATCAATACAATCACATAAATTCAACTATAAATTCGCTAATAACTTTTCTAAAAATTGTTATATTTCGTTCAAATCTTCTTTAAATTGTGTAGTTAATTACTCTCCACATTTCCTTATAGTTTTCTCAGTAAATTCGTTACGTTATATATTTTTTCAGTTTATTTCTTACTTAAATTCATCAATAAAACACGTATTCATCTATTGCACGGCTGAAAATAGGCTTTTACCTTTTTAATTTTCTATTTAAATAGTGTAACTAATTGCCCCCCGTAATGCTGTATAGTTTTCTTGGTTAATACCTAGCGTTATATTATATATAATTTTCATATTTTCAGTCTCTTATTTACGTGAATTCATCAATAAAAACACGTATTCTTCTATAAATCAGCTGAAAAGTGGCCTTTTCCTTTTAAATTTTATATTTAAATAGTGTAACTAACTGCCCCCCGAAATCCTATACAGTTTTCTTGGATAATTCCTAACGTTTTATATATAATTTTCATATTTTCAGTTTCTTATTTACGTGAATTCATCAATAAAAACACGTATTCATTTATAACTCGGTTGAAAAGTGGCCCTTTCCGTTTAAATTTTCTTTTTTAATAGTGTACTTAACCGCCCCCCGTATTTATCTATAGTTTTTATAATAAATTTCTACCGCTAAAATATTGATTTCCACATAATTCGTTTTCCCATAATCGTAATTCCCTAAAATTTTTAAAAATTTTCAAATCTTCATTTCTTTCGCTCTTTTTGCTTTTATTAGGTCCTTCTAGTGTAGAAAAACCCATCTGCACTCTTTTTTGCTTTATAAAACATACAAAATTGGAAAAAATCACTATTTACCTAAACCGAGGTATAGTGATCAATCAATACAATCACATAAATTCAACTATAAATTCGCTAATAACTTTTCTAAAAATTGGTATTTTTCATTCAAATCTTCTTTAAATTGTGTAGTTAATTGCTCCTCACATTTCCTTATAGTGATCACAATAAATTCGTAACGTTATATATTTAATTTTCATATTTTCAGTCTATTTCTTACTTAAATTCATCAATAAAAACACGTATTCATCTATAGCACGGCTGAAAATTGGCTTTTCCTTTTAAATTTTCCATTTAAATAGTGTAACTAATTGCCCCCTATAATCCTATTAGTTTTATTGGCTATTTCCTAACGTTATATATATAATTTTCATATTTTCAGTCTCTTAATTACGTCAATTCATCAATAAAAGCACGAATTCATCTATAACTCGGCTGGAAATTGGCCTTTTCCTTTTAAATTTTCTATTTAAGTAGTGTAACTTATTGCCCCCCGTAATCCTATATAGTTTTCTTGGTTAATTCCTAACGTTATATATATATATATATATATATATATATATATATATATATATATATATATATATATATATATATATATATATATATATATATAATTTTCATATTTTCAGTCTCTTATTTATGTGAATTCATCAATAAAAACAAGAATTCATCTATAACTCGGCTGAAAAGTGGCCTATTCCTTTTGAATTTTCTATTTAAATAGTGTAACTATCTGCCCCCCGTAATCCTTTACAGTTTTTTTGGTTAATTCCTAACGTTATATAAATAATTTTCATATTTTCAGTCTCTTATTTACGTGAATTCATCAATAAAAACACGTATTCATCTATAACTCGGCTGAAAAGTGGCCTTTTCCTTTTAAATTTTCTATTTAAATAGTGTAACTAACTGCCCCCCGTAATTAAATATAGTTTTCTTGGTTAATTCCCAACGTTATATTTATAATTTTAATATTTTCAGTCTCTTATTTACGTGAATTCATCAATAAAAACACGTATTCATCTATAACTCGGCTGAAAAGTGGCCTTTTACTTTTAAATTTTTTATTTAACTAGTGCAACTAACTGCCCCCCGTAATCCTATACAGTTTTCTTGGTTAATTCCTAACGTTTTATATATAATTCTCATATTTTCAGTCTCTTATTTACGTGAATTCATCAATAAAAACACGTATTCATCTATAACTCGGCTGAAAAGTGGCCCTTTCCGTTTAAATTTTCTTTTTTAATAGTGTATTTAACCGCCCCCCGTATTTATCTATAGTTTTTATAATAAATTTCTACCGCTAAAATATTGATTTCCACATAATTCGTTTTCCCATAATCGTAATTTCCTAAAATTTTTAAAATTTTTCAAATCTACATTTCTTTCGCTCTTTTTGCTTTTATTAGGTCCTTCTAGTGTAGACAAAACCCATCTGCACTCTTATTTGCTTTATAAAACATACAGAACTGGAAAAAATCACTATTTACCTAAACCGAGTTATAGTGATCAATCAATACAATCACATAAATTCAACTATAAATTCGCTAATAACTTTTCTAAAAATTGTTATATTTCGTTCAAATCTTCTTTAAATTGTGTAGTTAATTACTCTCCACATTTCCTTATAGTTTTCTCAGTAAATTCGTTACGTTATATATTTTTTCAGTTTATTTCTTACTTAAATTCATCAATAAAACACGTATTCATCTATTGCACGGCTGAAAATAGGCTTTTTCCTTTTTAATTTTCTATTTAAATAGTGTAACTAATTGCCCCCCGTAATGCTGTATAGTTTTCTTGGTTAATACCTAGCGTTATATTATATATAATTTTCATATTTTCAGTCTCTTATTTACGTGAATTCATCAATAAAAACACGTATTCTTCTATAAATCAGCTGAAAAGTGGCCTTTTCCTTTTAAATTTTATATTTAAATAGTGTAACTAACTGCCCCCCGAAATCCTATACAGTTTTCTTGGATAATTCCTAACGTTTTATATATAATTTTCATATTTTCAGTTTCTTATTTACGTGAATTCATCAATAAAAACACGTATTCATTTATAACTCGGTTGAAAAGTGGCCCTTTCCGTTTAAATTTTCTTTTTTAATAGTGTACTTAACCGCCCCCCGTATTTATCTATAGTTTTTATAATAAATTTCTACCGCTAAAATATTGATTTCCACATAATTCGTTTTCCCATAATCGTAATTCCCTAAAATTTTTAAAAATTTTCAAATCTTCATTTCTTTCGCTCTTTTTGCTTTTATTAGGTCCTTCTAGTGTAGAAAAACCCATCTGCACTCTTTTTTGCTTTATAAAACATACAAAATTGGAAAAAATCACTATTTACCTAAACCGAGGTATAGTGATCAATCAATACAATCACATAAATTCAACTATAAATTCGCTAATAACTTTTCTAAAAATTGGTATTTTTCATTCAAATCTTCTTTAAATTGTGTAGTTAATTGCTCCTCACATTTCCTTATGGTGATCACAATAAATTCGTAACGTTATATATTTAATTTTCATATTTTCAGTCTATTTCTTACTTAAATTCATCAATAAAAACACGTATTCATCTATAGCACGGCTGAAAATTGGCCTTTTCCTTTTAAATTTTCCATTTAAATAGTGTAACTAATTGCCCCCTATAATCCTATTAGTTTTATTGGCTATTTCCTAACGTTATATATATAATTTTCATATTTTCAGTCTCTTAATTACGTCAAGTCATCAATAAAAGCACGAATTCATCTATAACTCGGCTGGAAATTGGCCTTTTCCTTTTAAATTTTCTATTTAAGTAGTGTAACTTATTGCCCCCCGTAATCCTATATAGTTTTCTTGGTTAATTCCTAACGTTATATATATATATATATATATATATATATATATATATATATATATATATATATATATATATATATATATATATATATATATATATATATATATATATATATATATATATATATATATATATATATATATATATATATATATAATTTTCATATTTTCAGTCTCTTATTTATGTGAATTCATCAATAAAAACAAGAATTCATCTATAACTCGGCTGAAAAGTGGCCTATTCCTTTTGAATTTTCTATTTAAATAGTGTAACTATCTGCCCACCGTAATCCTTTACAGTTTTTTTGGTTAATTCCTAACGTTATATAAATAATTTTCATATTTTCAGTCTCTTATTTACGTGAATTCATCAATAAAAACACGTATTCATCTATAACTCGGCTGAAAAGTGGCCTTTTCCTTTTAAATTTTCTATTTAAATAGTGTAACTAACTGCCCCCCGTAATTAAATATAGTTTTCTTGGTTAATTCCCAACGTTATATTTATAATTTTAATATTTTCAGTCTCTTATTTACGTGAATTCATCAATAAAAACACGTATTCATCTATAACTCGGCTGAAAAGTGGCCTTTTACTTTTAAATTTTTTATTTAACTAGTGCAACTAACTGCCCCCCGTAATCCTATACAGTTTTCTTGGTTAATTCCTAACGTTTTATATATAATTCTCATATTTTCAGTCTCTTATTTACGTGAATTCATCAATAAAAACACGTATTCATCTATAACTCGGCTGAAAAGTGGCCCTTTCCGTTTAAATTTTCTTTTTTAATAGTGTATTTAACCGCCCCCCGTATTTATCTATAGTTTTTATAATAAATTTCTACCGCTAAAATATTGATTTCCACATAATTCGTTTTCCCATAATCGTAATTTCCTAAAATTTTTAAAATTTTTCAAATCTACATTTCTTTCGCTCTTTTTGCTTTTATTAGGTCCTTCTAGTGTAGACAAAACCCATCTGCACTCTTATTTGCTTTATAAAACATACAGAACTGGAAAAAATCACTATTTACCTAAACCGAGTTATAGTGATCAATCAATACAATCACATAAATTCAACTATAAATTCGCTAATAACTTTTCTAAAAATTGTTATATTTCGTTCAAATCTTCTTTAAATTGTGTAGTTAATTACTCTCCACATTTCCTTATAGTTTTCTCAGTAAATTCGTTACGTTATATATTTTTTCAGTTTATTTCTTACTTAAATTCATCAATAAAACACGTATTCATCTATTGCACGGCTGAAAATAGGCTTTTTCCTTTTTAATTTTCTATTTAAATAGTGTAACTAATTGCCCCCCGTAATGCTGTATAGTTTTCTTGGTTAATACCTAGCGTTATATTATATATAATTTTCATATTTTCAGTCTCTTATTTACGTGAATTCATCAATAAAAACACGTATTCTTCTATAAATCAGCTGAAAAGTGGCCTTTTCCTTTTAAATTTTATATTTAAATAGTGTAACTAACTGCCCCCCGAAATCCTATACAGTTTTCTTGGTTAATTCCTGTTATTTATACGGTCAGGGAGTGAGTTAAACGGCCGGTAGCTTGCTATGCACTGGTTTATTAACAGAGGACGGGTGGGCACAGCCACGCATTGTAATACATAACAATTCACAACGTTATTATACAATTTTCATATTTTCAGTCTCTTATTAACGTCAATTCATCAATAAAAACACGTATTCATCTATAACTCGGCTGAAAAGTGGCCTTTTCCGTTTAAATTTTCTTTGTTAATAGTGTATTTAACCACCCCCCGTATTTATCTATTGTTTATATTATATATTTCGTTCGAAATATATGTTATATATTTCGTTCAAATCTTCTTTAAATTGTGTAGTTAATTGCTCCCCACATTTCCACACACAATACACAATATCGTTTTTATAGAACATACAGAACTGGAAAAAATCACTATTTACCTAAACCGAGGTATAGTGATCAATCAATACAATCACATAAATTCAACTATAAATTCGCTAATAACTTTTCTAAAAATTGGTATTTTTCATTCAAATCTTCTTTAAATTGTGTAGTTAATTGCTCCTCACATTTCCTTCTAGTGATCACAATAAATTCGTAACGTTACAGTTTTCTTGGTTAATTCTTAACCTTTTATATATAATTTTCATATTTTCAGTCTCTTATTTACGTGAATTCATCAATAAAAACACGTATTCATCTATAACTCGGCTTAAAAGTGGCCCTTTCCGTTTAAATTTTCGTTTTTAATAGTGCATTTAACCGCCCCCCGTATTTATCTATAGTTTTTATAATAAATTTCTACCGCTAAAATATTGATTTCCACATAAATCGTTTTCCCATAATCGTAATTCCCTAAAATTTTTCAAATCTTCATTTCTTTCGCTCTTTTTGCTTTTATTAGGTCCTTCTAGTGTAGAAAAACCCATCTGCACTCTAATTTGCTTTATAAAACATACAAAACTGGAAAAAATCACTATTTACCTAAACCGAGGTATAGTGATCAATCAATACAATCACATAAATTCAACTATAAATTCGCTAATAACTTTTCTAAAAATTGGTATTTTTCATTCAAATCTTCTTTAAATTGTGTAGTTAATTGCTCCTCACATTTCCTTATAGTGATCATAATAAATTCGTAACGTTATATATTTAATTTTCATATTTTCAGTCTATTTCTTACTTAAATTCATCAATAAAAACACGTATTCATCTATAGCACGGCTGAAAATTGGCCTTTTCCTTTTAAATTTTCCATTTAAATAGTGTAACTAATTGCCCCCCATAATCCTATTAGTTTTATTGGCTATTTCCTAACGTTATATATATAATTTTCATATTTTCAGTCTCTTAACTACGTCAATTCATCAATAAAAGCACGTATTCATCTATAACTCGGCTGGAAATTGGCCTTTTCCTTTTAAATTTTCTATTTAAGTAGTGTAACTTATTGCCCCCCGTAATCCTATATAGGTTTCTTGGTTAATTCCTAACGTTATATATGTATATATATATATATATATATATATATATATATATATATATATATATATATATAATTTTCATATTTTCAGTCTCTTATTTATGTGAATTCATCAATAAAAACACGAATTCATCTATAACTCGGCTGAAAAGTGGCCTTTTCCTTTTGAATTTTCTATTTAAATAGTGTAACTATCTGCCCCCCGTAATCCTATACAGTTTTTTTTGGTTAATTCCTTACGTTATATAAATAATTTTCATATTTTCAGTCTCTTATTTACGTGAATTCATCAATTAAAACACGTATTCATCTATAACTCGGCTGAAAAGTGGCCTTTTCCTTTTAAATTTTCTATTGAAATAGTGTAACTAACTGCCCTCCGTAATACTCTACAGTTTTCTTGGTTAATTCCTGACGTTATATATATATATATATATATATATATAATTTTCATATTTTCAGTATCTTATTTACGTGAATTTATCAATAAAAACACGTATTCATCTATAACTCGGCTGAAAAGTGGCCTTTTACTTTTAAATTTTTTATTTAATTAGTGCAACTAACTGCACCCCGTAATCCTATACAGTTTTCTTGGTTAATTCCTAACGTTTTATATATAATTCTCATATTTTCAGTCTCTTATTTACGTGAATTCATCAATAAAAACACGTATTCATCTATAACTCGGCTGAAAAGTGGCCCTTTCCGTTTAAATTTTCTTTTTTAATAGTGTATTTAACCGCCCTCCGTATTTATCTATAGTTTTTATAATAAATTTCTACCGCTAAAATATTGATTTCCACATAATTCGTTTTCCCATAATCGTAATTTCCTAAAATTTTTAAAATTTTTCAAATCTACATTTCTTTCGCTCTTTTTGCTTTTATTAGGTCCTTCTAGTGTAGACAAAACCCATCTGCACTCCTATTTGCTTTATAAAACATACAGAACTGTAAAAAATCACTATTTACCTAAACCGAGTTATAGTGATCAATCAATACAATCACATAAATTCAACTATAAATTCGCTAATAACTTTTCTAAAAATTATTATATTTCGTTCAAATGTTCTTTAAATTGTGTAGTTAATTGCTCTCTACATTTCCTTATAGTTTCCTCAGTAAATTCGTTACGTTATAATATATTTAATTTTCATATTTTCAGTCTATTTCTTACTTAAATTCATCAATAAAAACACGTATTCATCTATAACTCGGCTGAAAAGTGGCCTTTTACTTTTAAATTTTCTATTTAACTAAGGCAACTAACTGCCAACCGTAATCCTATACAGTTTTCTTGGTTAATTCCTAACCTTTTATATATAATTTTCATATTTTCAGTCTCTTATTTACGTGAATTCATCAATAAAAACACGTATTCATCTATAACTCGGCTGAAAAGTGGCCCTTTCCGTTTAAATTTTCGTTTTAATAGTGTATTTAACCGCCCCTCGTATTTATCTATAGTTTTTATACTAAATTTCTACCGCTAAAATATTGATTTCCACATAATTCTTTTTCCCATAATCGTAATTCGCTAATAACTTTTCTAAAAATTGGTATTTTTCATTCAAATCTTCTTTAAATTGTGTAGTTAATTGCTCCTCACATTTTCTTATAGTGATCATAATAAATTCGTAACGTTATATATTTAATTTTCATATTTTCAGTCTATTTCTTACTTAAATTCATCAATAAAAACACGTATTCATCTATAGCACGGCTGAAAATTGGCCTTTTCCTTTTAAATTTTCCATTTAAATAGTGTAACTAATTGCCCCCCATAATCCTATTAGTTTTATTGGCTATTTCCTTACGTTATATATATAATTTTCATATTTTCATTCTCTTAACTACGTCAATTCATCAATAAAAGCACGTATTCATCTATAACTCGGCTGGAAATTGGCCTTTTCCTTTTAAATTTTCTATTTAAGTAGTGTAACTTATTGCCCCCCGTAATCCTATATAGTTTTCTTGGTTAATTCCTAACGTTATATATGTATATATATATATAATTTTCATATTTTCAGTCTCTTATTTATGTGAATTCATCAATAAAAACACGAATTCATCTATAACTCGGCTGAAAAGTGGCCTTTTCCTTTTGAATTTTCTATTTAAATAGTGTAACTATCTGCCCCCCGTAATCCTATACAGTTTTTTTGGTTAATTCCTTACGTTATATAAATAATTTTCATATTTTCAGTCTCTTATTTACGTGAATTCATCAATTAAAACACGTATTCATCTATAACTCGGCTGAAAAGTGGCCTTTTCCTTTTAAATTTTCTATTGAAATAGTGTAACTAACTGCCCTCCGTAATACTCTACAGTTTTCTTGGTTAATTCCTGACGTTATATATATATATATATATATATATATATATATATATATAATTTTCATATTTTCAGTATCTTATTTACGTGAATTCATCAATAAAAACACGTATTCATCTATAACTCGGCTGAAAAGTGGCCTTTTACTTTTAAATTTTTTATTTAACTAGTGCAACTAACTGCACCCCGTAATCCTATACAGTTTTCTTGGTTAATTCCTAACGTTTTATATATAATTCTCATATTTTCAGTCTCTTATTTACGTGAATTCATCAATAAAAACACGTATTCATCTATAACTCGGCTGAAAAGTGGCCCTTTCCGTTTAAATTTTCTTTTTTAATAGTGTATTTAACCGCCCTCCGTATTTATCTATAGTTTTTATAATAAATTTCTACCGCTAAAATATTGATTTCCACATAATTCGTTTTCCCATAATCGTAATTTCCTAAAATTTTTAAAATTTTTCAAATCTACATTTCTTTCGCTCTTTTTGCTTTTATTAGGTCCTTCTAGTGTAGACAAAACCCATCTGCACTCTTATTTGCTTTATAAAACATACAGAACTGTAAAAAATCACTATTTACCTAAACCGACTTATAGTGATCAATCAATACAATCACATAAATTCAACTATAAATTCGCTAATAATTTTTCTAAAAATTGTTATATTTCGTTCAAATGTTCTTTAAATTGTGTAGTTAATTGCTCTCTACATTTCCTTATAGTTTCCTCAGTAAATTCGTTACGTTATAATATATTTAATTTTCATATTTTCAGTCTATTTCTTACTTAAATTCATCAATAAAAACACCTATTCATCTATAACTCGGCTGAAAAGTGGCCTTTTACTTTTAAATTTTCTATTTAACTAAGGCAACTAACTGCCAACCGTAATCCTATACAGTTTTCTTGGATAATTCCTAACCTTTTATATATAATTTTCATATTTTCAGTCTCTTATTTACGTGAATTCATCAATAAAAACACGTATTCATCTATAACTCGGCTGAAAAGTGGCCCTTTCCGTTTAAATTTTCGTTTTAATAGTGTATTTAACCGCCCCTTGTATTTATCTATAGTTTTTATACTAAATTTCTACCGCTAAAATATTGATTTCCACATAATTCGTTTTCCCATAATCGTAATTCCCTAAAATTTTTAAAAATTTTTCAAATCTTCATTTCTTTAGCTCTTTTTGCTTTTATTAGGTCCTTCTAGTGTAGAAAAAACCCACCTGCACTCTTATTTGCTTTATAAAACATACAAAACTGGAAAAAATCACTATTTACCTAAACCGAGGTATAGTGATCAATCAATACAATCACATAAATTCAACTATAAATTCGCTAATAACTTTTCTAAAAATTGGTATTTTTCATTCAAATCTTCTTTAAATTGTGTATTTAATTGCTCCTCACATTTCCTTATAGTGATCACAATAAATTCGTAATGTTACATATTTAATTTTCATATTTTCAGTCTCTTTCTTACTTCAATTCATCAATAAAAACACGTATTCATCTATAGCACGGCTGAAAATTGGCCTTTTCCTTTTAAATTTTCCATTTAAATAGTGGAACTAATTGCCCCCCATAATCCTATTAGTTTTATTGGCTATTTCCTAACGTTATATATACAATTTTCATATTTTCAGTCTCTTAATTACGTGAATTCATCAATAAAAGCACGATTTCATCTATAACTCGGCTGGAAAGTGGCCTTTTCCTTTTAAATTTTCTATTTAAGTAGTGTAACTTATTGCCCCCCGTAATCCTATATAGTTTTCTTGGTTAATTCCTAACGTTATATATATATATATATATATATATATATATATATATATATATAATTTTCATATTTTCAGTCTCTTATTTATGCGAATTCATCAATAAAAACACGTATTCATCTATAACTCGGCTGAAAAGTGGCCTTTTCCTTTTAAATTTTCTATTTAAATAGTGTAACTAACTGCCCCCCGTAATTTAATATAGTTTTCGTGGTTAATTCCCAACGTTATATATATAATTTTAATATTTTCAGTCTCTTATTTACGTGAATTTATCAATAAAAACACGTATTCATCTATAACTCGGCTGAAAAGTGGTCCTTTCCTTTTAAATTTTCTATTTAAATAGTATAACTAAATGCCCCCCGTAATCCTATACAGTTTTCTTGGTTAATTCCTAATGTTATATATATATATATATATATATATATATATATATATATATATATATATATATATAATTATCATATTTTCAGTCTCTTATTTACGTGAATTCATCAATAAAAACACGTATTCATCTATAACTCTGCTGAAAAGTGGCCTTTTCCTTTTAAATTTTCTATTTAAATAGTGTTACTAACTGCCCTCCGTAATCCATAACAGTTTTTTTGGTTAATTCCGAACGCTATATTCATATAATTTTCATATTTTCAGTCTCTTATTTACGTGAATTCATCAATAAAACACGTATTCATCTATAACTCGGCTGAAAATTGGCCTTTTCCGTTTAAATTTTCTTTGTTTATAGTGTATTTAACCGCCGCCCGTATTTATCTATAGTTTTTATAATAAATTTCTACCGCTAAAATATTGATTTCCACATAATTCGTTTTCCCATAATCGTAATTTCCTAAAATTTTAAAAAAATTTCAAATGTTCATTTCTTTCGCTCTTTTTGCTTTTATTAGGTCCTTCTAGTGTAGAAAAAACCCATCTGCACTCTTATTTGCTTCATAAAGATACAGAAATGGAAAAAATCACTATTTACATAAACCGAGTTATAGTGGTCAATCAATACTATCACATAAATTCAACTATAAATTCGCTAATAACTTTTCTAAAAATTCGTATATTTCGTTCAAATCTTCTTTAAATTGCGTAGTTAATTGCTCCCCACATTTCCTTATAGTTTTCTCAGTAAATTCGTTACGTTATATATTTTTTCAGTTTATTTCTTACTTAAATTCATCAATAAAACACGTATTCATCTATTGCACAGCTGAAAATAGGCTTTTTCCTTTTTAATTTTCTATTTAAATAGTGTAACTAATTGCCCCCCGTAATGCAGTATGGTTTTCTTGGTTAATACCTAGCGTTATATTATATATAATTTTCATATTTTCAGTCTCTTATTTACGTGAATTCATCAATAAAAACACGTATTCATCTATAACTCAGCTGAAAAGTGGCCTTTTCCTTTAAAATTTTATATTTAAATAGTGTAACTAACTGCCCCCCGTAATCCTATACAGTTTTCTTGGTTAATTCCTGTTATGTATACGGTCAGGGAGCGAGTTAAACGGCCGGTAGCTTGCTATGCACTGGTTTATTAACAGAGGACGCGTGGGCACAGCCACGCATTGTAATACATAGGTATACAAATGTACATACATAACAATTCCCAACGTTATTATATAATTTTCATATTTTCAGTCTCTTATTTACGTGAATTCATCAATAAAAACACGTATTCATCTATAACTCGGCTGAAAAGTGGCCCTTTCCGTTTAAATTTTCTTTGTTAATAGTGTATTTAACCGGCATCCGTATTTATCTATTGTTTATATTATATATTTCGTTCGAAATATATGTTATATATTTCGTTCAAATCTTCTTTAAATTGTGTAGTTAATTGCTCCCCACATTTCCACACACAATACACAATATCGTTTTTATAAAACATACAGAACTGGAAAAAATCACTATTTATTCATTTCCTTATAGATTTCTCAGTAAATTCGTTACGTTATATATTTAATTTTCATATTTTCAGTCTATTTCTTACTTAAATTCATCAATAAAAACACGTATTCATCTATAACTCGGCTGAAAAGTGGCCTTTTACTTTTAAATTTTCTATTTAACTAATGCAACTAACTGCCCCCCGTAATCCTATACAGTTTTCTTGGTTAATTCTTAAAGTTTTATATAAAATTTTCATATTTTCGGTCTCTTATTTACGTGAATTCATTAATAAAAACACGTATTCATCTATAACTCGGCTGAAAAGTGGCCCTTTCCGTTTAAATTTTCTTTTTTAATGGTGTACTTAACCGCCCCCCGTATTTATCTATCGTTTTATAATAAATTTCTACCGCTAAAATATAGATTTCCACATAATTCGTTTTCCCATATTCGTAATTTCCTAAAACTTTTAAAATTTTTCAAATCTTCATTTCGTTCGCTTTTTTTGCTTTTATTAGGTCCTTCTAGTGTAGAAAAAACCCATCTGCACTCTTTTTTGCTTTATAAAACATGCAGAACTGGAAAAAATTACTATTTACCTAAACCGAGGTATAGTGATCAATCAATACAATCACATAAATTCAACTATAAATTCGCTAATAACTTTTCTAAATATTGTTATATTTCGTTCAAATCTTCTTTAAATTGTGTAGTTAATTGCTCTCTACATTTTGTTATAGTTTTCTTAGTAAATTCGTAACGTTATATATTTAATTTTCAGTCTATTTCTTACTTAAATTCATCAATAAAAACACGTATTCATCTATAACTCGGCTGAAAAGTGGCCTTTTCCTTTTAAATTTTCTATTTAAATAGTGTAACTAACTGCCCCCCGTAATTTAATATAGTTTTCTTGGTTAATTCCCAACGTTATATATATAATTTTTAATATTTTCAATCTCTTATTTACGTGAATTTATCAATAAAAACACGTATTCATCTATAACTCGGCTGAAAAGTGGTCTTTTCCTTTTAAATTTTCTATTTAAATAGTGTAACTAAATGCCCCCCGTAATCCTATACAGTTTTCTTGGTTAATTCCTAACGTTATATATATATATATATATATATATATATATATATATATATATATATATATATAATTATCATATTTTCAGTCTCTTATTTACGTGAATTCATCAATAAAAACACGTATTCATCTATAACTCTGCTGAAAAGTGGCCTTTTCCTTTTAAATTTTCTATTTAAATAGTGTTACTAACTGCCCCCCGTAATCCTATACAGTTTTTTTGGTTAATTCCGAACGCTATATTCATATAATTTTCATATTTTCAGTCTCTTATTTACGTGAATTCATCAATAAAACACGTATTCATCTATAACTCGGCTGAAAATTGGCCTTTTTCGTTTAAATTTTCTTTGTTTATAGTGTATTTAACCGCCGCCCGTATTTATCTATAGTTTTTATAATAAATTTTTACCGCTCAATTATTGATTTCCACATAATTCGTATTCCCATAATCGTAATTTGCTAAAATTTTAAAAAAATTTCAAATCTTCATTTCTTTCGCTCTTTTTGCTTTTATTAGGTCCTTCTAGTGTAGAAAAAACCCATCTGCACTCTTATTTGCTTCATAAAGATACAGAAATGGAAAAAACCACTATTTACCTAAACCGAGTTATAGTGGTCAATCAATACTATCACATAAATTCAACTATAAATTCGCTAATAACTTTTCTAAAAATTCGTATATTTCGTTCAAATCTTCTTTAAATTGCGTAGTTAATTGCTCCCCACATTTCCTTATAGTTTTCTCAGTAAATTCGTTACGTTATATATTTTTTCAGTTTATTTCTTACTTAAATTCATCAATAAAACACGTATTCATCTATTGCACGGCTGAAAATAGGCTTTTTCCTTTTTAATTTTCTATTTAAATAGTGTAACTAATTGCCCCCCGTAATGCAGTATAGTTTTCTTGGTTAATACCTAGCGTTATATTATATATAATTTTCAAATTTTCAGTCTCTTATTTACGTGAATTCATCAATAAAAACACGTATTCATCTATAACTCAGCTGAAAAGTGGCCTTTTCCTTTTAAATTTTATATTTAAATAGTGTAATGAATTGCCCTGCGTAATCCTATACAGTTTTCTTGGTTAATTCCTAACGTTTTATATATAATTCTCATATTTTCAGTCTCTTATTTACGTGAATTCATCAATAAAAACACGTATTCATCTATAACTCGGCTGAAAATTGGCCTTTTCCTTTTAAATTTTCCATTTAAATAGTGTAACTAATTGCCCCCCATAATCCTATTAGTTTTATTGGCTATTTCCTAACGTTATATATATAATTTTCATATTTTCAGTCTCTTAGTTACGTCAATTCATCAATAAAAGCACGTATTCATCTATAACTCGGCTGGAAATTGGCCTTTTCCTTTTAAATTTTCTATTTAAGTAGTGTAACTTATTGCCCCCCGTAATCCTATATAGTTTTCTTGGTTAATTCCTAACGTTATATATATATATATATATATATATATATATATATATATATATATATATATATATATATATATATATATATATATATATATATAATTTTCATATTTTCAGTCTCTTATTTATGTGAATTCATCAATAAAAACACGTATTCATCTATAACTCGGCTGAAAAGTGGCCTTTTACTTTTAAATTTTTTATTTAACTAGTGCAACTAACTGCCCCCCGTAATCCTATACAGTTTTCTTGGTTAATTCCTAACGTTTTATATATAATTCTCATATTTTCAGTCTCTTATTTACGTGAATTCATCAATAAAAACACGTATTCATCTATAACTCGGCTGAAAAGTGGCCCTTTCCGTTTAAATTTTCTTTTTTAATAGTGTATTTAACCGCCCCCCGTATTTATCTATAGTTTTTATAATAAATTTCTACCGATAAAATATTGATTTCCACATAATTCGTTTTCCCATAATCGTAATTTCCTAAAATTTTTAAAATTTTTCAAATCTTCATTTCTTTCGCTCTTTTTGCTTTTATTAGGTCCTTCTAGTGTAGAAAAAACCCATCTGCACTCTTATTTGCTTTATAAAACATACAGAACTGGAAAAAATCACTATTTACCTAAACCGAGTTATAGTGATCAATCAATACAATCACAAAAATTCAACTATAAATTCGCTAATAACTTTTCTAAAAATTGTTATATTTCGTTCAAATGTTCTTTAAATTGTGTAGTTAATTGCTCTCTACATTTCCTTATAGTTTCCTCAGTAAATTCGTTACGTTATATATTTTTTCAGTTTATTTCTTACTTAAATTCATCAATAAAACACGTATTCATCTATTGCACGGCTGAAAATAGGCTTTTTCCTTTTTAATTTTCTATTTAAATAGTGTAACTAATTGCCCCCCGTAATGCAGTATAGTTTTCTTGGTTAATACCTAGCGTTATATTATATATAATTTTCATATTTTCAGTCTCTTATTTACGTGAATTCATCAATAAAAACACGTATTCATCTATAACTCAGCTGAAAAGTGGCCTTTTCCTTTTAAATTTTATATTTAAATAGTGTAATGAATTGCCCTGCGTAATCCTATATAGTTTTCTTGGTTAATTCCTGACGTTATATATATATATATATATATATATATATATATATATATATATATATATATATATATATATATATATATATATATATATATATATATATATATATATATAATTTTCATATTTTCAGTCTCTTATTTACGTGAATTCATCAATAAAAACACGTATTCATCTATAACTCGGCTGAAAAGTGGCCTTTTACTTTTAAATTTTTTATTTAACTAGTGCAACTAACTGCCCCCCGTAATCCTATACAGTTTTCTTGGTTAATTCCTAACGTTTTATATATAATTCTCATATTTTCAGTCTCTTAGTTACGTCAATTCATCAATAAAAGCACGTATTCATCTATAACTCGGCTGGAAATTGGCCTTTTCCTTTTAAATTTTCTATTTAAGTAGTGTAACTTATTGCCCCCCGTATTCCTATATAGTTTTCTTGGTTAATTCCTAACGTTATATATATATATATATATATATATATATATATATATATATATATAACGTTAGGAATTAACCAAGAAAACTATATAGGATTACGGGGGGCAAAAATTATGAATAATGATATAAATATGAAAATTATATATTATATATATATATATATATATATATATATATATATATATATAATTTTCATATTTTCAGTCTCTTATTTATGTGAATTCATCAATAAAAACACGAATTCATCCATAACTCGGCTGAAAAGTGGCCTTTTCCTTTTGAATTTTCTATTTAAATAGTGTAACTATCTGCCCCCCGTAATCCTATACAGTTTTTTTGGTTAATTCCTAACGTTATATAAATAATTTTCATATTTTCAGTCTCTTATTTACGGGAATTCATCAATAAAAACACGTATTCATCTATAACTCGGCTGAAAAGTGGCCTTTTCCTTTTAAATTTTCTATTGAAATAGTGTAACTAACTGCCCTCCGTAATCCTCTACAGTTTTCTTGGTTAATTCCTGAAGTTATATATATATATATATATATATATATATATATATATATATATATATATATATATATATATATATATATAATTTTCATATTTTCAGTCTCTTATTTACGTGAATTCATCAATAAAAACACGTATTCATCTATAACTCGGCTGAAAATTGGCCTTTTCCTTTTAAATTTTCCATTTAAATAGTGTAACTAATTGCCCCCCATAATCCTATTAGTTTTATTGGCTATTTCCTAACGTTATATATATAATTTTCATATTTTCAGTCTCTTATTTATGTGAATTCATTAATAAAAACACGTATTCATCTATAACTCGGCTGAAAAGTGGCCTTTTACTTTTAAATTTTTTATTTAACTAGTGCAACTAACTGCCCCCCGTAATCCTATACAGTTTTCTTGGTTAATTCCTAACGTTTTATATATAATTCTCATATTTTCAGTCTCTTATTTACGTGAATTCATCAATAAAAACACGTATTCATCTATAACTCGGCTGAAAAGTGGCCCTTTCCGTTTAAATTTTCTTTTTTAATAGTGTATTTAACCGCCCCCCGTATTTATCTATAGTTTTTATAATAAATTTCTACCGATAAAATATTGATTTCCACATAATTCGTTTTCCCATAATCGTAATTTCC
This sequence comes from Parnassius smintheus behrii, assembly GCA_036936625.1. Lineage (NCBI taxonomy): Eukaryota > Metazoa > Arthropoda > Insecta > Lepidoptera > Papilionidae > Parnassius > Parnassius smintheus. Next base: position 34,649,360 of record JAUPFT010000027.1, read on the forward strand.
TAAAATTTTTAAAATTTTTCAAATCTTCATTTCTTTCGCTCTTTTTGCTTTTATTAGGTCCTTCTAGTGTAGAAAAAACCCATCTGCACTCTTATTTGCTTTATAAAACATACAGAACTGGAAAAAATCACTATTTACCTAAACCGAGTTATAGTGATCAATCAATACAATCACAAAAATTCAACTATAAATTCGCTAATAACTTTTCTAAAAATTGTTATATTTCGTTCAAATGTTCTTTAAATTGTGTAGTTAATTGCTCTCTACATTTCCTTATAGTTTTCTCAGTAAATTCGTTACGTTATATATTTAATTTTCATATTTTCAGTCTATTTCTTACTTAAATTCATCAATAAAAACACGTATTCATCTATAACTCGGCTGAAAAGTGGCCTTTTACTTTTAAATTTTCTATTTAACTAGTGCAACTAACTGCCAACCGTAATCCTATACAGTTTTCTTGGTTAATTCCTAACCTTTTATATATAATTTTCATATTTTCAGTCTCTTATTTACGTGAATTCATCAATAAAAACACGTATTCATCTATAACTCGGCTGAAAAGTGGCCCTTTCCGTTTAAATTTTCGTTTTAATAGTGTATTTAACCGCCGCCCGTATTTATCTATAGTTTTTATAATAAATTTCTACCGCTAAAATATTGATTTCCACATAATTCGTTTTCCCATAATCGTAATTCCCTAAAATTTTTAAAAATTTTTCAAATCTTCATTTCTTTCGCTCTTTTTGCTTTCATTAGGTCCTTCTAGTGTAGAAAAAACCCATCTGCACTCTTATTTGCTTCATAAAGATACAGAAATGGAAAAAATCACTATTTACCTAAACCGAGTTATAGTGGTCAATCAATACTATCACATAAATTCAACTATAAATTCGCTAATAACTTGTCTAAAAATTCGTATATTTCGTTCAAATCTTCTTTAAATTGTGTAGTTAATTGCTCCCCACATTTCCTTATAGTTTTCTCAGTAAATTCGTTACGTTATATATTTTTTCAGTTTATTTCTTACTTAAATTCATCAATAAAACACGTATTCATCTATTGCACGGCTGAAAATAGGCTCTTTCCTTTTTAATTTTCTATTTAAATAGTGTAAATAATTGCCCCCCGTAATGCAGTATAGTTTTCTTGGTTAATACCTAGCGTTATATTATATATAATTTTCATATTTTCAGTCTCTTATTTACGTGAATTCATCAATAAAAACACGTATTCATCTATAACTCAGCTGAAAAGTGGCCTTTTCCTTTAAAATTTTATATTTAAATAGTGTAACTAACTGCCCCCCGTAATCCTATACAGTTTTCTTGGTTAATTCCTAACGTTTTATATATAATTCTCATATTTTCAGTCTCTTATTTACGTGAATTCATCAATAAAAACACGTATTCATCTATAACTCGGCTGAAAAGTGGCCCTTTCCGTTTAAATTTTCTTTTTTAATAGTGTATTTAACCGCCCCCCGTATTTATCTATAGTTTTTATAATAAATTTCTACCGCTAAAATATTGATTTCCACATAATTCGTTTTCCCATAATCGTAATTTCCTAAAATTTTTAAAATTTTTCAAATCTACATTTCTTTCGCTCTTTTTGCTTTTATTAGGTCCTTCTAGTGTAGACAAAACCCATCTGCACTCTTATTTGCTTTATAAAACATACAGAACTGGAAAAAATCACTATTTACCTAAACCGAGTTATAGTGATCAATCAATACAATCACATAAATTCAACTATAAATTCGCTAATAACTTTTCTAAAAATTGTTATATTTCGTTCAAATGTTCTTTAAATTGTGTAGTTAATTGCTCTCTACATTTCCTTATAGTTTCCTCAGTAAATTCGTTACGTTATAATATATTTAATTTTCATATTTTCCGTCTATTTCTTACTTAAATTCATCAATAAAAACACGTATTCATCTATAACTCGGCTGAAAAGTGGCCTTTTACTTTTAAATTTTCTATTTAACTAAGGCAACTAACTGCCAACCGTAATCCTATACAGTTTTTTTGGTTAATTCCTAACCTTTTATATATAATTTTCATATTTTCAGTCTCTTATTTACGTGAATTCATCAATAAAAACACGTATTCATCTATAACTCGGCTGAAAAGTGGCCCTTTCCGTTTAAATTTTCGTTTTAATAGTGTATTTAACCGCCCCTCGTATTTATCTATAGTTTTTATACTAAATTTCTACCGCTAAAATATTGATTTTCACATAATTCGTTTTCCCATAATCGTAATTCCCTAAAATTTTTAAAAATTTTTCAAATCTTCATTTCTTTAGCTCTTTTTGCTTTTATTAGGTCCTTCTAGTGTAGAAAAAACCCATCTGCACTCTTATTTGCTTTATAAAACATACAAAACTGGAAAAAATCACTATTTACCTAAACCGAGGTATAGTGATCAATCAATACAATCACATAAATTCAACTATAAATTCGCTAATAACTTTTCTAAAAATTGGTATTTTTCATTCAAATCTTCTTTAAATTGTGTAGTTAATTGCTCTTCACATTTCCTTATAGTGATCACAATAAATTTGTAACGTTATATATTTAATTTTCATATTTTCAGTCTCTTTCTTACTTAAATTCATCAATAAAAACACGTATTCATCTATAGCACGGCTGAAAATTGGCCTTTTCCTTTTAAATTTTCCATTTAAATAGTGTAACTAATTGCCCCCCATAATCCTATTAGTTTTATTGGCTATTTCCTAACGTTATATATACAATTTTCATACTTTCAGTCTCTTAATTACGTGAATTCATCAATAAAAGCACGATTTCATCTATAACTCGGCTGAAAAGTGGCCTTTTCCTTTTAAATTTTCTATTTAAATAGTGTAACTAACTGCCCCCCGTAATTTAATATAGTTTTCTTGGTTAATTCCCAACGTTATATATATAATTTTAATATTTTCAGTCTCTTATTTACGTGAATTTATCAATAAAAACACGTATAAAAACACGTATTTTTACGTGGTAGAGCCATGCTGCAGTTATATTAGTAGTATAGTTGTAGCACGAATGGGTCGGCTCGACCGGGGAAGGACCACGCTCTCACAGAATACCAGCGTGAAATAGTAGCTTAATGCTGCTGTATTTCGTATGGTGAGTGTAGAGAACCGGAGACCCTTTTTACTGGAAATGAGGCATTCCATCTCAGTCCTCATGGGTGACAACGCATCTGCATTTTGATTTGCAATGGAAGATAGATGTAGATGTCTATGGGCCGCAGCAACCACTTACCATCAGGTGGACTGTGTGCTCGTTTGTCACCCTATTCTATAAAAAAAAAAAAAAAAAAAAAAAAGTATTCATCTATAACTCGGCTGAAAAGTGGTCTTTTCCTTTTAAATTTTCTATTTAAATAGTGTAACTAAATGCCCCCCGTAATCCTATACAGTTTTCTTGGTTAATTCCTAATGTTATATATATATATATATATATATATATATATATATATATATATATATATATATATATATATATATATATATATATAATTATCATATTTTCAGTCTCTTATTTACGTGAATTCATCAATAAAAACACGTATTCATCTATAACTCTGCTGAAAAGTGGCCTTTTCCTTTTAAATTTTCTATTTAAATAGTGTTACTAACTGCCCCCCGTAATCCTATACAGTTTTTTTGGTTAATTCCGAACGCTATATTCATATAATTTTCATATTTTCAGTCTCATATTTACGTGAATTCATCAATAAAACACGTATTCATCTATAACTCGGCTGAAAATTGGCCTTTTCCGTTTAAATTTTCTTTGTTTATAGTGTATTTAACCGCCGCCCGTATTTATCTATAGTTTTTATAATAAATTTCTACCGCTCAATTATTGATTTCCACATAATTCGTATTCCCATAATCGTAATTTCCTATTATTTTAAAAAAATTTCAAATCTTTATTTCTTTCGCTCTTTTTGCTTTTATTAGGTCCTTCTAGTGTAGAAAAAACCCATCTGTACTCTTATTTGCTTCATAAAGATACAGAAATGGAAAAAATCACTATTTACCTAAACCGAGTTATAGTGGTCAATCAATACTATCACATAAATTCAACTTTAAATTCGCTAATAACTTTTCTAAAAATTCGTATATTTCGTTCAAATCTTCTTTCAATTGCGTAGTTAATTGCTCCCCACATTTCCTTATAGTTTTCTCAGTAAATTCGTTACGTTATATATTTTTTCAGTTTATTTCTTACTTAAATTCATCAATAAAACACGTATTCATCTATTGCACGGCTGAAAATAGGCTTTTTCCTTTTTAATTTTCTATTTAAATAGTGTAACTAACTAATTGCCCACCGTAATGCAGTATAGTTTTCTTGGTTAATACCTAGCGTTATATTATATATAATTTTCATATTTTCAGTCTCTTATTTACGTGAATTCATCAATAAAAACACGTATTCATCTATAACTCAGCTGAAAAGTGGCCTTTTCCTTTAAAATTTTATATTTAAATAGTGTAACTAACTGCCCCCCGTAATCCTATACAGTTTTCTTGGTTAATTCCTGTTATGTATACGGTCAGGGAGCGAGTTAAACGGCCGGTAGCTTGCTATGCACTGGTTTATTAACAGAGGACGCGTGGGCACAGCCACGCATTGTAATACATAGGTATACAAATGTACATACATAACAATTCCCAACGTTATTATATAATTTTCATATTTTCAGTCTCTTATTTACGTGAATTCATCAATAAAAACACGTATTCATCTATAACTCGGCTGAAAAGTGGCCCTTTCCGTTTAAATTTTCTTTGTTAATAGTGTATTTAACCGCCCCCCGTATTTATCTATTGTTTATATTATATATTTCGTTCGAAATATATGTTATATATTTCGTTCAAATCTTCT